>OX632358.1:48265047-48442547 GCA_951751655.1 Ophion costatus
TGTTGTTTTATGGAAACTGATGTAACTTTGCAATAAGTTTATTTTTTGACCTCTCAATTTTATAGTATCTACAATATACTGAAAGCAACGGAAACAAAACGAAGTTTATTGATAAATTTTTTTTATTTATTTTACAAATTGTTCTTAACAAAATGTTAATTTTTTAATAACGAGCTTCCTAATCGTCGTGAAATTTTAACACGACCTCTTCAATACTTCATACAAAAACATACCAAATTTTCAGAATTTTCTTATCATTTTTTATTTCAACCCTTAAGGAGGTTGAAATAATGATGATAGAATTCTGAAAATTTGGTACGTTTTTACATGAAGTATTCAGGAGGTCGTGTAAAAATTTCATGACGATTAAGAAGCTATTTATTGAACAATTAACATTAACATGTTTCATAGGGACTCAACATCCTTAACCTCCAGGCGGCCGGCATTTATGAATGTGCCCAAGTCATACCTTTAGATGATGCCGTTAGGCATCATCCCGGCCGCCTAGAGGTTAAACGGCATTTTTTTTTGCTTAATAATAATGAACATGGAGCTTGGCAAATCGATAATACGATATACGATAATTATGATTATATGTTTTTTTAATTGTTATGAGTCTCTTTATTTTCATAATTGAATAATTGATTTGTCTATTTTTATTTTGTAAACATGTTTTTTTCTATTTTGTAAACTTTGTCTTGTTGTTCTATTTTGGAAACATTAATTTCTTCATTTTCATTTTGTAAAGATTAGTTTCTTCATTTTTATTGTGTGGAAGTTCTTTTCTTTTTTAAATTTTTTTTGCAGTTAATTGCTCTCGTTTGAGATTTATATTTGTTTAACCCTTCTGGTGTCTCGGGCTTAAGAATATTACATAAATTTGCCGCGGATACATAATTCTCTCTTATCCTACTCTTACGTCTACAACTTGAAAATTATGTTGTTGTTGTTGTTGTTGTTGTTGCTGTTGTTGTTGTTATTATTATTATTATTATTATTGTTGTTGTTATTATTATTATTGTACTATAACTATTATTATTATACTATAACTATTATTATCATTATCGTTCTTATTATTATCATGATCATTATTATTATTTTTATTATTATCATTATTATACTATAACTATTATTATCATTGAAGGATCATTAAAAATTATAATCATTTTTTTTTGGAAATTACTAGTATGCTTATTATTACATTATTATTATTATTGTCAAAAGATTATTATTATTGGTAATGACCATCGGTAATTATTCAAAAATCATTATCATTATTAGTTATTACGCAATTATTATAAAAATATTATTATTATTAATTGTTATTAAATCACTATTATTACTCAATAAGTATTATTTTTATTTGAATAGGATGTTTTTATTTTTTTTTTAATTCGTTTATTGTTTATTACTTGAAGAAGAAGAAGAATTCGCCCGTGAGCAACTACCGTGCCATTATTCACTCAGTTTTAGGCTTTGAACGCGAATCGGTCAATTTTCGTCGCAAGACATTGTAAAAAAGGCATTTTTCTCGCATTGACACACCTTGTATGCTCGCCAAAGAAACACTCATAGTTGTGGCCCACCTTGTATACAATATAAAACGTAGAATAAAAAGGAGCCGCGAGTAGAGCGTTTTCTGATTTGCGAGCGAGAGCAACATCGTAAAACGATTATGCAAAGCGTCGAGCAGGAACGAGGACGTTGCACGAGACACGGAGCAAGAAGAAGAAAAAGGCAGGAAGCGCGAACTTCGTGTAAAAGGTTGCCCGCGAGTGCGAGCTTTAATTTGGCGGGCATTGTCGACGGGACTCGAGCGAAAATTAAAAGCTTATCTCTGGTGGACCGCCCTTGTAGGAGGCCAACCGACAGTAGTAACCGTCAACGCTCGCCCTTTGAATATTACCGCCACATTGTGCGACGAGGCATTGTCTACGAAAATAATTGTTATCAACAACGGGCCTCGAATACTGCGAGGCTCTTTCCTCTCAAACGCAATCTTGCCCGCGCGCTCTCTTGTATATCGCGAGGCCGCGACCGCGGCGCGGCGTCAAGCTCCGAAAATTGAGCGCTTCGACCAGTCGAGCTTCGATCTCGCTATTCAAAAAGGCTATTTTATTTAGCGAGGATTTACTTAAGGCAGGATTCTACTTTGAAACTTTGAAAGGCTAAATTGGATGAAGACACCCACCTGGAACACGTCGAAGGCATATTATATGGCCCAGGCATCGCTGATTGAGGGTAAGATAATTTTTTCTACGATTTATCACTCACCAAAACTTTAAACGCGTTTTTCTCGAAACGACATTTTCAAGTACCGTGGTCGTGATAACTCAAAAAGTACTGAACCGATCCTTATAAAATTTGGAACACATATTCTATATGTGTGTACCAACCGACCTAACTACAATCAACTTAAAATTTTGATTAGAACTATTTTTTTATTGCAAAAAAAGACCCAAAAAAAACGCATTTTTTTTCGTATTTTAGCCGCCATTTTGTTAATTTTGCACGTATATAAAATATTCTAGTTAGGTCGGTTCCTGAAGACATACTGAACATGAAACTATTTGATTTTTTTGTTTCAGACCATCCGTCGGGAAGATTTCACGACCACGGCAACGGTACCTGCTTTTCGAGGCGTTGGCTTTAAACATATTTTACGTGTACAAAAAATGAATAAAATACATTAAAATTTTTTTTTTTATGTACTGAAAGAGTGTATTTATTGAACAGTTTAAACCCCATATCGATATCTTTAATAGTATTCTCAGAAAAAATTCACGAAAATAGCGTTTTTTTCATGGTTTCAAAGTAGAATCCTGCCGTAAGGATGTTGAGTCCCCAATCGCAAATGATAATAAAATTATCGAGGTCGTGTAAAAATTTCACCACAATTAGGAAGCTCGTTATTAAACAATTAACATTCACAGATTAAATGTTGTCTTATGGAAACTGGTGTAACTTTGCAATAAGTTTTTTTTGACCTCTCAGTATATTGTAGATGCTACCTTGTAGCATCTACATATACTGGAAACAATGGAAACAAAACGAAGTTTATTGATATATTTTTTGTTTATTCCTTTTGAAAATTGTTCTTAACAAAATGTTAATTTTTTAATAACGAGCTTCCTAATCGTCGTGAAGTTTTAACACGACCTCTTAAATACTTTATACAAAAACATACAAAATTTTCAGAATTTTCTTATTATTTTTTATTTCAACCCCTACGGGGGTTGAAGTAATGATGATAGAATTCGGAAAATTTGGTATGTTTTTACATGAAGTTTTCAGGAGGTCGTGTAAAAATTTCATGACGATTAAGATGCTTCTTATTGAACAATTAACATTAATATGTTTCATAGGGACACAACATCCGTAAGCGGAATGTCTTTTAACCATTTTTTTTGAAAAATAAAAATGTCGACTGAAATTGCCAAGTAGAGTAGTTGTTCGGGCACGTTTCTTTTCCTTCAAATACTAAATAGAAAACGAATTTTTGAAATTACACGAGTTTAAAAAAAAATAGTAATAACAATCTCTCAAATAACAATTATTTTCTATCATAAAAGTGATAGATTTTTAATAATAATAATAGTCTTTAATAACAATAATAATAATATTTTTACAGTAATTCATGTTAATAAAAATTGTTTAATAATAGTAATAATAAGAGTTATTATTCTTTGAAAAAAAAATGATAATCAAATTTTTTTGAAATATTAATAATAATTAATAATAAAAAAAAGAAGTAATAATTTCGTTTTAATAATAATTTTTTTTTACTCGAAATCGGCCCAGCGGACCTTTTGGAACCGTCGAAGTTGAACTTTCATTGGACGTATGCACGTCTAAAAGAGAAAAAAGAACGACTTATCATCCCTAAAGGGCTTGACCCTCCATAACCGAAAATGCACATCCGGCGATGCTTGTGCTCGGAAAAAGAGATTTTTGGAGGATTTTGATGGACCGCCAATATAAATGGAATTAATTCTGGAGGAGCTGGAGGAGGTTAGTTTGAAGGGTTGTTTAGAAATGTCGTCAAAGCTGAATCCCATCGCATAGCCTCAAGAGAATAGGAACCGGTTTAATATGAATTGCGTATTAATAACGAACTAACTAGGCGGTAGACTGCGCATATCGCCAGTTATTATTATTTATCAGGGTGATTAATTTCAGCCGCTGTTGTGGTGTGCCGCACCTGTGCCATGCATGTTGCGTGCAACACACTGGGAAATTGGTTCACCCCTCTCTCTCTCTCTCTCTCTCTCTCTCTCTCTCTCTCTCCCTCCCTCCCTCTTTATCTTTCTTTCACTCTCGTTGCCGCTTTTCAACTCAACCTCCCCTGGAGTTATGGCTGCGAAAGGGATGATACTATACTCCACCGCTACAAGCTAACCCGACTGTTACACTCGGCCGTGGATAATCCTCGCGGCCGAAAAAAAGCAGAAGTTTTAATAAATATTCCTTCTCGCGCATACCATATGAAGCAATTTGATCATCATCATTATTGTGGATGATTGCATATTATTGAAATTACCAAGATTTTCATTTTACCCGGAGTAGTAGAAAAAAACATCCCTGAGATGAAGTGCAGAGGAATTTCAGATTTACCGTTTGGGAACGAATTTTATCGAATATCATTTTGCAAACGTTAATCTGATTTCATTTCGTAATACGTTTCGCGAAAATGATATGACCAAATGAAGTATTATTTTCATTATTTATATATACATTAAGAATTCCATGGAATGCCCGAACGGTTCAATTTTTCGGGAATTTATCGGTACTTTGGAAAATCGGTGATCGGAATGTGTGTTACGCGATGTCGAGGAATTTTTATTGGCAGCATGCGTATATTGTACCCGTAGGAATTTGCCTCCCAGTCTCAGCTTATCAATTATTATAATAACAGTTATTTGCAATATACGCTCTTAGCTTAACAACTATAATAATTATAGTTATCGAGGGGGAGGGGGGGTACTGATTTTTATCTCTACGTTATGATATTAGAGGTATAATTTTAAAAGGGAAATTTTAATTAATCGAACGCGACTAATATCGGGCATGTTTAATTTACGGAATCAATAATTATGAACACGTGCGGTTGATGGAAGAGTTGGAGAGAGGCAGAGAAAGAGAGGGAGGCCAAGTGAATGTTGAAATTAAATATCGTAAATAATGAAAACCCGTGGAGATGGGATGGTCGTTCGACAATCCCGTGAAATTTATTTGCCAATGAAATATCACCAAGTTCATAGTCGAATAATTATTCAAAACGACGATGCAACGACTCCCGTCACTCCAAATGCCTTCCAATTTACAAATTCGCGCAAAATCTGTGACGATTTTGAAGCTGACGCTTCGTCACTGTTTTCCCAAATTTCTGCATTAATTTCATAATATTTCGAAACAACGCGCGCGACATTCAACTTTAAAATTAATTGGTCTCGTGTTTTTGCTTAGTGCAGAATTCTTATCATTTTTCAATCGTCCAATTTTCCCAGGAATTTAGCTACAATTTTCGCGAGTATTCGCCAAGGTGTTTTCGGGCTTGTGAACTTGTGGGTCTCCTTTGCAGCCACATATACCGAGAGACGTTCCGCGTAATAACGTAAAATTTCATGGGGCACCGGCAGCGGGGAGGGGAGTAAGAAAGTACCCTCGGGAAATCAGAGACGAGTGGTCCCGAAATGTTACGCGTCTACCTTACGCGTACACAACACGCAGGATACGAGCATACGATTTGAATGATTGAATGCGCGGCTCGCATATCCGCTGCACGAGTAGAGGGGTCGCCACGAATCGGAACCTATTTGTATATGTCCACGTGTTCAGCGCGACGATCGTAGAACTGCTGTTGTCCTACGTTGGACATCGATCAATTTTTAAATGTTGCCCGATTTTGAAATAATGAAGTAATTAGTCTGCGATTCGTGAGGAAAAGCATTTATTGTATAGGTATATATTTAATTAAAATTCGCTCTATCTACAGGATAACTCAAAAAGTGACGTCCGAAAGGAGAATCTAGATGCCTCGGAGCCTCGAATCGATACTTGTCCAAATCGCCCCCATCCATGTTCTATGATCTTTTTTAGGTTTCAAGAAGAACAAACATTTTTTCATTTTTTTCTGAGTTTTCTCGTAGTAAGTTTCCTGTAGTAAGTTTTTTTTCTCTCTCTCTCTCTCTCTCTCTCCCTGTGCATGTAATTTTCTCTCACAATTAGAAGTTTTTGAAGCCATTGGAAGTATGGCACTCGTATGAGAATTCTTTTTATCATCCGAACTTTAGTAACTGATCCTCTCGAACTCATTTTTTGAACTTTTGATCGAAACCTAATGCATTTACCTTAGTGTTCGTTTGGTAATTTATTTATTGCTCACCAGTGCATTTTATAACGATATCACGAGTAAAAAAAAATCGCTAGGAAAGTACTTACACAAAAAAGAAAAAGAGAAATGCAATTTTTCGTCGCTACATACACAGCCGCTCAAAACACCAGCCGATATTTCTTGCCGCACTAAAAATTACATAGCTTCGTAAAAAAAAAGATAACCAAATTTATCGAACGGCGTTTCAAAGGGAACAAATTCAGCTTTGTTTTGCTTTTTTGAAGTATGTTATATGGTTTTATTTTCGACCCGGTACATACTTTTGTACGTGACTGTTTTTCGGCATCTTTTCGACCATCGTGGTCTTATGGATTGGGCTTATGGAAATGTTTTTTATCATGTTTATCCATGATAAACTTGAACGGGGTAGCAGGAGCTCCCTTTTCGTTTTTTTTCGAGTTTCGTACGATTCTTTTTCGCAAAGTTTTTTTATTTTTTGCTAAAAAAGACCAATTTTGGAAAATGCAACGTAACTCAAGAACTATAGCGTTGAAGAGGAAATGTCAAATATGTCAAAAGTTGCGTAAGTTTATAATGGATCGCCTGAACGGTTTTCAAAATTTTCCTCTGAGATTTTACTTCGACTATTTTCGCTCGAAACTCTGATGAGTTGGATGGTTTAACTTCAAAGTATGGCGTTTATAACAAAATATCAGGAGGAGAAACTTTTTGAATTTTCGTTTTCATATTCGCTCAAATTTTATCAGTTTTTTTCTTAATTTTTTTTTTTTGCCGAACCTCGGAGAATCGTCCGAACAATTCATTCGCGTATCTTGAAAACTATTGAGTTAGAGACAAAATATCAAGAGGGGAAAATGTTGCAGTGTTTCGTTTTATATACGTTAACATGTTTTCAGAGTTTTTCAATTTTTATTCACAATGTTTCAAAAGCATCTAGATGATCTGAAAAAAACCTTGTATAAATTTTTTTGAAGCGATGTCAACGTATTCAAAATGAAACACCGCAACATTTTCCCCTCCTGATATTTTGTCTCTAACTCAATAGTTTTCGTGACACGCTAATTAATTGTTCGGACAATTCTCGAAGGTTCTTCTTCTCCCGATATTTTGTTATAAACGCCATACTTTTCGAGTTCAGCCATCCTAATCATCAGAGTGTGGAGCGAAAATAATAAAAAAAAGTTTCAGAGGAAAATTTTGACAAACTTCCAGGCGATCCAGTATAAATTTACGCAACTTTTATATCTTTGATATTTTCTCTTGAGCCCTATAGTTCTTGAGTTGCGTTGCATTTTCCAAAATTTGTCTTTTTAGCCAAAAATTAAATAAGCTTGCCAAAAAAATCGCACGGTACTTAAAAAAAAACGAAAATGGAGGACGTGCTACCCCGTTCAAGTTTATCATGGATAAACATGACAAAAAAATGTTCCATAAGTCATCCGCCCAATTCTTGATGGTCGAAAACAAACCCGAAAAACAGTCAGGTACGAAAGTACCCACCGAGTCGAAAAGATCATTAAAAATATTTCAAAAAAGCCAACCAAAGCTGAATTTGTTCCCTTCAAAACGCCGTTCGGTAAATTTGGTTATCTTTTTTTTTGACGAAGCTATGTAACTTTTAGTGCGGCAAGAAATATCGTCTGGTGTATCCAAACTTTTGAGAAGGAGTGTATATGAATATTTATTTCCTTTTATTTGCACTTCAAATTTTTTTTTCTTTATATAGTCATTTTTCAGTTTTTTTATCGAGCCTCTTTTATTTCCTTGCATTTTCTTTTCTTTTTATCGTACCGAGCATAAGGATTTTGTGCCAGGAAACGTTTTGGTCCCCTGCAAGAATGAATATCATCCGGTCCAATCTAATCTAATGTATATCGCCTAATTAGTGGCCATTAGTTCACGAATTTAAAAGCAAGCAAGTTAAGAGCATCCGGTTTATTTACATCAGAGATCAATAATTGTCAAAGACCAAAAATTATCGGAGATCCATAAGAGAATGATAATTGATTCATTTGTGATAATAATTAGAACACTAAGAATAATTTGTACAATAATAATAATTTTATAATTCTATCAATAATAATTATCATTTTTTAAATGAGGTGATTGCTGATTATTGCATATGAATTTTTTCTAGTGATTTCTATTATGATTAAACCGCGCGCCTTTATCTGTGCCTTACTAAATATAAACGTGACTACTTCTCATTCCATTTGGTCAGGATTCCTCTGGAGTGCGATAAATTCATACATTCACTTATATCGAAATTTGGGCACCATCTTTTTTCCAAAATACCCCGGTGCGTCGTGGAATCTGTCAGAGTATTTTATTAATATGTGTCCTTTAACTTATATATTCGAAACACCAACCCAAAGGAAAAATCAGTGTTTTTTTATTTATTTATTATGAATTTTATGCTGTTAACGAACAGCTGGGTTTGTTCAAAGGAACTAAATAATTGGAATCATCGAACGAAGTAATTATTGCTCACGTGCGTATATATATATTTTTTTTATTTTCGCCTGACCAAACTTACATTCATTGCAACAATTCGACCAGGTGTATGTGGTTCGTTCGCTTTCTTCGTTACCACGTGCCAGATGAATGGTACTTTTCTGCATAAAAGCGAGGACAATTTTTTGCCCTGCTCCCGCCTCTCTCCAAGCCCCCCGGCTCGCCTTGCAATGTCCGCGTCGTTATCTCGTGACGAGGGAAGATCGTGAAGCGAAAAGGGGTTGTGCGCGTAATATATACATGTACCTGGTTCCAGTGGGAGTGCCTGAGAACGTGTTTCGGGCAGGAAGGGAGGGAAGGGGGGGGGGGGTGGAAGAGAGAGAACGGTCATAACTCTTACAAATCCCGGTTTCCTGGTTAAGTGACGGGATGCTCTCGGTGCAACGTCAGTTCCTCTCCTCCACGGTCTGACGTGGACTGATGCTGGATCCTCGGGTCCGGGCGATATAAGATCCGTCGCCTCATTCATACATTTATATACACGCAGATATATGGGTTGCGGGACTTGGCCGTAGTACCGTTGCACGGTGGCGCTTTTTCAACAACGTGCCAGAGTAAACGGGGAGGAAAAATGTACTCTTGTTACGTACCGCAAAGTTTTTTTCTCGCTGGCAAATAAAAAGGGCGGAACGAAATCACGCGAAAGCGACCACGAGGGCTTACTCTCAGCCTTGAACGACGTAACTCACGAGGAATGTGTGCACCGGAGAAAAGAGTACACTCAAGGGATCGGCTGAAGCTTGGGGCCCAAAAAACGATTTTCAATATTTTTTTCTAGTCGAAGGATTGAGATGACGAGGTCGCGATTTTACGAACAATTGATACATAGCCTTGCCTAGTTTGAGTTTTTTTTTAAATTGAAAAATATTGATGAAGTGTTATTATTATTTGAGGAATGTGCCACCGTTGCTGTGGGGCCAATCGCTGTAGGTGCGTCTGAGAACTGGGGTCATCAGACATGGAAAATAAAAAAAAATACTTTCCGTCTAATTATTAAACTTTTGTATAACTGGATAGTTCTTGGAAATGTCCAAAATTATGAAAATGGCAAGCTGTAGAGAAAAATTTGACTTTTGACAAACAAAATAACTTCTTTAATGTTTTTCTTATTGCAGTTATTATATCTTAATTATTGTTTTAAAAAAGTGCAGCCTGTGCTGAATGGCCAATCGGTGTAGGTACTTCTGGCAACTAAGCTCCAATGAAAAGTAAAAAAAATACATTTTTAGTATAATAATCAATCTTTCGTATAACTGGATAGTTTTTTGAAATGTCAAAAATTACGGAAATGGCAAACTGTAGGAAAATGTTCGAATTTTTATTTAAAAAAACAACTTTGATTATTTTTTCATTAAAACATGGACAAACGTGAAAAAAAATCATGCGCTAATGCGATCGAAAATGTCGTAAACTATGCTCGGTCCGAGTTTGAAGTGAATCGGATTTTCGGATATCACTTAATGTTAGTTGAAATTAACGAACCACAGTTACCGAATTAACGACGATTCCCGTTTGTCACCGAAACTGAAGGCTCGTTGTTTGTAGAGAAAGAGGAAATAAACGAAATAAACGATATCAATGTCTTTTATCCGGATCGCCTCAACCCGGCAATAGTATTATGACCACTTATGGCAATCTTTTATCACCGCGCTTGGAAGATGGCCAGTGTATAAAATCTTGGACATCATCCAAAAATGTTCGTCTCTTGTGAGGAGAAACAACGACGAAACAGTAACCAGATGTTGAGGCCAAGCTTTATTAGCCGGAGCGTGGATCCGACGGATTGAGATATCGTTGGGATTACAGTGCAGTCAAGAGTTGGTCCTATAGATATAGAAGACTCAAGAGGGAGAGAGGGACAGAGAGAGGTTGTGGGAAAACGCGAGAGACAGAGTTCATCTTTTTGGGTTTGTTCGGGTTTAGACGATAACAAAGTAAATTAAAACATAAAAAGAGGAAGGTAGAGAGAGAGTGAGTGAGAGGGTGTGGGAAAGATCGAGAGAGAGAGAGAGAGAGAATGTTTGTTGGGTTTAGAAAATAACAATGTAAAAGAGTTTTAGAGTATTTGGGTTTGGAAGTGTAATAAAGTAAACTGACTTATAAAAAAAAATAATGAGAGCCAGAGCGAGAGAGAGAGCAGGTGGGTGAAGGAAGGAGAACGACAATGTTCATGTAATTCGGTTTAGAAGATAGCAACGTGAATTAAATTTAAACATAGTATATTAAATTATAAAGAGAAAAAGGGTGAGGAGAGAGAACGAGAGAATGTCCGTTTGTTCGGCTGTGTTCGGGTTTAAAAGATAACGAAGTAAATTACATTATGGAGAATTTGGGCTTAGCAATATAATGAAGTAAATTAAATTGTTAAGAGAAAGTTCATTTGGCACTAAAAATAAAGCGTATACATGAATTTAGGGCTACTTTTCAAATTGTATTACATTCATCTGCGATACCGAAAACAACACAGCAGCCATAGTCAAACGCTGGTAAGATAATAGCTAACACAAGTTTGATAGGGTATGCAGTGGAAGAAAATCGCGACATGTTTTCAATATATGGAGCGTGGAGCTAGCCATTTTTGTAACATTAGCTGCTTGTTCCTTCCAACTAAGCATATCGTCGGGCCAGATGCCTAGATTTTTTACCGATCAGCCATTCTGGACAATTGGTCTACTGCAAAGAACTATAGCACGTGTCTTATCGTCATTGAGCAACGGCCATTCAGAGACGTCCAAATCCGAATTAAAACAGTGTCCAAATTGACTTTTGCAAAGCAATTACTGAGGTCAGAGGCAGGCCAGAGAGTATTGAAGAAAAATCTACAGATCGTTAGCGTAGAGGTTATAAGCGCAGGTGAAGAGAGCATGCCTCAGATCGCACATGGGAAGGGTAAAAATCAACGGTCCCAATACTGATGACCGTGTGAAGCCCCAATAAGCGTTTTACAATGCGATTACAATGAAATTGGTGTACATCGGCTATTGCATAAGTTTGTGAACGTGGAAAAGCCCTTAATATTTGGTGCTCCGTATACTGCGGCCACAAGAATCTTGGGAGCGGTCGCTTTGGTTATCTCCAGAAACATAAATTCCGGTCCATCGGTGGATAGGTCAGAGGATGACAAATTAGTTTACTTAGCACGTAAGGTATGAACATGATCGGTTTTGCCACATCGGAAAGTGTCATAACCGCTTATTCTAACCATGCTATCCGGTATCACTAGGCTTTAGCAAAGTTTCCGAAGTACAGATAACATGACTGAGACGACGGGTAAAATACTTCAAGGCCAACGGATTTCACCTTTTCTAAGGTTTCTTTTTTATTTTAATGCGAAAGATCAACCGTTGGTAAATTAATTGTTGAACATGCTGCACATTTTATCGGACTATTTGTCCAGCAAATCGCGCAGCCCAAACACTTCCGCAGTAGAACACATTCACACACACACAGTTATTGAGTGAGTTATTCGAAACTCATGAACCATTCGGTTATTCGACTTTTCGACGTTTTTCCTCTCCTCCTTAGCAAAAATGTACGAGTCACCTCGAACTCTTGAGGTATTATACAAGAATGGTTGGAATAGCTGGCGTCCGTTTCGCGTGTAAGACGAACGCGCGTTTGTTGAACGGAACCAAACTCTTAAGTGCTCCTGACAGGATTTACTTGGATGGTGCAGAATTTCCTCTGGCGACCAGAAGGATGAGGGAGAAGGAGAGAGATGAAAAGAGACAGGCAGAGAGAAGAGGCTCCTCCACCCAGTCGGTCCGGTGGCAACAAGAGCGTGTTAGGTTAGACACAGAGGCTACCAACATCTGCCTTGAGGTTGGCGAGCCAGCGGTGCGAAGACGACGAGTAACCGTGTGGCTGCGTATATCTTACGCGCGAGAGGGAGAGAGAGAGAGAGAGAGAGAGAGAGAGAGAGAGAGAGAGAGAGAGAGAGAGAGAGAGAGAGAGAGAGAGAGAGAGAGAGAGAGAGAGATAGATAGATAGATAGAGAGAGAGAGAGAGAGAGAGAGAGAGAGAGAGAGAGAGAGAGAGAGAGAGAGAGAGAGAGAAATCGCTTCGACGAACCGGAAAGCTCGTAAATTACTAATCAGAATTCCCCATTGGGCTTTCCTCTCCTCTATATGCCAGTAGAACCTTCTATATGGAACCTACATTTTTAGGGATCACTGTGTATACATACAGATGTATAGAAAAAGTCTGGAATCATGACCAATATTTTGTGTTATCTCGGTAAAGAGACGCTCATTTGATGGCATGAGTCGCAAGAAGTATATATGACAAGATCAATTGATTACCACAGAGAAAAAATATGTCTGCGGCTCTCATTTGCTCCTTCCTTCCTGTGTCGATCTTTTTAATTCTGTCGACTTTTGTATAGTGCATCTATTTTAACATTAATAATAATAATAATAATAATAATAATAATAATAATAATAATAATAATAATAATAATAATAATAATAATAATAATAATAATAATAATAATAATAATAATAACAATACGAATTACTTTATATATGATAATAATAAAGGACTTGCATAAGCTTGGTGCTCATAAAACAAGTCGATCTTCAATATTTTTATCTAATGAAAGTATTGGGACCACCAGGTCGGGACTTTACACACAATTGATAAATACTTCTGCCAAGTTTGTTATTATTATTTGAACAATGTGTCGCAGTTGCTGAATGGGCAATCGGTGTAGGTACTTCTGGCAACTAAGTTCATCTGAAATTAAATGAAAATTCCTGTCAGTATATAATAATAATACAACTATCGTACGACCAGATACTTTTTTTTAATATTGAAAATAACGAAAATGACTAGTTATCGAAAAGTTCTATTTTTGACAAAAAATAACAAATTTAACTGTTTGTTATCAACGAATGGATAAACGTATTCGAAAAATCATCTGGTCATACGATAGAACATGTTATAAACGTTGCTCTGCCCGATTTGAAATGAATCAGACGAATAAGGGAAAGTTTAAGGTGTTACGTGGGTTTCAAAGACAAAAAAAAACATATTTTGTCTATTCAAAAAAGATATAATATATAAATTGTTTTATTCAAAATGTTAAGCACGTAAAAGAGCATCATTTCAACAGTATTAAAAAAGAATTTCATACGAAAATTTGGGAGATTAAGTCGGTGGGTCTTGGTTTCCGGAGACCCTAAAAAAAGTGTCCTCGTGGCGGTCAGGATAACTCATGATGGAATAGGCGGTCAGTATAACTCAGGATAACTTCATGATGACCTGAAATTAAAAAACGATTTCTTTTCTGTTAGTAGATAAGTACAGCTCGTGATTGAACGGAGGATTTAAAACAAAATGGAACTCCATTTTTTGGCAGCGTTGTGTGCAACATAGTTCAATTGTTGGTATAATTCACACTAGGTACAGCCTTGTAAAATTAGTTATAATAAATAAAAAAACGTTCGTTCAATCACTAGTGAGTATTATTGTGAAATGTGCAAAATTGCAGTAAGATCGGTGCATTAATTTTTGAGAAATCGTGTCCACTGATTTCAAAAATAGTGTTTTGATAAAAAAGCGATTGACGTTTTCGCTCCCGGCCGGTCTTCCCAACGGGGGAGGGGGGGGTAATTCCCCAAGTCTCTCTCTCTCTCTCTCTCTCTCTCTCTCTCTCCTAGACTTATACACCGATTGACTTGAAACTTTGAGAGAATATTCTAGACACATTGTACTATTAGATAATAAAGTTAAAAAATGGATTTTTTTAAATTTCCAAACCCACGTAACCCCTTAAAACGTACGCTTGTCGCAAACGCCATGGATTTTCCCTCCCAGTATACGCCACCCCACTTCAAGGCGTGCTCCTCCGCGAGCCCAAGGCCTTTTTATTTTTCCAAATCTACCCCACCGTCTTGGAGGATCGCGCGGAGATTTGAGGCGCGACGGTGAAAAACGCGGCGCGTTTTCTGGATCAAGCTCGTTCGTGTGCGCGAGAAGTTTCCATGGGGCAGTTTAGCTATGTATACGTGGCCGGGGCTTTTCGCAATCCTATCCGGGAGCTGCAAGGAAGTCCAGCGAGTGAATATGAAGTCGCGCTCGGGTACACAAATTAATGGGTTCCGGAGATAATGTCGCAGAATTTTCCAGCCTCTACCGTTTTCATTTTGCCTCCTGGTCTCTTTCTCCCTCTCTTTCGCTCTTTTGCCTCTCACCTGTGTCCGCGGCAGTGGCTCTCTCCTCTTGCACTTTTTTTATTCCTCTGTCTCACCCCACCCCCCACCGACATTCACCTCGTAATTGCGTACCTACCATGTAACTTTCACGAGAATAAATGTATTTCATGTAACGCAATCGTTTACGCTCGAATGGTTCTGCTCCCGGGCTTGCTTACCAAATATTTTTTTCTTATCTTGCCTTAATGTTTTCTTACGAAGGTCGTGTCACTCGTGTTACGAAAAAAAAACTTGAAGATTGCTCGAAAA
The DNA here is from genome assembly GCA_951751655.1 of Ophion costatus. Taxonomy (NCBI): domain Eukaryota; kingdom Metazoa; phylum Arthropoda; class Insecta; order Hymenoptera; family Ichneumonidae; genus Ophion; species Ophion costatus. The sequence goes on from OX632358.1 coordinate 48,280,381, forward strand.
GCTTCAACACGTCGAAGCCTGAATGTCAGAGAGAAGAGCATCGTTTATAAAAAATTGAAAAAAATGGAATGCTCTTCGCGAGGTAGGTGAACAAAACAAACGAAAAATTGAATAAAACTACAGTAGCGCGTAACGAGCGACGCAAAAGTGCCAGAACTGCGCAAACATCGAGGCCCGTATTTCCATTAAATTCCAAATTTATTTATAACCGCTGTCACATTAATTGGATGTTTCGCGCGTATAAAAACAATCTCGTTTTTCCATTCGCTCGATGCCTCCATTATTATTATTTCACTCGCCTAAAAGTGTCACGATCCCCGAGCTCGTTGTGCACTTTTGAACAGTCGTTTGGCCGGAAATAATCGCCAGCAGCGGAATTTAGGTGAATTATTTTTTTGGCGCCGACCAATGAAAATTGACAGGTGCACCGAGGCGCGAAAAGAGAAGGGCGGATAGGGCTCGAATGGAGAAAAATAAATGATGAATAATCCAACGAGAATCCCCCTTCCCCCCTCCGTCAATAAATTACTGCACGCAACTTTGCCTCCAAACGGCAGGGCTAATTTCATTACTAAATCGCAGTGAGTGCACGCACTTGAGCTTTGCTAAATAAATATATGAGAATTTTAGATACATATAGTTATACGGAGCGGTATGAAATAACGTGTGAGGTACGCACACATCGGACAAATAATGATAGCATAAATCGAGTGTAGAGTCTCGCTTTATGCGGCTCGCTCATTTACACTGCGGCGGGGAGGGCAGCCCTTAATTCCCCTCGCTCCCGGCACAGGGAGCTTGGACATTTGCCAGCGAGAGCCTTGGGTGAGGTTGTAGGTGACAAGTTTTTCGTAACTAGAGAGAAAATCAGTTGGAATAACACACGTGAGTATGTACAGGCAGGGGAGGGTGAACTACCCGACGCCACCTGGCAACTTCGTCTTTCTGCCTCTCTCTCTCCCTCTCCCTCTCTTTCTCTCTTTATCTCTCATTATTCCGAGGTGCAATTCAATTTGTTGAGGAACTAAGCGACCTCCGTTGTGCCAACTAAAGCTGCTTGGCTAATGGTTAAAAACTCACTGTTCGTATGCCCACTCCGTGGATTGATTATATATATATATATATATATATATATAAAGTCCACGGAATGGGCATACGAAAAGTTAGTTGATGTAGACATAGGGTGGCACAAAAAATGCCGTTCAAGAGGAAAATCTACATGCCTCGTATTAATACCTTTCCGAATCGCCCCGTCCATGTGCTACAATTTTTTTTATTTTTCGAGAAAAAATACTTTTCGAATGTTTTTTCGAGTTTTCCCGTAGCTCGAGTTTTTATTTATTTATCTCTTTTCCGTGCGAACTTCCCTCTTAAAAGGAATTCGCAGTCATTTAGACTAGTGTAAGTATTTTTTTCTATCATCTTGAATTTAGTGACGGATCCTCACGAACTTATTTTTTAAACTTTTGGTTGTCTCAGGTATTTGCGTTAGTGCTCAGTTGGTAATTTATTTATTTCTCAACATTGCACTCCGTAAGGATAAAACAGGTAAAAAGACGTAACGGAAGTACGGATACAATAAAGAAAAAGAAAAAAAAGCTTTTTTGCTGAAAAGTAAAAAAGGTCATAGAACATGCATGGCGGTGGAACTGATATGGAGCTTTTAGATTTTCCTTTTGGACTTTACTTTTCGGGTCGCCCTATATATGGTAATAATGGTACGTACGATATTACACATTATTTCATTACCATGGCTGAGGCCTTTTCGTTCCCAACGGACTTTTTTTACCCTCCCACCTGGCTCACCATACCGGTTATGAATTCTCGCTGTATTTACGCTCTTGCGCGCCATAGCCGAGACGTAAATCGTGCGAGTAAAATATTTTGACATAAACAACACGCTTTTGGATAGGCGAGAAAAAGGCTAAAAAACAGAGCCGACACTCCGATCTCGGAATACGGTAGGTCAACGAATGCATCGACGTAAATTCGGCACTCGTTTTTGTTAAGCCGCGTACAAAGGCATGACGTTTGGATCAATATGTAAAGCCGAAAATCTGTTGCCAGGACTTTTAAACGAGAATCAGCTAGGGTCCATGGGTTTTAACCCAAACAAACCCAAGATCCCGAATTTTATATGAGAATTTGGGTCATCATGATTTGGCGAAAAGATGTAGAAGTTCGAAAGCAAACGATCCGATTTGCTCCGCCTCACTCGCCATGTACGGTGGGGGTAGAGCCGGCTCGATCGCCCGCACGCTGGAGTGGGAGAAGTGTAGTGGGACGCGCTGCTCGATGATTGAGCAGCGCGGCCGAACACGTGACTCGAGGCGCAGGGTGGGGCGCGTTACGCTCCCCACCCAACCTACGGTACGGACTCCTGTAAAGACTACTCAAAGCGTTACACTGTATCCAGATGCGAATACACGACTGGCCGTTGACTAGCCAGCGCATTAGCACTGTAGCTCACGAAAATTTGGCGACTAACAAACTCAAGAGTTAATTTACCCGGAGAGAACTCGAGCTTGCTCGCAGTCTCTGGTCGTACGTTCCCGATGTGCAGCAACGAGAAACCAATCGATTCTCAGATCCAGCGAAATTATTGTTCCATCCGTTGGCTGAGCATGGAGGGAAGAGGAATCGTTTTTGGCTAGATATGAAACGCCGAACGCGATTCGAGCCGGAGTTTCCGATTTAAAGTACCCCGCGAGTTCTGTGGCACTCTTGCCAGGGCATACTCCAATGGCCATAGCGTAGCCGTGTACTTTGTAAAGCTCTGGCATTCCCGGCTTAATTAACGGTAGATTAGCTCGCTCGGGTACACGCTCGGGCGGCAAGGCGCGGGTAAGGCATTCCTGTATACCATTATACAACCCTCGCGAGGAGAACTTGGACATCGGGCCAGCCAGTAAATCTACATTTCCGTCTTTACAAGTTCCCGAGGAACGTGACCCCGCACATATATATATATATATATGGCTCGAAAAATACTCAATTACATACATACACACATAACCATTCATACGTACATCAACGCATATACAATGTTATTGCTCATGATTTTTACTTGCGCCGATACTCACTTTGCGCAATTTTATATAGATTTTAAAAAATTATAAATAACTGAAAAAGATATTTGACAAAAATTCGTTATGCATAATGAGAAAAATAATACAATGAAATAAACAATGCAGAAATGAAAATAGTATGGAGTTCTTTCGGACTCTATGCTGTTTTCATTCTTCATTATCTTCTTTTATTTAATAAAAATTTTTCTTTTTATTTGTTTTTTTAGATATTGATTATTTTTATAATTTTTTAAATTTCATTTTATTATTTACAAACGAAATGGTATTCTCGAAACGCTTGAAATGCTGACTTACCTCGCATGTGAAAATCAAAGCTTTGAAGGGTTTTTCTCGTCAATGCGTCTCACCCCTGCAGCTAAAATGTCCCCAATATCTTCGCGGTTGATTTTTCTCGGTGAAATAGGTTTTTTTTCATGTGACTGTCTCGAGGTTTCCCTACAATTTCCGGTTCTCCCGCAGCCTTCTCCATCTTGCATTTCTTTGGAGTACAAGGACGATAAATATTTGATAAAAAACACCGAAAAGACGCGATTTGGCATAGTCCCGGCGAAAAAAAATATTGGGGAAATAGAAACGACGATTCGGTAAATCAGTTCGAACGCGATTTCACAGTCGCAACTCTCGAGGTATTGGAAAAAACCACTGTAATTCTCTATATGCACATCTTTGTGATGTATATACGTATATACATAGAGGGGAAATGCTATTTTGAACCCCGTTATAGTTCTATGCAACGGTGGATTTTTTTTTGGGCATCTGACGGTTTTCAGAACGGTCCTCGAAATCAAGTATCTTCAAAATAACTTTCGTCCCTAAATATGTATATACAGAGCGTCCCGTAAATACCACGTCATACTTAGGGGGGTGCTGAATTGGATCATGACACATCAGGATGTCCAAGCTATACCTAAGTAATACTACCGTTTAAAAAAAATAATTTTACTTTTTTTGTTTTGTAAAATCCTCTACCCTGCATGATATTCTTGCTGCGTTCTTCACGAATTACCTTTTTTTAAATCCTTCCCATCAAAATAATCTTGGATAGTTGCTTTCTCTCATTGACGTCTTAGAGACCATATTTCCATTAAGTTAAAGAATGTAAACAAACTCGTTTATTTTGGGACACCCGAACATTTTTCACAACCTTTTTGTATGCAACAGAGGAATCGACTATTCAAGATTATTTTGATACGAATAAGTGTGACGAAAAGGTAATTCGTCAAAAATGCAGCAAAAGTATCATGCGAGATAAGGGATTTTACGAAATTTAAAAAAATTAAAAAATATCATAACCTTTGGGGTTTTTTCTCAAAGCAGTGTCATATCCTAGTAGCCATGATCCAATCCAGCACTCCCTTAAACATCACGTGATATTTACGGCACACTGTACAAAATACAGCTGATAAAACTTGACGCAAAAAAATTGAAGAAAAATATGTACAGCACCAAACCCGGTGGTGAACGAGCTAGACGAGCAGGCTGCGAGAGGATGAACGATGGTGGGGGGGGGGGGGGGCGGAGTGGAAAGAGTTCGCCCCGATTTCCGATACAGGAACCTGCGCACCGGGAGACCGGTAGCGCCGTTATTCATTTATTAATCGAGCCGGGGCACCTCTGCTGCCAGTTCAACCCTCCCCCGTCTCCGACAATCCATGTGTGTCTGGGTGTACGCATATACGGCTCGCGCTTATGAGCGAGCACATCCGACTGGATGTTTCGAATTCTTTGACGGGGGCGCAAAGCTCTCGAATTTCTCTACATTTTAAGCCCGGTGTGTGATTAACGTTCGCCGGGCAAATATGTATGCACGGCACGGTCGGAGATTCGAACAAGCGGGTGAAACGGCCGGACCGACTGCATTCGTAAATTGCTATCATTATTATTGTATATCGTAGGTGGGCTCTGGGTCGCGTTATTAATTTTGTACGGAGCGGCTTGTCGAATCTCCGGTTGGCACGTGACCGCTTTACGTCGAGACACGTCGGATCGAATTATTGGCGAGGTTTTGAGTTTTTGGTTTAGGGGCGTGGGAGCATCCCCGGCGAGCGTTAAACTTTCGCAAGCCTTTTGGTCAATTGCGAAGGTATTTAAATAGATATTAATCTAAACGGCACTCTGGCTCGAATATTGAAATTTCATTAACTCAAACAAATGACACAGGGCAACATTTCTAAAAATTATATTTTGTACAGAATTTTTTATTTTGTTACAATAAAATAATAACGGGTTTAGTTTTATTAGGAATTTGAAATATTGATACTCGAATAATCCCAAACAACTACTTCGGACAGAAAATGAATAGGTTCAATTTTATTAGGAATTAAAAATATTGATGCCCACACAAGCACAAACAAATTCTATGGATGGAAAATTAACAGTTTCAAGTTTAGCAGGAATGGAAAATATTCATGCCTAAAGAAACGCAAACCAATTCTTGGAATAAAAAATTAGCAGGCTCAATTTTATCAGGAATGAAAAATATTAATCTCCCAAGAAACTCAAACAAATTCGTTGGATAAAATATTAACCGGTACAATGTTAACAGGTATTCAAAATATTCACCTCCAAACAAATTCTTTGAATCGAATATTAACATATTCCATTTGATTGGGAGCAAAAAATATTGAAACCTAAACTCGTTGGATGAAAAATTAACGGGTCCATTTTTATCACGAGTTAAATGAATTGATAATCATGGATCTTTGTGAAATTCTTTTTTTTTCGCCAAATTAATTTGCCAATCTCCCGCAAGATAATGAGGCCTGAATTCAATATTACAATTATACGCGCGATGTTCTTCTCTTTTTGGTGGCTAGGCTAAAATCGGAATTGTCGAAAGAGCGCGCGAGCGTTACGGATATTGCGGACCCTGATGCGTATTTCATCGTCTCGGGTATAACGTTTGACACTTTACGATGATAGATTGTCGTCACGGGCCCGTGGGTCCGCCACTATGATGAAAGAAAAATTCAGCGAACAATGGAACTCCCGTGCTCGCAATCAGTCGAGCATTTATAGATATATAAGCTTGTCGGGAGACCGAAGGATTCCAGGCACGAAAATACATCTGTAGGAATACTGAAATATCTCTTTATCACCCGCTTTTCATCCCTCTCTTTCATCCCTCTCTCTCTCTCTCTCTCTCTCTCTCTCTCTCTCTCTCTCTCTCTCTCTCTCTCTCTCTCTCTCTCTCTCTCTCTCTCTCTTTCTGTTTATATACAGTAATACAGCTTCAGATTGAGACTGTACGTCACCAAACCGTTCGGTAGTTGAGCAGCCGGAAGAAGGCAAAGTAATCAACGCGCTCTATGACGAACGATCGAACGTCCTCTGCCCTGTTTTTCTCCTCGCCCCCTCCTACACAGCCGCGCAGTCCTCCTCCGTGATCAAATAAAATTTATCGAGCGTACTCACTTTGTGGATTTTTGTCGGGTAACTCACCAAGTCAAAGAAGTTCGAGTTGCGCCGAGAGAGAGAGAGAGAGAGAGAGAGAGAGAGAGAGAGAGAGAGAGAGAGAGAGAGAGAGAGAGTGAGTGAGAAAGTGGGGAGGGAGGAGAGAATAAGTCAAAATATTCGACGAAGCAATCTTACCGTCAAAGATCGCCAAATCATAAATCAAAAAAGTTGAATCTCTTCCCTGATTTTTTTCGCACTACACGATAATCTCACAACAAAAAACATTCCTCTAAATTATTCCCTCCCATGCCAAACGCAACCGAACCCCTAAAAACCGAACAAAGAAACCCAAACAAAATCATAAATAAAAATATTCAACCTTCCCGCCAATTTGTTTTCCACGTCAGAAAATATTGCTCAAATCTATTCCCGCTATTCCAACCCAAATAAACCCAAAAAAAACAAACAAAAAACCCAAACTAAATACGAAAACGAAAAATTCGATTTCCTCTCTGCCTCTTTTTTTCGCCCGACAATCCACTCGACAATGCACTCACCGAAAAACATTTCTCAAAATTATTCACCTCCATCCCCCCCCCCCTATCCCAAGCCCCGAGAAAACCACAAATGAAGAAATCCAATCTATCCGATTACTTGATCCACCCGACGCTACACTCGACAAAAAGATTTCGCAAAATTACTCCCTCCCATCGCTACCAAAACATTTCCCCCTTTCCATCCTCCTCGTTCTCGCGGCGGTCCTCTTTTTTACCGCCCGAAGACTCGTCCCGTTATCTCGGGAGTCCCACAACAGCTCCAACAACACCGAGATCACAGATTCGGGAGCGCACATCCGCGTGTGTGGTCGCAGGCTAAATGAATAGCCACATATACGCGCGAATAAGCCTCGAGAGCTTTTGGGCTAAATGAACACGTTGAAACGGGAAGAAAGAACGCGGCTCTATTTCCAGCGTGGGGAGAACATTGATCGCCGGTGAATTATTTCAACGGGTGACGTATCTATAAGCAACCAACCGAGAGGGCAGACGAGAGAGGCTGTGAGAAAACTGACCTACATCCCTCGCGCCTGAGAGTGGTTCCAGCTAAAGACACACTCATATATATCTATATAGACACACATGTATAAGCACACACACACACACACACACACACACACACACACACACACACACACACACACACACACTTATATATATACATGCACGTCTGTATATAGATATAAATACTTCTGTCTTTCTCTCAAGTCTTGTACATAGACTATAAGAGACGGAAGAGAGTTTCTTAACAGAAACTGACAGGAATCCTCTTACCTTTCTCGTGGCTTTAACCCCGAACAGCAATCCATAAACTTTGCCGATGTTCATGTTCTTGTGTGTGTGTGTGCGTGTGCATATATATATATATATATATATATATATATATATATATATATATATATATATATATATATATATATATCCATATATTCTTACTCCATATACTTTGTCGATGTTCATGTTCTTAAATATAAATAATAATATCATCAATATAATATTCTTATATACGACTAAATATATATATATATATATGATGAAATTATCAAAAATTCTTTTTTTTTATTCATCACCCTTTTATCAATCAATTTTTTTTTTGCACTTGTAGTTTACGGAGATCACTCAAATATTCATTAGAACATTTTTCCAACTCCTACAACCGAAATTTTCGAAATAATAGATATTTTGGTTGATGAAAATATTTTTGTTGCGTTTTCGACAAATCAACTTTTTTGGTTTCGACAAAACAACGTTTTTGGTGTGAAAATAGTCTTGAACAGTTGATTTTTCTCCGGGACGTCTCAGGAACATTGTTTTCAACATGCAAAACGCTGTAAGTAAATTTTATTGTTTTGGGATAAGTCTAACAATTTTTTGCGATTGTTTTGTATGAAATCGAGAATGAATCTCTTCAGGATTATTTTCAAATGACAAAGTGTAAGAAAGATCAGGCAAGGTGAAGTTTGTATCAAACATTTTAAAAAGTATAAGAAATAAAATACATAAAAAATTAGAAGAAGTAGTGAATTTTCATTGCGTTTTAATGATATGAACTTCAAGGCCGTATGAAAGTTACGTTATCATACGATTATATATAAATACCGGGTGTCCCATTTTAATCTTACACCTAATTTATCTCGGAAAATATTGCTCGGATTAAATATTATGTATAACAAAAGTTTTAGGGATTAAAGGGGGACGTTTGGAAAAAAAATGTTGGTCGATCCAAAATTCAAAATTGCGACGTTAAAATGGCTGACTTTTTTTCATATGGAAACATACTTTTTTTATCACCAAACAAATTGTCAGCTCAAAACCAACAACTTTGGTTGGAATTTTTTTTTAAGTTCATAATTTTGCATTAAAACATCATTTTTAACTTTTATTTTTTTAAAATGTATTCCTCAGGGGAACGGGGAATTTTTACCATGCCCCTCTTTTATTCCTTCCATTCCTTCCGACATTCACAATCCTTCCAGAGTCCCCCCCCCCCCCCCCCCCAGGGTGTTGACCACAGCCACTCTCTCCTAATGCACTACTGTATCGCCTTTGCACGAGGGCCCAGGGAAACAGCGGAAAACGTGGTATTCAGGATGTATTCAGGACGTGGTATTCAGGATGTATTCAGGATGTACCACGAGGAGGTCGTTAACGTACCAAGTGTAGGTGCGTGTGTGTGCGCGTGTGTGTTTTTTTTTTTCTAATGTTTTTTTCAATTATTTTTTAAGTGAGAGGAGAAATGTCTTTATGTACCATAGGAACGAACGCCGCGTCCATTCCCGTGTATAGAACTCAGGCTCTTGATACCCACTAAAACTCCACCTCCTTTTCTTCTTACCCTAGACCTCCCCGTGGAACTGCCGTCAGGCATTACCTCGCGAGAAAGGGTCAGCGATTAGCTGTTTCTCCAGTGCAGGCCACCACCCAATCGCTGGTGATGCTCGGTTTTTACCGCTGTCGTCTCTCCTTTTCTTCTTGCCAAAGCTTCTTCATTATTATTGCGGCGTAATTAGCCACCCCATCCCATCCTTGCTGTCAGGTTCTCTGTTGTAAACTGCATGCCGACCAGTCGCATACGAGATCTTGATCAAGGAGATCAAGATTGTTCCGATTGTGAATGTCGGGAGCAATGGAAGGAATAAAAGAGGGGATGGTAAAACGGGAAAGACTACCCTACCTCTGAGAAATACATACTAAAATTTTAAAAAAGTTAAAAATGATGTAACTTGAAGATTATGAACTTTATCAAATAAAAATTCAACGAAAGTTGTTGGTTTTGAGCTGACAAGTTTTTTAGTGATAAAAACAAGGTATGTTTCCATTTGAAGAAGACATGTCATCCATTTTAACGCCGCCATTTTGAATTTTGGATCGACCAATTTTTTTTCTTCAAACGTCCCCCTTTAACCCCTAAAACTTTTGTTATACACAATATTTGATCCGAGCATTATTTCCCGATAAAAATCAGGTGTAAGATTAAAATGGGACACCCGGTATATATTCACATATTGGTTTTAAATTCAACTTCAATATATGTAGGTATATTGAAAAGCGAAAAGAACTTGAAAAGAGAGTTTAAACAAAAATCTCGCGCATCTTGCATCAGTCGTACGATAATGACGTGAAAAAAATCTCCGAACTATACGAGCTATCGCGAACTTATCGATTCGACGGACGCGGGGGCGAGGAAGGACTCGCATGCACGCGCACTGCTTAAAAACAGTTTATTATTCTTATCTCTTAGCGTCCGGGCGATAGTTGGGCAAACATCCAGCGTCCATCGTTGTAAATCATATATTCTATCGTTCATGTGGGCGCGCGCGCACAGGCCAGCAATTCTCGTGATAAAGCACTCTCTGCTCGCAGTGGCTTGTGTCGTGGATGCTACACGTAGTATCAGTGACTCTATGCGCTATAACAGCTCGCATAAACATCAGTAGTAATGTCAGGAGACCGAACGAGCTTATAGTATATATATATATATATATATATATATATATATATATATAATATAATATAATATATATATAACAAAATAGATATTGATAAATAAATAAATATTTTTCGAGAAAAATAAGGTGACTTTATTCTTCTCGAAACAAACCTTGCATATATATATATATATATATATATATATATGCAAGGTTTGTTAAAAAAATAAGGTGACTTTATTTTTCTCGAAAAATATTTATTTATTTATCAATATCTATTTTGTCCCCTTCAAAGTAATCCCCCTCAGATATAATACACTTGTGCCAGCGCTTTTTCCAATCCTCGAAGCACTTCTAATGTGTGCTTTTCGGTATGGCCTTGAGCTGTCCCAGCGATGCGGTCTTCATCTCCTCAATCGTGGCTAATCTCCGTTCTTTCATGGGTCTTTTCAGTTTTGGGAACAGAAAAAAGTCGCAGGGGCCCAAGTCCGGTGAATACGGTACATGATGACGGTGTTGTTATTGGTAAAAAAAAATCACGATCAAGCAACGATGTGTGAGCAGGTGCATTATCGTGATGCAAAAGCCATGAATTTTTTTGCCACAAATCGATAGCAAAAGAACGCCAAGCACACCAAAACACGTCTAACCTTTATAACTTTCAAAAACAAACTGAATATGCAAAATGGCTGATAATGTCAACATATGTTGGGGACATGTGTACCAACATAACAAAAAAAAATCGAAAATCGAATGTACGTAGTCCGTGAAATTCGAAAATCCACCTTATTTTTTTTAATAAACCACGTATATGGCGATTTGCATTAGGATTCCTTTTGTGAGCATATAGGGTGTCTTATTGTGAGCAAAACGCTTTTCGTTTAAATGTCGCTCACGCGCGGAACGTGCACGCCGGACCGAGCGCGACTTCGAATCCACCTTCAGACAAGAGAATTTTTTTTATTTGTTTTTTTCTAAAATGTAACGAACGCGGCGTCTCGCTTTGCAAATCCATAGTACGATTCAATCATTTTTAGTCATGATTCGATACTTGAAAAAAAAAGCGCGTGAGCACTTCATTGTTTAATTTTTTTGAAGAAACTTAGAAGGGGTAGTACCCTTAAGAGAAACGTTATAATTACGAAACATGAGAAAATATTGAATTCTAGTTCATAACAATATTTTGTATCAGCGGATACATTTTAAACTCATAAAACCCGACTGTTATGAATTAATCCATGTAACGAGTGGTTTACCCCCTTAAGTTTGCGGTCCGGCGAAAGTGCAAAAACACGTAAACTTGAATTTTGTCTCCGCTTCAAAATGATAACTGCTTCATTCATTTTAATGCAACCGTCCAAAGTGTGGGGTGAGTTAAAGGCAAATAGAGGGGTGGTTCATCCCTCAATAATATTTTCTTTCAATACTTCTATAGTGGATTTTTCATTGCTTTATATTCAAAGAAGTTTGGTTATTGTTTTATTCGGATCGGTGAACTGCTTGTGGGTGAAACTGAAAAATCATCCCTCGGCACGCTTTTCTTGAAGCTTCGTTTCCCCTCTACAAGCCGTTTTTGCCGATAAAAAAATACGTGTCCAATAGTTTTCAATGCTCTATAACATATAGGTATCAGTTTCAAAAAAATCGAAGGCGCACTTTCAAGTGATGGTCCTCGTCACCTTTGGACGTTTAGCGGGAATATCACGGCCATTTTTTTTCTCACGAACTTTACGAAAAAAACATTCTGCTCGCAATGACACTTTTTCTATGCTCACCAAGGAGACCCTAATAGTTGCGAATCACTTATAATCATATGTATATATATATAGCAAAGAATGCCGTATGTTCAAACCGTGAACTCTCATCTCGAAGGAGTTCTCGAACTCGTTCGTTCTGCGATATACGCGATGTTGCTTTCCACGAGGCCGTGCGTCATAAGGTGCAGGCGTCATGCGAACAGTTGTCACTTCCGCAGCTGAGGATCGTACACTATCGGACGGCTTTCGGCGATCTATCCAATTTCACAGAGTGCCTAATACGCACGAACGTTCGCATCGAGAAGACTTTCAGCTTATGTCTATATATATATATATATATATATATATATATATTATATTGTATATATTATATATGGAACCTTCTTAAAATATGTACAGGGTGTCTCGGATAAAGTCACACTAACTTACACGTCGAAAAGTACCGATGATAATAAAAAAAAGACAATGTCAAATTGAACTTGCATATAACCATCGATTCATGAGACGGTCTACTTCGAAATTTTTAATCAGAACCTTTTTTTTTGTCTGTATGTATAGGTCACCGATAAAGCTTGTCAAAATCCCTTGGAAGTATTTTTTCATCGAGTATTATTCCAATGACGAGACTCGAAACTTTCAACTGTCATAACCAAAGCAATACTCGATCAAAAAGTACTTGGCACCAGCGTTTTAAAAAGCTCTCGAGATAAACTATAAGAATATGCAATAAAAAAATAAGGATTCCCATCAAACATTTCGGAGTTTACCTTCGTATGGCCTTGGCTTTAATACCCAAAGGCAATTCGACATTACCGTTTTTCTTCCCTCTTGAAACAAAACAACTTTTATCTGCAACATTTTTATTGCAGTCTGTATTTTCTGGGATGCAAGCTTGAACTATTTGATTCGAGACACCCCGTACATAGACACGTCCCCGTATATCCGTACAGAGGGGTACGTGTGAGTGTATGTATTGAAGGTGCCATATATCCATCGTCGATGCAGCGTCAAAACTCTCTAAACTCATATATATTGATGTGCCGCTTGCTCGTCATCGGAAACCGCCACAGCAGACTCCCTTACCCTCGTTGTACTCGATCTCACGAAACCGCGCCGGGAATCGACGTGATCCCACGATTGCCGCACGAATTTGCCCCATGTAGATCTCGTCACGTCTTTGCGGCGGTGCACGACGTTGCGTTCGATTTTCGCCTTTCGATGTAGAGCAATAATAGGAGGCGAGATATATACGACGCGAGTATAAGATACGTGGGTTCGTCTGATAATATTCGAGTATACTCATCCGCGAGTATGGGATAATTGAATTTGGAGGCTGCAGTGCGGTCGCGAATCGAATCTTGCGACAAAGCTTGATACCATAATTGGAATCGCACTCCAATGCATTATCGTTGTATACATATGTATGCATCTATATGTATGTGTATGGGGGAGGAGGGACAGGGAGGACCATTTAAAGTGTTAGAAGCTCAAATCTCAAAAGGTACGCATTGCAATAGAAAAAACATGTTCATCGAGAGATGTCCACTTGTCAAACTTGGAATATACTTTCAATTGTTTTTTCAACGAATTTTTTACTTTAGCTTGACAATATACAATAAAAAAATCGCTGCTGCCGTTTTCAATTCTGGTGGTGAGCCTCGCATAACCATGGAGATTAAAGCCAAGGTCAAAACCAAAGTCCTCTATATTTGTTTTCCTCGGAACCAAAAAACTTTTATTTATAATATTTTTTATTGCCATGGCTACGTGTTGAGATGTCAGTTTACAAAACTTTTATTCGAGTTATTATAAAATACTGGGTAACTTTTACTATGGAACTATAAGTCACTATAACTAAAAGTTACCATATAATTTTCATTTATAATATTTTGCATTACAATGGCTACGCTTGGACACCTCATCTTGTAACATTTTCATTTGAGGTACTATAAGTGACTATTTAACTTTTACTATATAACTATATCGTACTATAACAAAAACTTACTAGACGATTTTTATATATAATATTTTTATTGCAATGATTTACGTTTTGACATCTCAGCTTGTGACATTTTAAATGAGACGCCATTTATATATATATGAATTACATTCTCATAGTAATAAAAAAATGTTTTAAATAAAAGCGTTTGGGTCCATCTATATACAGGATGACCCATTTAAAGTGCTAAAAATAATGCCACTTTTATATCTATATACACGCATACATACATACGTACATATTTAATATGTATATATATATATATATATGTATGAGAGAGTATTCCATGAATAATACACCTGTTACCCGGCGTCCTCCAAGTCACATGATAGTCGCCTCTTGGCCGTATTCGGGTTGGCAGACGGCTCCATAATGCATAATCGTTATCCGCGAATGCCAAACAAGAACAACAACGAGGACATCGGCAAGACACTGGCGTTCGCTCGGTCCCTCTGCCTGTTCACTCTCCGCAAGTCTGTCCGTTACCTCTATATGGAGGACGAGATGGGATATCGGGTATATTGGATATAATGGGGCATGTGCCCGGGGGCGATAAGCTCCGAAGCTTCTCGTTCCTCGTGACTTTTATAACGTTAAACGTTCATGTACTGCGGAGCTTTGCATGCCCGCAAGAGTAGCAGCGGAGTACTCCGGAGCCCGAGTCCAGCGGGCTTCACGAGACGCGTCGTCGTTCGTACCCACCACCACTCGGTGGTGGGTATCTCAGCTCTGCTCGAGCTTGCATCGAGCCAGATTGTGTGTTATTCATGGTGGTAGAGTGCTGCGTTCACAAGCATGCGGGAAATTCATGGCTGCTTACTGGTGCTGCACGAAAATGGACGCGATTTTTCTCTTTCCCTCTCTCTGTCTCGTTCTTTTTTCAGCTCCTCCCTTGGAGAAGGGACTGCCAAGGAATTGATACTTTGGCGTTCAAGTTCGATAGTGTTTACTCATGTATACTGCCTCTCAAAAGTTTGGATACACTCATAAGTCCCAATTCTCTATGGTCGAGAAAAAACCGAAAAACAGTCACGTACAAAAGTGCGTACCGGGTCGAAAAAAAAACATAAAAAATATTTCCAAAAAGCAACACAAAGCTGAATTTGTTCCCTTCAAAATGCCGTTCGGTAAATTTGGTTATATTTTTTTTTGACGAAGATATGTACCTTTAAGGCGTTACCCCCACTTGTCGCGAAAAAAAGGCCTTTTTCATGCATTTTTTAAAAGAAAACTACAAAACTTTTTTAATCGATCAATGTACCATCTTGAAGAACACATCTTGAAGAACTTTCAGTAATTTTTTTATTGAAAAATATTACATTGTTCAGTGGCAAATGGCCGTCAATGAAATATTGTTTTTATATACACGGTTTGCGGTGACCAACATTGCGGCGAAGTGGATCATCTGAAAAAAAAATGCGGATGGATTTAGTCAAATATAAGTATAAACTAGTCTTTAATCGAAGGATTTTAAAAAATATTCATTTTTCACAAAATGGCGGACAGTCAAAGTTAATGGTTCGATTTTAACGAAAAAAAACGGCCGTTTTTTGGCTATAAAACGGCCATTTTTTTCGAAAAAAAAATCGAACGATTAAAGACTACATTTTTATGTATTAAATAAGCCTGCAAAATTTCAAGAAGATCGGTTCATTAGTGTTCGAGTAATCTTGGTCACCGACTTCAGAAATGCCATTTTGAGAAAAACGCGTTCAACGTTGCAATTTCAGTTCTTCAATTCATGGATTCTTCTCTTTCAATGCTCATATCTCAGTCAATTTTGTTCGGATCGACTTGAAATTTTCAGGACATATTCTCAGATATCTATACTTCATAAAAATGCAATAAAAAATCGATTTTTTCAAAATCGCGAGTGGGGGTAACCCCTTAAGTGCGGCAAGAAATATGGAATGGTGTATCCAAACTTTTGAGCGGGAGTGTATATGCCGGAGCATTAAAAGTTATTACACACGTTTTGTTTCTCTCGGAGGACAAACGGTCTCGAGAGTTGAAACTACTCCTTGGCGTGAGGGCCCATGTCGAGGGCCCATTTTGTAATTGCAGTAATTCTCAAGAAATTTTCCATTGCATGGATCCTTGAAATAATGGAAAAGTCGAAAAGTCTAAATCGCCAAATTTCAAAAGGACATCGCGTCGGTAATATTTGAGTGACGTAAACTTCACAGGAGGAGGAGAGGGGGGCGTCGAAGCTTCACGGGGGCTCATGAAAATGATTCTGATAGATTCAGAGAATGCCGTCGAATTCATTCTGATATCTGAAATAGTTCTCCCGGAGAGTGCACTGAAACAAAGGGCGAAAAAGAGTCGAAGGGATAGTGTATGGAAAAAATCGCGAAAAATGATGATCCGACTTTGAAATTCTGCAAAACATCGGAAACTAATCGGATCTCGATAAATCAAAAGGCATTTTCAGAAGGAAACGATTACGAAAAGAATGCGCTTAAAGCGAAGTTTCAAAGCAAAACGGAAAATAAATGAGTGATGATTCAGTGAAGAAGCTATTGTTTAACCAAGCCGGGGAAAAAAATTGGATTGAACATTGTTTTTTCACACGTCCCTGCATCTACATCCATGTATTTTCATAACCGGATCAAGAATTCACCATTTACCGCAAAACCTGCCATTTGCATTTTTGGAAGCATCAAAAGTATACGAAAACAGGTTTTTCACGTTTAGCCGGCCGGATTTCGAGCTTTGGACAGAAATTTGATGACATTCATAATCGGTCAACAATTTCCCCTTAGATCCTAGAAGCAGTTTAAAAATCGAGAAAACATATTCATGTCTTGAGGGCCATTGACTGGGGCCAATTTTCGAAATTTAGCGCGACGTAGTTATTACCTAAACGGTCGCACAATCTTTTGGCAAAGCGGGATAAAAGAAACAAATAGTCCATACAAGTAGTGAGCCCGCTTGGGATAGGAGGGAGATAGCGACAGAGGGAGAGAGAGAGTAATAAATATATAGATATCTATCTATCTGTCTCTCTCTATCTATCTATCCATCTATCTATCTATCTATCTATCTATCTATCTATCCATCTATCTATCTATCTACCTATCTGTCTGTCTGTCTGTCTGTCTGTCTGTCTGTCTGTCTGTCTGTCTGTCTGTCTGTCTGTCTGTCTGTCTGTCTGTCTGCCTGTCTGTCTGTCTGTCTGTCTGTCTGTCTGTCTGTCTGTCTGTCTGTCTGTCTGTCTGTCTGTCTGTCTGTCTGTCTGTCTGTCTGTCTGTCTGTCTGTCTGTCTGTCTGTCTGTCTGTCTGTCTGTCTGTCTGTCTGTCTGTCTGTCTGTCTGTCTGTCTGTCTGTCTGTCTGTCTGTCTGTCTGTCTGTCTGTCTGTCTGTCTGTCTGTCTGTCTGTCTGTCTGTCTGTCTGTCTGTCTGTCTGTCTGTCTGTCTGTCTGTCTGTCTGTCTGTCTGTCTGTCTGTCTGTCTGTCTGTCTGTCTGTCTGTCTGTCTGTCTGTCTGTCTGTCTGTCTGTCTGTCTGTCTGTCTGTCTGTCTGTCTGTCTGTCTGTCTGTCTGTCTGTCTGTCTGTCTGTCTGTCTGTCTGTCTGTCTGTCTGTCTGTCTGTCTGTCTGTCTGTCTGTCTGTCTGTCTGTCTGTCTGTCTGTCTGTCTGTCTGTCTGTCTGTCTGTCTATCTATCTATCTATCTATCTATCTATCTATCTATCTATCTATAATAGAATAGATATATCTAGATAGATACATATATTTAATAGTGCACTCGGAGAGGGGGGGGGGGTTAGAGCGCACAAGAGATCAGTTGGGAACTGACCAGAGACGAATGCCGAGGATGTGGCCTCGCGGGCCGAAAGGGTGGCAGCAGATGATCGCGGAATGAGGAATCGCCGGAACACTGCCGCGGAAACAAAAGTTTCGATAGGGCACGAAGGTTTGGTGTATAACTTTTGTGATCCCGCGAGTTTCGATATTACGAAACTTTTCATCGGTTCTCAAGCTCTCGCAGAGCTTCCTCACCGGAAGTATCGTCCACTCGTTCGTTAAGCGTTCGCCTTATATTCGCATCTCACTTTGCTCCGAATATATATACATGCATATATAAGCTTCGAGACGAAATGAAGCGAGCGAATAAGGCAGTGTATCCTCGCAAAGGGAGGAAGGACAGAGACTCATCAGGTGAGTCCCACGGGAGTTCCCGCAGGACAGATGAAAGCAAAACAGTCGAGATTCACACACACCCACATACAGACACGTACACGAGGGTTAGCCTGAATTCAAGAGCCGGAAGTGTTTTACGTCGATGGTACGAGCCCTCGGCTAGTTTGCGAGTGGAGAAAGATGAGTTTTTTACCTTTGCGCAGACATACACGCATATATAGCCAAATATATATGCATATCGAGCCATACTAACCGAATGAGAGGAAATATCTGCTTTTCTTCGTCGAGTATATCGGAGGGCCTGCGTGATTCCAGTGCTCCATCGATATCATAGTGTTCATAGTGCTCCATAGACGGTTCGGGCAGCAATGAAGCGCAGCGTATGTTATCGAGAACATTTATCACAAGTGGAGTCGTTGATCAATTTGTGCTGAAATACGCGCACGCACACTTGGAATAGGTATATGAAGAATACGTAAATGATGAAGACAGACGATTAAAAAGAATATTTATCTAAATTATGGTGGTTACAATTATTTATTATTAAAAAATAGGACACTAATTGGTTTTGAATTTGTATCGATTTTAGTATTATACTTGATATTCATGAAATATAGAATATGATTTATTTATTAATAATATACATGATATATCGTGTATAAAAGATTTATAATAATTATTGTCATTGTTATATTATCTTATGTATTGTTATATAAATATTATATTATTATCATATTATAATATAATAATGGTATTGCAATATAATAATACAACCAGCCGACACTGGTGGATGAGCGGTCGGGGTTCGGTTCTGGCGGTACTTTGAGTTAAGCAGCATTGTGCGCGGCCAATACTCGGAGCGGAGACCGCTTAGCCGTACACCGGCTGCTGCATCAACCAGCGAGCGAGGCCAATGCTTTTGATGCCTTGGCGTAGATACTTGAGTTAAAGTCTATGCACCAAAGAATGAGAGGAATATACAGCCGTCTATATGGGTGCGGGTTTTCCACCAGTTTCTCTGTACCCTCGGCAAATGCGGTATAGTGTAGCTTAAGACGGCTGTGGACCCAACGGAAGTAAGATTAAATTAGCGAAGTGCGCGTAGGGAGTTAAGGATGTTGAGTCCCTATGAAACATGTTAATGTTAATTGTTCAATAAATAGCTTCTTAATCGTCATGAAATTTTTAAACGACCTCCTGAATACTTCATGTAAAAACATACGAAATTTTCAGTATTCCATCATCATTACTTCAACCTCCTTAAAGGTTGAAATAAAAAATGATGAGAAAATTCTGAAAACTTGGTATGTTTTTGTATGAAGTATTTAAGAAGTCGTGTTAAAATTTCACGACGATTAGGAAGCTCGTTATTAAAAAATTAACATTTTGTTAAGAACAATTTTTAAAAGAAATTTAAAAAAATTTATCAATAAACTTCGTTTTGTTTCCGTTGCTTTCAGTATATTGTAGATATGAGGAAATTGAGAGGTCAAAAAAAAAACTTATTGCAAAGTTACATCAGTTTCCATAAGACAGCATTTAATTTGTGAATGTTAATTGTTCGATAACGAGCTTCCTAATTGTCGTGAAATGTTTACACGACCTCTGAAATACTTCATACAAAAACATACCAAATTTTCAGAATTTTATAATCATTTGCGATTTGGGACTCAACATCCTTAAGAGGAAAGGATTCAATTGGGAAGGGTTATACGTAAAAGCCCGGCAAGGTATACGTTGGACCTCAGGAATGAATAATATAATAATATAATCATTATATAATAATCGAATCTACGATCGTAATTATATTATTATATAATTATAATAATCTTTTATAATTATATAATAACATATTCCTATATTGTATTATATGGTATTATACTTCTTTGATCATTATATATTATTCATTACGCCTATATTATTAGATATCGTTTTTATTATTATTAACGAATGGATTATATTCTACTTTCGTTGAATATAATATATTATTTTTTTTATTGTTTATAAAAAAAAGAATATAATATAAGTTATAATCCATTCAATAATAAAGAAAATAATATATCAACACATACAGCCACGCACACGTACACACACACACACACACATACGCGCGCGCGCACACATATACTATACATACAAATATACATATATCTACGAAGACACAATATGTATGTGTGTTTCGTTCAACCCGGACACCTGCGACCGCGAAATTCTCTCGAGAGGAAACTGGAAAATTGATGGCGGGTAGGGGTGAAAGTACCCCTAGTTCGTAGTCGTTCGCATTGGGTTTTCTCTTTGTTTGTTTCTCTGGGTCTAAAATGAAGTTTAGGTAGGGCGAGGAGAAAAAAGCGGTTTTGTCCCTCCCTCCCTCTCTCTCTCTCTCTCTCTCTCTCTCTCTCTCTCTTTCTCTCCCTCCTTCTCTGCCTCCTGGTTCATAGATTAATAACGACCCTTTTCTCGTTAAGCGTCGCACAGAGCAGCTTTATGTCATTCAGTAATTTCCATGAAAACTGGAAAACTCGGGGAGATTCAAGTAATCGTAAGAATAGCGCTAATTTGCCGTTTAGGGCGAACGACCACGACGGCAAATGTGAAAAGAGCTCGGCCGAGAATCGTAGAAATGCTCGTGGTAATAAGCGTTGCGATATATATATATATATATATATATATATATATATATATATATATATATATATATATATATATATATATATATATATATATATATATATATATATATATATATATATATATATATATATATATATATATATAGAGAGAGAGAGAGAGAGAGAGAGAGGGCGGAGAAAGAGCCAACAACCCAACGACGCCGACGAGGCAGCGTCGTCTTTTGAATGACGAAACTCAGCGTTGCTCACTTCGTCGAGTACATGCAGCGTGTGTGTATGCGAGCCTGTGCGTCTCAGAAATACACGAGCACCAAGAGAAAAGAGATTCTTTGACGAAACCACTCCTCGGCTTCCGCAACCCACCCATGCACTTCCGCTCCCTTGTGCCCAAAGTCGCGCCCTACCAGTATGTTCTTGACCCCCTTCGAGCTAATTAACTCGCTCGAAACGGTGCCAGACGCCTTTTCTCGATCGAGTGACAATTATCGAAAGTAGGCTTAATAATTTGTCCTAGCAAGTCAGGGGCAGGGCAAAACGTTTTATGGGTATGTATTTTATTTTATTGAAAAATGTTTCACCCGTTTTACAATATTTGTATATTTCTTTTTCTCCTTTTTCACGTTTTCGAATATTTTCTCTCTATTTTATTCTAATCTTTGTTGTTCGTGTGTATTTACGATTTGTTTACCTTAAATTAATGGCTTCATTAAATTTTTCCAATTTTTATCGATTTTTTCTATACTTTTTATATTTTTTTTTACATTTCCGTGTAGTTTTTTTTTCAATTTGTGTCCCTCCCCATGATCTGTTTACCGTTTGGTATATTTAAAAATACTTTCTCTACATTTCATTGTGATCTCCGTTCTTCATGTACATTTACTTACGTTAAATTTAATTTCCGTCGCCTTATTTCATTTTTCAATTATCATTTATTTTTTTCATACTTTCTATATTTTTCCACATCTCTAAGTACTTGTCAGACTTTCCATTGTATGATTTTTATCGTCCTTATAATCTTTCAAATCTGACGATGATGGTCAGAATTATTTCAATTAAATTAAATTAGTAATCGGAATTAAAAGTTTGTCCTAACAATTCAAAAGCAGAGTAACGATGCTTTTATCTCGATATTTATGTTATCTTAATTTATTTTTTCGCCGTTTCAAAATTTTTCGAACAATTTTGGTTCGCGTTTCTCAAATTTAATAATATTTTCGCTAAATTTTGTTTTAACCTTTGTTCTTCATGTATACTTTTTATTTATTTACCTTTAATTTTATTTTGTTCGCTTTAGTTTTACTTTCCAAATTTTATTAATTCCTTCCACATTCCTAAGTATTTACTATACGGCCCATTCCATACTTTTTTATCGTCCTCGTGTTCTTTTTTTTCACGCTACTAAAAACTATCGTTTTTTTTTATGGCTATTATAGACAAAAAGTAAAACTTTGCGCGTAACAAACAAATCCTCCGTGTAGGCAGGATCGCTAGCGATAAAATTGCGCTGACCCGTTGCATTGCACACAACAGAATTGGTCACGGAGGCGCCGCTTTTTTTTTAACTCCGTGCTAAAGGGGCCAAAACGTTGAAAATGAGGGTTCGCATGGCCGTGGCAGTTTACGTACATTGAGATCGTAGATAGGGAACGCTGGCTCCGAATTTTTGGCCGATGGCGCGTGCAAACCTGGCTATTCAACGTGATACCGAGTGCACTCTCTCTCTCTCTCCCTCTCTCTCTCTCTCTCCCTTTCTCGTGCGCTGCCTGGCATTCCATGCTTTTCGCATATACCTCGAGAGTCCGAAAAGTACTTGAACCTAACCCGCGTGATAGGACACGTTTGAGTAGCGCCACGTTCGAGTAGTGCCACGTTACCACTATCGCTCAGAATTGATAACCGATTATCGTAAACAATTTACATACCTATATATAGGCCGAAATTCGTCGTTTTCAATGTTAATTGCATGTTTGTAATGCTCGATAAAAAAAAGTATGTGTTACGCTTTATAAATAAATCAGTAAACTTTATATTAATCAATTTCAATCTAAATTATAATATAAAACTCAATTAACTAATCAATAACTTAAGACTTTTCACTCGAGAGATGACTCTCGCTCACCATTTTCTATCCCAGCAAAAAAGGCTTCGAGTGCAAAAGGTTCATTAAATCGTAAATCATTTTTCGTATCGATCATTACAAACGTGCAATGAGAATTGAAAACAACGAGTTTTGGCAAATATATATATATATATATATATATTTGTAAATTAGTTTCGATAATCGGTTATTTCATATGCATACCGTTATGACAGTAATAACATATAAAGTATATCGACAAAATGAGATACAATTTTCAAATTTACGTAACAAATTAAATCACGTGATATGGAAATTGTATTGCAATATTTTTAAATACTATATTATTATTCATAATAATAAAAATATATGATATATTTATTATTAATATTATATTGTAGTAACAATAATTATATTAATATATTATTATTATAAAATATATATTATATTTTTCTTATTGAATTTTCAATATATATATTATATTTTTCTATATATAAATTTTTTTTTTCTATATATAAATATTTCTATATATAAATTTCTAATCTAAATCTATATCTAAATAAATATCTAATATCTAAATAAATAAATTTCTATATCTAAATCTATATATAAATTTTTTTTCTATATATAAATTTTTCTATATATAAATATATATATTATATTTTTCTTATTGAATTTTCTTATTCAATTCTTGTTGAATATAAAATATGCCAATGATGAAACAAATACAAATTCAAAGCCAATGAAAATTCTATTTTTTGATAATAAATTATTGTAACCATCTTATTCAGGATACGTTTTTTATCGCCTTCTTGCTTATTAGCTTCTTTTTTTATTTTCTTTTTGCCTAGCTTTTGTATAATTTCTTTATTGTCTCTCCCTCCCTCCCTCTCCCTCTCTCTCTCTCTCTCCCAATCGTTCATACTCTTCCTTCTGCAGCAACGATTTCAAATAGCCGAAGCAATTTTTCACTTTATTCTTTCTGGTTGTAAGTGCCGAGTTTATCGCTCAAAGTCTTATTTTCGGTTTTTCCTCATTTTCTTCTTTTTCTCACCGCTTTGCCGATTCTGCGTAGGAAACGAACGCGTTGACTTTTGCCTCGCAGCTCGTGGAGTCGATCGATCGTTTGGTGGCCCGAGAAGGGTGGAGAGTACGCGCTTTTATTCACTAGCTCTCGTATCCTCGCAGCGAACGTCGATTTGACTTGGCGTTATTTTCCGCTGTTTTAGATTCTCGAAGACGTCGCTTCGGCGCGTTTTTTTCTACTTCCGTTCCCTTCCATTCCCCTTTTTCGCTCATTTTTCCCCCATGTGCAGTGGATCCTATGCGGAACGAGCTTTCCGTACGTTTCTCCTTCGAAATTCTTTACGATCGGGATCGCCCGATTTATTTTTTTTTCTCCTCTTCTCTTTCGCCAGATTTTCTTTACGACGAACGTGCAAGTCGTGCAGTGCTCGTGTCGATCCCACGAGCAGCTCGTACCGTAAAAGTGTCGTGGCCCGAACGGCCGTGTGCGTATACGATGAGGTTCGCGCGTCTCGATAAAATCTCGATCCTTTCGCGCACGCCTGTTAGCGCGCCGTTGCAACCCGTCGCCTTCTATCGCGCCGCCTTAAGCCTCGGGGGAACCAACTGGAAATAGGCACCAAACGATAGAAAGGCGAAATAACCCAGGCAGGCAGTGACGATCGCACGAACTATGGGAAGCCGATGCTCGGAGTGTCACGTCGACGTGTAATATCTCCGTATGCCTTGTTTCATTGCTTTGATAAATTGCTTCCGCATGAATGATTGCACTCAAATGAATTTTAATTATTTTATTATAATTACAATGTTGGGTTATTTTGTTAATCATTATAATTGTGATTATAATTATATTAATTATTATATTGCTTGTTTATTGTTATTATTATTATATTAGGTTATTTTAAGAATCATTTGTTCCATTGAACTACCGAATGTTCAAATATTTGCATGTTTGATAGTAGTCGTTCATGATTTCCAACGTATACCCTTGCCGGTTTTACGTATAACCCGTCCCAATTGAACCCTTTCCTATCTACCCGGAATTCGCTAAGCTAACCTAACTTCAGTTGCGTCCACAGCCGTCTTAAGGATATTGAGTTACAAATCGCAAATGATAATAAAGTACGGAAAATTTGGTACGTTTTTGTATGAAGTATTTCAGAGATCGTGTAAAAATTTCACGACTATTAGGAAGCTCGTTATTGAACAATTAACATTCACAAATTAAATGTTGTCTTATGGAAACTGATGTAACTTTGCAATAAGTTTTTTTTTGACCTATTGAATTTTGTAATATCTACAATATACTGAAAGCAACGGAGACAAAACAAAGTTTATTGATAAATTTTTTTTTCTTTTAAAAATTGTTCTTAACAAAATGTTCTTTTTTTAATAACGAGCTTCCTAATCGTCGTGAAATTTTAACACGACCTCTTAAATACTTCATACAAAAACATAACAAATTTTCAGAATGTTTTTATCATTTTTTATTTCAACCATTAAGGAGATTGAAGTTATGATGATAGAATTCTGAAAATTTGGTATGTTTTTACATGAAGTATTCAGGAGGTCATGTAAAAATTTGATGATGATTAAGAAGTTATTTATTGAACAATTGACATTAACATGTTTCATAGGGACTCAACATCCTTAAGCTACACTATACCGCATTTGCCGAGGGTGCGGGCAAACTGTGGAAAAACCGTATCGGCATAGACGACTCTTCTGGTTCTCTGGTGCACAGAATTAAACTGAAGTTTCTACACCAAGGTATCAGAAGTATTGGCCTCACGCTCGCTGGTTGACGCACCATCCCGTGCACGGCTAGGCGATCACCGCTCCGAATATTGGCCGCACACAATGCTGCTTAAGGGAAAAAATAACACTTTTTTTATTTAAAAAAGTGTTATTTTATTTAAAAAAGTGTTATAAAAAAAACTTATTTACTAAATTTATTGAAACCATTTGTACATTGTTAGGTGTCATTTCAAGAACATTCCGTGAAATTTGTACGCGAAAATATCTACAAACAAGCCGGTGACAAAGCTTTTCCACGAACGCCTTTGGAAAAACACGATTTGCGGTGTTCACTGTATCTCAGCTAGAAATGATCTGAAATCAAGTAGCATTAAAATTTAGTCAAAGTATCACCGAAACCTCCCCCCAACGGTCTTTGATAATTTTTTTTTCATTTCTAAATTTTTGGTGGTGCTGTAAAGTGACAAGTGCTATTTATGAGGAAAAATTCCGCCATTTTGAAGGTGGAAAACCCTCAATGTAAAAAAAAATCTCAAACTAACCGATGGGGGGAGGTATTTTATATGTAGAAAGTGTGTACCAAGTTTGAAATAAATCGGTCATGTAGTCTTCAAATGGCAGTGAATACGGACTTTGAAAAAGTGGTTTCGAAAAAAACGCGTTTGAAGTGTTAGCTACAGTTTGAATCGCGAGTTACAGTGTTAGAGGAGCGGGACTAAATAGTCAATAACTTCGAAAGTTTTGCTCTGATTGACTTGAAATTTTGGGATTATATTCTTGAAATATTTAACTATAAGAAAAGACAAAAAAAATTGATTTTTCAAAACTGCGAACCCCTACCCACCCCTCAACTCGAAGTACCGCCAGAACCGAACCCCGACCGTCCATCCACTAGTGTCGGTCTTACACGTTCATTATTTTATATATATGAAGTATTCCACGTGACTTGACGTGAAAAGTCCGGTGGACTTTTTCCCTGACCCCCGCCAATTCGATTTTTTTTTTAATCTGATTCCATTGACTCTAAAAGATACCTTGATTTTTTTTTACATTTTTCGAAACAACCGTTAGTCAACAAAAAATTTTTTTTCCGAAAAAAAAACGCCCCAATTTAAAAATCTGAAAAAATTCCCAAAAAATGCGTGATCGTATGCAAAAAATTTCAAGCTATCACCCGCAGTGGAAGTATGATTTTTTCTGTGTTGAATACGACTTCAATTGAAATTAATGCCAGAACTTTTTGACTGCTAACGAAAACATCGTATTTCCACTGCGGGTGATAGCTTGAAAATTTTTACATATAATCACGCATTATTGGGAATTTTTCAAATTTATAAATCTGGGCGTTTTTTCGGAATTTTTTTTTTTTTTTGACAAAGCGTTGTTTCGAAAAATGTAAAAAAAAAATTCAGGGTGTCTTTTAGAGTCAATGGAATCAGATAAAAAAAATAAATCGAATTGGCGGGGGTCAGGGAAAAAGTCCACTGGATTCACGTGGAATACCTCATATATATATATTGTACATTATTTCTATATATTATTACGAACATGTAGGTAGTTTTTATGTATATGTCCACAATAATATATTCAAAAATATTACAATGTTTATAATAATAACACCCGAAATATTTCGGTATTCATCACTACGATGAAATAAGTAATTCTTAAAACATCTCAACATATTATATATTGAAATATTTCCGTACTCAGACAGAAAAAATTACTTGGATCAACAAAATTATTTATTCACAAGTGGCCAACAAAATATTAATGTTAATCGCTAAAATATTTGATTACCGCAATTATTTATTTTTTTCGATGGGATAAATAATTTTTTAAATTAACGTAAGATTTTTCCAATAAATAATTCGCTAGTATCCTTTAATGATTGATTTAGTCAGCCCAACATTTTTTTGGCATAATTCCGTCAATAAAGGATACCAGCAAATCATTCATTGAAAAACTGGAATATTAAGTTATTTAAGAAATGATTAATTCCATTGAAAAAACGAATCTCTTTAGACCGATGGAAGAACATTCATATACTATATGTATACATGTGTCTATAAATGTGCTTGCTTTTGCCTAAAGATTTCGGGAACATCAGAGCTTACACGTTGCTGCGTGTGGGGACTATTGGTTACTGCGAGGACGGTCCTCAACGTCAGTCTTGTAAATTCCTTTTTACCGTGTATATATATGCCTTTACGGTTGACGACATGTACGCGGAGACAGAGAGAAGTTCGCGGTGGGCGTTGGTGTTAGGGAACAAACCCGCGAAACCCGTCGGGCTTTCTGCTGTAAGGAACTGGGTCGAGCGGGAAATCGTTAGTATCTACTCGACGGGTCTTTAAAGTGCGCGCGTGCTAGCTTCAGCAACCGAGCCGTACCGCCAGTGTGTATACAACGAAAGAAAATGCAAATATATATATATATATATATATATATATATATATATATATATATATATATATAAGAGAGAGAGAGGGATATGTTTTAAGTACAACTTGCCTCACTTCAATTCACTTGCATTCCATTTTTCGTTCTCTCTCTTTCTCTTTCTCTCTCTCCCTCGCCCTCCCTTTCTGCTTGTCACGATCTTTTTTAATCACCCAACAATCTATATTTACTCTAAAAAAATCCAAGATACGATATGATATAAAATCTCCAGCAGGACCTCCATCGTACGATCCCAGCTAACCTTTTTTAGCTAACCTAGCAGATTCCTTTTTTCATTGCTAACTAATGATCCAACGCAATGAACTTCCACTCGAGCTTCGTTATTTATCCATTTCTTTGTTCGCGCGCCACCACCCAAAATGCAATCTGCGATTGATCTTATCCGCCCTACACCATTTCCATTGGGCATCATCTCCACGAGAGATCCTTCTCACAGCAGGGATATCCGGTTCATAAGACAAGCCTCCACCGCCCAGCGCTTCCTCCCTTCGTGGCCCAACAGCGTATTTCATTATCCATTCCTGGCGGGGCTCTACGGTCCATCAGCGCTGAATGGACACGAACGGTATAACTCTTGCTCGAGTTGGCGCACTGTCACAAATCGCAGTTGAAATAGCAGGTGCACTGGCAGTAATAGCGGGGCCGCGCGAATGACTCGACCGCCAATGCACGGTGTTATCGTACGTCTCGGAAATACGGTATGCGGATATGTGTCCCATGAAACGTCCTCGTTCACCTCTGCAGACACATACGGGGACTATATACGGCCCAAAGGATGATATACGCCGCATGAATACACAATGTAACCAACGCAGCCAACCTCTCTCATTCGTACTCCATCTATTCTGGCTCCTCGTGCAGCCGTTGCAATTGGGAATGTTACTCTCTCGCGCTTGGCTCCGTTTCTTGCTCTCTCTCCCTCTCTGGCCTATTCATCTCACCACCTCGCTCCGTCTATGCAGCCACCCTTGGATTGAAACTCTCTGTTCGTACTTTGAGCGATGGCAAACTTGATTAGCGTCGAACTCGTGGCGGCTCTCCTTCGGAGCGGAGCCTTCGAGCTTCGTAATTCGGTGAACAACGCCCCGGCAGACAGTATTCTCATGCTACCATGCTACTTCACAGTTGGGATCCCAATGGCACCGTTGAACTTACTCTGCATCTTCATGCCCTGACGGGTGTCCCAACAGGTCCGCTTGCCTCTTAATGTCATCGGAGCGTACGGCCTCCGGCTTGGTCTCCTAAGTTTGTTCTCCAGCTTGGTCCTCCAACTAGGTCCTCTTGATCCGCACCTTTTCGGATCGTTGACCGGGTAGAAAAAGATCGGGCTAGCCAATCGCTCACTTGCGAGTCAAATCAACCGAAAAACTGATCCATCTTCGGATGCTGCAAAGTTTCCAACGCTCCGGGATTCAATGTACTCCTTGGTGCTTGGGTTTCGAAGTAACAAGTTTCCAACGACGCTTCGGAGAGCCTCCGGCAGTGAGCTCCTTCGTTTCGCTTAATTCGGCGCCAACTCGCTTGATGAAATTTGCCTTCGTGACTATCGCATTGAATCAAGAGTGAATCCTGCGTTGATCTTCATCGCGGCGTGCCGGTCTTAATCAGACGGTGCAGCCGAGGCAGTTCCGGACAATGTCAAGTCCCTCTTTGATGGACAACGAAATACGACCGTCGCTTTATTTCAGCGAAGCAGCTGAAAAGTCTTGAACTGGAGCAACCGTAAGTTTATCGTGTCGCGGTTCAACTACAGTTTCGAAGTCGATGATGCACTCTGCCGGTAGTTTTTACGATCCCCGCGGAAAAGATGTCCGTACGAGTGTACGAAGACCGTAAGACTCGGCACTTCTGGCCAGATGACGTTTCTTTGTACGACAAAAGTGCTTTTCTCTGTACCTAGGTATATGCAGTCCCTCGCTAACACCCTCGTTTCCCGATTATTATTGTACCCGTATAGATTAACCTCTCGCTATAGCCGCTATTGCACAATAGGGTGCAGCATGGACGCGAATATACTTTCCCCTCGGGATTTTACTCGGGCTTCGCGTTTAATAGACGTCGCGTCATTAAACGATTTCTGAACGCTCAGGAATAACGTCCCCGGTCGTAGAGTTTCCGCAATTGTGCTGAATTCCTCCCCGAGGCATGAACGAAACGACGCAAAGTTTACAATCCGAAAGATTATCGCGAGGTCCCCAGGAATATCCAGAGTCCAGCGTGTCGAGGAAAATTGGGTGCGATGTCGACAACGTCTCGTCCCTTCGCGTCTTTTATCGATCCGTGTCTTTTTACTGGCGGCAGAAAAAATGGGAATTGACTTTATCGATTCGGAAATCAACGAAATCAATCATCTTCAGAGATGAGGGATCGCCAAATTTCTATTAAAAATTCGAGAAAACGAGCATCCTTTTTTTAGCGGTAGAAAAATTGTAAATTGACTGCATCAATTCGGGAATCAAGAAAATTAATCATCAGCCAAAATGTGGGATCGCCAGGGTCTTATTGAAAATGATAGACAACGAGTAAAAGAAATCGAACATCCTTTTTTTCACGGTGGTAGGAAAAATATTGCCAATTGACTATACGGATTCGTGATTGAAAAATAATTAATGATCTTCCAAGATGAGGGAGCAATAGATTTTCATTGAAAATGATAGAAAACGAGTAAAGGAACGAGCACCCTTTTTTTACTGGATCAATTCCTAAATCAACCTTTTTTAATCTACTTCTGTGATTCAGAGTCACCAGATTATTATTAAAAATGATAGAGAACGTGTAACGAAATGAGCATCCTTTTTCTATAGCCCTAGAAGAATTGTGAGTTACCTGTATCAATTCGTCGATCAAAATATTGATTCACCTTTCAACAACGTCAGTGTCGCCAGATTTTTATTAAAAATGATAGAGAAAGATCAACGAAACGAGCATCCTTTTTCATAGCTGTAAAAAAGTAGTGAATCGACTGTATCGATTCGTGAATCAAAATTGATTAAGCCACTTCCAAGATTCGAGTTCGCCAGATTTTTCTTCTAAATGATAGAGAACGAGCAGCGGGTATCCCTTGATTCATCAGTGCTGATGCTAGTCCTGCGGCAAATTGAATGCGGTGGTGTTCGCATGCGCATCATCATTTTTCCGCCCGTTACGAGCCTGGGCCCACAAAAGACGATCTTTTTTATCTTGCGTCCCCGTTTTTTTTCCCTTCTTTCTTTTGCACAAACGCGTATTACTCGTAGCCCGTACGAGAGCTCTCCCGCTTGGAGTGTATGTACGGAGCGGGGCAGTGAGAGTTGAAAGATACGAGAGCATTATCAGGGAGAGACCAGTAGCCGGTGCGTGACCTCGGCCTCTCAACCTAACAGAGACAAAGCGCGTACGTAGCAGCGTAAATATTCAAGCTTACACACGAGACTGGCGTATGAAGCATACACGTGCATGCGTGGCTGTGTGCTTCGTGGACCATTGCATATTTAATTCCTGGTCGGAAACGAGACGTAGGACTTTGAGCTTTGTCTCGGGCCCGCAAACTCTCCTCCGAAACAGCCCACCCTACCAAACCTACACGTATAAACGACATCATTACGCGCCTCAAAGCAGACGAAGTGTAACTAAAAAAGAAAATCGTGTTCTTGTTGCAGGTATGTACATCGCGAAGAAGTACCAAGCCTGCAGAATGGTCACCGCTGTCTGCGAAAGCACACATCTGATAGGTAAAAAATGACACGTGCGTAAGCCCACAAATGAGGCACCCGAGGTGTCCAAGTGGCGATTTGCCCTTTTGCGAACAACCGTATCCATTCGTGGCAATTTGCAAGGTAAGAAGTATCCCATTGCGACCCTTTGCACGGCTGGCCAAGGGTGCGAAATGGATGACACGTCGTTTTTTTTTGCTCCTGCCACACCGGACGCTGCGACCCGGAAATAGGCTCACTTTACCAGCCGAATGGAGGCCTTGATCCCTGCGGCACACATGTTCGCCGGGCACCCCAAATTTGATGGCTCGATAGGTACTTGATGAGGAGTGCCGTAGGATAGCCTCCGAATGGTTGTAACCCTCCTACGCCGAACAACTGTCACCTCGCCGAAACCTTCTTCGTTTTCCTAATACCCACTTTCCATACTTCCAATCTCATCGCTCCTTCTTACGTGCTTATCGAAAGCCCTAAAACGGCCAACGTTCAATCGGACAACGGTGCATCAGCCGGGTCACAACGCTACGAACTATCGTGCTCTGGTGCATCGCCATATCTGCAGTACTTGCATCTCGCACTGCTAACCGTGTTTCCTCAGCGACCGAGCGCTATTCGGGGCGCGTTAAATATGCAACAATGGGGAAAGAGAAGCTGCAAAAGCGGAGCGGCCAGAAATAACGGATTTGGGACGCGTTGCGCCACTAATGCCTCCAGCCTTGTCACCCAATCTGGAGTGGAAATTGGCAGAAAGACTGGGGGATTGCATTCTTAGGGTGACTTCAAATCTGCTAGCTTTGTACTGTTGATCAACAGCTGCCACATGTCCAAACAGAAGCTGACGCCTGGACTAGTGCCCCCAGACTTCCGATTCAACGTGAAGTATCTATCAACATCTACCAGGTGTCCAAAAAGAAGTTGACAACTGGACAAGCCTCTCCATCATCAATGAATCTGGGATGAGAATGTTGATAGTCGGAGGACATTGGATGGGCGAATTGTTCTCGAGTATTTTTGGTTCAGAAGAATGTTCCTGTATTAGCTTTTAACTGCATAACGGTGGAACACACCAAGCAGTAAATGCCAACCATCCAAGGGCTGCAGTGATGCATTTGCCCAATAAGCTCACATCCGCAGGAACAATTTCGAGATTACCCTCTCCACTTCCGCGCGCATTTGATTAATTCGTGCGAATTAGAGGTGATTGACCTTTATCGCCGATTCGTCCGTGTTTTTCCTTCGGTCTTCCATCAAGTCCGAAAGAGGGCAGTCCGAAATAGCCTAGCCGGCGGTAAAGGTTTCAGGTCCTGGAAGACTAAGACGGAGCATCAGCGGAGCAGAGTGAGTCGGTGTATGGCTTGCTCGTGATACAGAGACATCCATCCAAGGAATGCCGAGCTATTATCGGTTCGAATCAGAGCGGAATGCGAGCTCCCCCGAACACTCGCAGGGCTGTAGAGCCCCGTTCACAGCACCCGACAGCACCAGAAAACTCTTGCTCTCGTCTCGTTCGTACCGTTCCGCCCGTTGAAACGGCAGGAAGTCTATTGTCAGGGAATATCGAGGCGTTCGCGAGAGGATCGAAGCTCGGAAGGGAAGCGGAGAAGAGAGCTGAGAAGAGCGAGAGAGGACGAAAAAAAAAAAATATGGAATCCCATCAATCAGAGTTTGCCCCGTTGCTGTTTGTTGATCTCGCCAATTCCTACGGCAATCTTACATCGCCTCCGGAGAATAGCTTTACGGTTTCCGAATGTTTTCGTTGCTACAATGAAATTCCAGTCAACTCGCCATTGGCTCTGCCGTCAATAACCAGAGATCCCGATTATTTGGACGGGGTTTGTGGCTGCGATTGAGAGTTTGATTGATCCTGGAAGGATCAATCAAACCTCACGATTTTCGTCTTTGTATTTGTATCCGACGCAACCATGCGTTTTTCCTTTGTCTTTTTGAAACAAAGCAGAAAATGACGAGGAAAGAAGAACAAGCAGAACGAGAAAAGCTGTGCAACAAAAAAGTGCTATTGCGGGAGAACTGCAATCAACGAGAGCAAACCATTCACCAGGTCGAAGCTGACGCACACGTCCGAACTTTTCACTACCCGGAAGCTACGATCACCTCACAAGTGCAATACCAAAAAAAAAAAACACCAGGATCCAACGCACCGAATGAACCCACCGACGATCGGTTAACAAAGTTCGTGACGCTTGATGGTCATCGGCCCAGGCCTCGCTCGTTATCACCAGCGTTTGTAACCAGCAGACCCCTTCATCCAAACAAAGCCGTTTGGTATGGCCACTTTAAAACTGCGTCGTTCGCATCAATCCGGGCGGTAAAAAATACAATACACGTGCGTAGCTGCAAATTGAAACGAAACGATGACAAACAATAAAACAATCTCGATAGAAATACGAGAAAAAGGCCTGGAGGTAATAGGCCAAGCGCCGGGTTCTTTTTGGTTTAAAACGTTCGGGAACAGGTATTTTTTTTTGGAATATGTTCAGGGGTGTCCCCTGAATGTAAATCCAAGTGGGCGTCGGGGCTTAAGGTTCACTTCAGCCGCCATCTTGAAAAACACGTTTTATTAAATATCTCGCGAACCGCGCATCGTACGACAAAAATTGTGGAGATCATTATTGTAGATAATAATATTTGCCATCTTTTTTATTTGAAACTTTTTTTTGTATAACGCATAGATTTTTAATTATAGCGTTCCAAACTTTTTTCAATATGGTTTTTGCTAAATATTTAGTTAATGGTCAATGATAAATTAAAAATGGTGGTAACTGAATTGTAGAGCATGAAATTTCCTATAAATTTCATTTGAAACTTTTCCCGTAGTATTTATAGTTTAGGAGCTGCAGCTTGGTAAAACTTGCACCTCGTACATTATCAGTGGCAATATTGCTCGTTGTATACGAAAAAATTTCATAACGCATAAAATGGCATAAAGTGTTCAAAAAAATGTCAATGCAGCTGTGTAGCGAATGAATTAAAATTATAAATAGTGTGGAGAACAACTAATAATTTATCGATCTTTATTGTTACTTAAAACGGTATAATCATACAATAATGTCCATGTGGCAAAAAACAATAGTACATAACGCTACGTCGTAAGAATTGTTATTGTTATTATTAATATTGTTATTATTAATTAACGACCCTAGCGTCACGAGGGGACAAAAACCGTTAGGATTTATACCTGAATACTGTTGGAATGTTAAGAGGGGAAAATTTCGAACGACCCGAAATATATACTACACTCATAGGCGCATAATTGAATATACAGCATTATATTTCGTTATAATCTCATTTACAGCGTAATAGCTCCTAAACTATAAATACTACGGGAAAGGTTTCCAATGAAATTTATAGGAAATTTCATGCTCTACAAATTAGTTGCCACCATTTTTAATTTATCATTGACCATTAACTAAATATTTAGCAAAAACCATATTGAAAAAAGTTTGGAACGCTATAATTAAAAATCTATGCGTTATACAAAAAAAAGTTTCAAATAAAAAAGATGGCAAATATTATTATCTACAATAATGATCTCCACAATTTTTGTCGTACGATGCGCGGTTCGCGAGATATTTAATAAAACGTGTTTTTCAAGATGGCGGCTGAAGTGAACCTTAAGCCACGACGCCCACTTGGATTTACATTCAGGGGACACCCCTGAACATATTCCAAAAAAAAATACCTGTTCCCGAACGTTTTTAGACAAACCTACTTTTTTGGTTGGGGCTCTTGGACTATAAGTGGTACAGTTGGAACGAGCCGCTTTTCCAGCTTTCGGTATCGCTTTAGTCACGCGAGGTTGATCGTAATGCGCGAACCATTTTGATCCGCCTTTGAATAAAGTGCGTGGACATTCCCCATCGAACTGATTGGAACGAATCTACTGAGATTTTGTTGGTACTTTTTTTAATGTGATTTTTCCCACACGCCGGGAACTGTGCGAAAGAAGATCAACGGTGATGAATGACGAGAGGAAAGGCATGCTCGACGTATAATGCGATTCGAGTTTGTAAACAAGAGCTTCATTTAGCAATGGTGAAACGGAGTTTTTTCATATTGGAGTCCGTTCAACGATCCCAATTCGGAACCCAAAACTCGCAGAGCTGGATCCTCATTCCCAATGACAATGTGAATTTTAAAGTACCCGGGAAAATACGTATATCATTATTGCCAAGTTTAATATAGGTGGCAAAAAAATACCTCATCATGCGGTTATTATTTTGATACTTTTAATACGAGTCTCCTAACCGATCAGTTTGCCTCGCAGTGCTACTTCATTGTCACTGTGCGAAGAAATGACAGCTGCACCGAAACGTATCGAAATTCCGAAGCTTTGCCATGCTGCGGTTGCCACAGGTTTGTCCTGTACGCAACCCCACACAGCTATACGTTAGAGTACACGGCAGTTTGCAGTTCGAGACATTGGGCATGAACGTTTGTCGAGCCCTGACACGTACGTGCAGCACAATGCATATACCAAACTCACACACCACATATATTTTCCGAGGACTCACAACTATTAGGGTCCCCTTGATCAGCACATGGGGTGTATCGTTACGAGCAGAACCCTTTTTTTTAAATATTCAGTGATAAAAACTGGCCGAGATATTCGCGTTCAAAGTCCAAAGCTGAGTTGGCAATGGTAAAATAAGTGCTCACTTGCAATTTTTTTTCTTCTGCAAATATTAAAGATTAAACGAAATTTATTGAATAGTACTATTGGCAAATATTTACAAGTGGGGCTCCAGCTAGCAAAGGGGTTCAGAATTTTTGTACCGAGTCGATGTATTTCAGGGCACTTTGTGTATAATATTTAAGTCGGGGGAAGACAATTTCAAGCCTTATTTCAACCCCAGACGATTTTCTTTACTTTTTTGAAAGTATGGAGGAAACGGGTTTGGTGACGTCAACTGGGTCAAATGACATGGGTTTGTTTGGGTTTGTTTCGATTTGTTGAGGTTTGTTTGGGTTTGTTTGTTTTTTTTCTTAATAAAATACCCCTCCATCATCATGAAAAACATATTGTTTGGGTTTTTTTATTTTTTTTTCTTAATAAAATACCCCTCCATCATCATAAAAAACATATTGTTTGGGTTTGTTTGTTTTTTTTCTTAATGAAATACCCCTCCATCATCATAAAAAACATATTGTCATACCGCAGAATAGCCCCGAACACGTGAAAAAAAATTTAGGGCCAATTAGGGCTGGAGCCCAAGTGTAAATATTTACCTTGTCATTTGATTTGCAGACCAAGGCTCCGCGATAGTTATATTTTTTTCGTAAAAAAATTTAAGAAAAAGCTTTGCTACTTGGACCGCGAATATTTTTGCCAACTTTTGTCTCGCGACATTTTGAAAAAAAAAAAAAAAAGCGTTTTGCTTGGAACGACACACCCTGTATGCTCACACAGAGAGTCCTCATAGTTGCGAGTGACCCTGTATATGGGACTCTCTCCACAAGAGACTGAAACGTTCTCGGTTTAGCCGAAGCTGTCGGAACACGACGAAATTGTATCACGAATAACGCTCTCCGTGCGCGTATCCGCCGAACCGGGTATTCGATCGCTGTCTCCCGCTGGCGGAGTTCACCAGGGGTCGGGCAACGGTGGTGAGGGAGGTGCAAACGCGCCCCCCCCCCATGCCTAGGGTCACCGGGGGGGTTGTTACTCGCTCGTGCAACTCATCGTCCCACGCGCGTGACTTTCGATTGTGAATTGAAATTAATTTACCGGCGTTCCTCTTATTTCGTTTCTTTTCATTATCCTATTTTTTTTTTCACTTTTCATCTTTAATTTTACAGTAGCGTCGGTGGCGAGCCTCGGATGATTTACTATCGCGATATATCACCGTCATATACACATATACGTACACGACGAAAATTGTACATACGACCGAGTCGCGAACTGCGCTATTCTCGTATTACGAATTTCCCCTTTTGTATCTACCATCGCAGTGTCCCGACGCTGCTATTTTTTTATTTTCCCTTTTTTTCCACGCCCATTCTAGTCTCGCGTCGACTCGAATTCCGAGCTCACCCGCCACGCGTTCTTCTTTTTCCACCATCATCGTAACATTACCGGGAGAATAATTATCACTTTTTTCGATCGCGTCAAAAGGACGAAAAATAATTAACTTCACCAGCCCGAAGTTTCGTTCCATGTAATTTTATTATTTCGCAGAATAGAGCACGATCGATTAGTCGATCGGTCCATCCTGCGAATCGCCGGTATACGGCGTAATGATTCGATAATGATTTTCCTCGAGGGGGGCGTATACATATATATATGCACATCGATTACGCGCCAAATGTGCAGTTGAAAAGGATGCTCGGTCTCTAGTGGGAGGACTATGAGGAACTGAACATTTGAACGCCCACCCCCCCCCCCCCCCCCCCAGCCATCTACTCACAGCCGCTTCCTTTTGGAATTGCGGCGATTCTACATCACAGCCAGGAAGAATACTCACCGGATGCTGTTTCATTGCATGCACATAATCCGGTTAAAAACTATGGACACACTCATATATATATATATATATATATATATATATACATACACTAGGCGTAAAAGTTAAAGGATACGAAAAAATCTCTAAATTTTTAGGTGATTTTCAGAAGACTATATCTTGGTGAAAAATGGTCGTAACATGAATACGACCTAAGACATCCTAAGACATAAGAATAAAATATGAATAATCCTAAGACATAAGAATAAAATCAAATTTAAGCTTGAAGTTTCCCATTTTGAGATCCGGAGGTCAAATATTCCTATCATTTACCATTTCTGAGCAAGCTCAAAAAGATCAACGAAAAAACAGTCCAAAATTTTTAATTCAAATTTTAATTCTGTCCTTCAAGAAATCCACGGGCTTGAATACATTTTTTTCAGCAATTTTATCTTACCTCGTTTAGCTTGATTATTCCTCTTCAATTTGAGTGGTTCATTAGCATTGTACGATGATTTGTCGCTGAGTTATCGGCATTCAAAGCCAAAAAGACCTTTTTGGATTTGTTAATTTATTACTCGGGAACTCGGGATCGTACAGAAAGTAAAAGGAGGGTTCTGAAAACTTTAAAGTTTCCTGTCTAATGTGTGATTATTGTTTTCTGATAAATATATTTTTTCGATGCAAGAACCTTGAATTGAAGAAAGGTGAAAAATTGCGTTTTCACGGATTTTTGCTAAACTTGAGATAAGTCAACAAATAACGGATAGACTAAGGGTAGTTTCGGTTTTTTTCTAAGCTCAAAGTATCTCAAAGAAGCCCTCGAGATTTCGAACCGCCGTTATTCTTCTTTCACTGTGATCCAATCGATTGAAATTGTCACTTTTGCTAAAAGTTTATTACAGGATACATTTTGCATCTTTTAGTCATTCCTTTAAATACAATTTTTTTTTTTTTTGAATCAATATTTTTCCATGGAAAATGTTAGAATCCGAAGAAGATAAAACAAAAAAAACAAAGAAGTTATCCTTCGAATTTTTTTTTAATATCCGGAAAAATTTATTGGATACGTTAAAGAAAAATTCTTTTTTTTTAAATAAACACCGTAGAAACGATTTGTGCGTTAGGCAACTGGGTCATCATTCGAGATTGTCTGAATAAAATGCAGTGTATAGCGTCCTTTACACGTGCGTGCTCTCGGGGGTACTTTGGCGCCTACAGTATTGCACGCGGAAAAACTTGCAAACTTCTTACATGCTTCCTAATCCTCTCCGACCCTTTACACCTGCACTCTATTAGGCGCGATTGTGATTTCACGCGGGAAAGAGCGTACGTGTGAGTACAACATCTTGCAATACATTTTTCAATTCGCGATTAAAAATAAGATGGAAACAACTAATAAGAAAACGAAAGATTCTTTCGACGATTGTGTAGCGTTGTGAATACTGTAAAAATTCAATTTTACGATTGTTTTCAAAGGGAAACATTTTTTTCTTTTTTTTTCGATATCTAAAATTTTTTTATGAAAGAATAGTTATTCCTGCGAAAAAAAAACATTTTCAGTTTAAACAAATGAGAAAAAGATGCAAAATGTATCCTGTAATAAAGTTTTAGCAAAAGTGACAATTTCAATCGTTTGGATCACAATGGAAGAAAAATCGCGGCGGTTTGATTTCTCCAAGGCTTCTTTGGGATACTTTGCGCTTGAACAAACACAAAGTATCCTTAGTCTATACGTTATTTGTTGGGTTATCTCAAGTTAAACAAAAATCCGTGAAAACGCAACTTTTTACCTTTCTTAAAATCAAGGTTCTTGCATCGAAAAAAAAAAATTATCAGAAAACAATAATTACACGTTATAGAGGATACTTTAACGTTTTCAAAACCCTCCTTCTATTTTCTGTACAATAATTAGTTCCCGAGTAATGAATTGTCAAAGCCAAAAAGGCCTTTTTTGCTTTGACCGACGATAACTCAGCAAAAAATCATCGTACAAAGCTCATGGCCCACTAAAATTGAAGAGGAAGAATCAAGCTAAGCGAACTTTAAGGTGACGTTGCTGAAACAAAATTATTCGAGTCCGTGGACTTCTTGAAAAACAGGAAAAAATTTTGAATTTTTTTTCGTCGATCTCTTTAAGCATGCTCAGAAGCGGTCAATATCAAAAATATTTTATCTCCGGATCTCAAAACCCGAGACTTCAAGCTTGAAATTGCTTTTTTTTCTTATTACTCAACGACCAAGTCGTTTTCGCCAAGTTATAGCTGTCTGAAAATCACCTCAAAATTTAGAGATTTTTTCGTATCCTTTAATTTTTGCGCCGAGTATGTATAGGTATATATAAACTAACGAGACGGAATATACATAAGGATAAATAAATAAATAAGTACCTATGGAGAACGGCCCCAATAGTTAACCTAATAGTGGGTTTTATCAATCAAATTCACTTTATTACGTAATTAAATTCCTTTGAAATTTATGTAAATATATAATGTTTCGAGAAATTTGATCACGAAATAAAGCGAATTCAATTTATAAAGCCCACTATTTGGTAATTTATTGAGATCGTCCTTCATAGTTATGTATTTCTTTATTTATTCCTATATATATATATATATATATATATATATATATATGTAGTAAAAAGCGTGGTCGATTGTGCAGTGCCGCAGCGTCACCTCGAGCCAATGGTGCGCTTAACAAAGCTATTATATCCCGGAAATGAAAAGGAAATAAAAAACGATTCTCCATTGTCATGTAAAAATATTCGGGATTCTCATATTTAATCCGCGACTCGTGCATAGTGCAGCCTCGCGAAACGGAAATGACCCCATCCCGTTAGCGTGGCTAATTTTTTAATCAGCCTCTGTGTCTATCAAGAGCAATAAGCCTATCATTGTTCGCGATACGAAGCGAAAAAAAGCATTAGGCGTAATTCGAAAACGGTTAAGAGGAATAAACGGTTAAGAGGACGACTCAGTTTTGGGGGTATCTCTTTGCGGTACTGGCCGAGGATTTCCGCAAAGTCGATCAATTTTTCTTGGGATATTTTTATATATAGGGGGGAAGGGGGTGCGAAGACGTACGGATTTTTTTTTTTAATTCACTGGCTTTGGACTTTGACATGTCGAGAAGATAACGTGGGGCGGAAGAGTGGAGGGTTCGCGGTGTACGAGTCCGAAGAGAGACGTTTACGGGTCAGCAGAATGGTCTCGAAGATCTTTGGTATGAAGGCAGGTTCGCGATTTTCGAGGCTCTAAAGCAGAGAACTTTTGGTTGTAAAGTTGGTGTCAGCAAAGATCGAACGAGTGGTGAAGGAGAAAGGGCCGGACTCGTTGCCGAGCTCGATGAATCTCTCTTTGAGCTGTCTCTCTCTCTCTCTCTCTCTCTCTCTCTCTCTCTCCTCTCACCTCCGCTCTCTCTCTCTCTCTCTCTCTCGTCCGAACACACTCGAAGATCGAGCGACGTTTTTCGTTTTTTTTTCTTTCCTCGACCAGCCTTGGGGAACGTACTACAAACATGTACACGGTGCTCGGTTTCATCGATCAAAGAGACGACATCACTTGAACTTTGATTCGTTCGCAGCAGGGGCCTCGAGAAAACCCTCGACTAGTATAGCTCGCGGATGTCTCGCGAGACTCTAACACCTGCCATTATTCGCTCGCACCTCGCGTCTCGCCTTCCCAGGGACGTCCGACGTCGAAACATCGCGCCGGCTCGATTCTGTTGACTCGAGCGTGTCAAGGATGTACGACGAAAATGTCACCGCTCCTCTCGAACTTGGCATTAGACCTCGTCTATCGAGGGGGCTTCAGGCTTGAAGGATGCTGATTCTTCCAGTTCGTTTTCTTTGAAGTGAATGGAGCCAGTGTGCAACTCGGAAATTTGCACGTCGTTTTGAGAAGAAAAAGAAAACATTCGAGTGCAGGGAATTCAATGCTGTCTTTGCGTCGATGGTTTTTTTTTAAAGGCGAGGGAATGTCGATGGGGTTGCGGGAATGTTGGAGGCGAATTAATCCACGATTGTCACGAGAAACTGCACTGAGTTGTGTAGATTCACATTTTTTTTATGTCAATCTTTTTGGGTTTGACGGTCTGTGCTCCTGTGTGGAGCTGCCGGCATATTTTCTTTCTTCGGAATTGACTCCACCTGCGGACGGTACTGAAAATTCCAAGCCAAAGGAAACCAACACAAACAACACAAAAACACAAACAATTTCACGATTTGCCGCGACAAACTATTCGGGAGTAACTGGCAATGGGTTTTAATATTTATTTGAATATTTAATTATTTTTATATTCAATTCCTTTAATATTTCTCAATAATTAATATTTATATATGAATTTAATTTTTTTAAAGATTTGACTCGTAGCTATCATATGAAATGTTAAATTTTTATCAAAGAAATCAAAATTTCCTTTCTTAATATTTAATATTTCTTTACATGTTTAATTTTTTACCGATTATATTTGTAGTTTCCCTCAAAAATATTTAATTTATGCTGAAAAATGCAATATTCTCTTTCTCATGGAAACATCGAAATAGAACTCTTATAGAATCATCTCAGCGTAAGATTTCATCCTGAATCAAAATATTCAACGCGTAATAAAAAATATTATCATTCCTTTCTCATGGTAACTCGGAAATAGAACATTCATCGCGAAATTCCGCCAAATTACGAATTACGCCTCCATCCCATTGACACGCGTAGTCCCTTCGCGGAGGTGTATTTTTCCCCCAGATTTACATCTTCCGAAAAATGCTAAAACATCCTGCGATCCAAATCACATCGCCCGCCATTGAAATATTCACTCCTCGTAAATTCACGTCGAGAGCCCTCTAATGATAATAACGCGGCAATTATTCCCGAATATAATGTCTTAATTTTTCTTAATTAGGGTAAACCGGCGTTAACGAAAGATTTTACTTTTGCGGCGAATTAATTAAGTGGATTTCCGTGAAGTTTGGCCGTTATTATACATGCCTGTGGAGAGCAGAGTTGTAGGTGGACTCGCTGGTGAGCTGCTGCATCCACAAGAGGCCAGGAGCTTTAGTATCCTTGCGTTATTTGAGGGCGATGTGGTATAATACCGTTACGTGGGAGAAAACTCGAGTGAAAAAACCATGGAACCAAAAAGAAAGAGAGAGAGGGGTTGGTGAGGAAGAAATAAAAAAAGATAGAAAAAAAGGGAAAGTGTGAGAGAGATGGAGAGAAAAGAGAAGAAGAGTGAGGGACATAGAAAGGAAGAAATAGAGAAAGGGAGAAGAAAAAAGAAAAATTGTAAGAGAGAGGGAGAGAGAGGGAGTGAGAGAGGAAAGAAAAGAAGTGGCGCTGCTGTACTCGCGCCACTGAATATTCATATATTGTAATCAAGTCTCTCTCTCTCCCGGAGTCGGATGGTGCGAAAACTGAGAGCCGGAGGGCCCTACGTGTGGGCGATCTCGTATTCTCAGCAAGGAAAGTGAGTGCGGCGGCGTAGATTTGTCTCTCTTTTCTCTCTCTCTTTCTCTGTCCTCTCTCTCTCTCTCTCTCTCTCTCTCTCTCTCTCTCTCTCTCTCTCTCGCTCTCTCTCTCTCTCTCTCTCTCTCT
Organism: Ophion costatus; assembly: GCA_951751655.1. Classification (NCBI taxonomy): domain Eukaryota; kingdom Metazoa; phylum Arthropoda; class Insecta; order Hymenoptera; family Ichneumonidae; genus Ophion; species Ophion costatus. Next base: position 48,324,445 of record OX632358.1, read on the forward strand.
CTCTCTCTCTCTCTCTCTCTCAGCCTCTGCAATGGATCGGTAGGTCCAGGGTGATCAACCTCCTCCCTTCAATGCCCTTCGTATCAATATTTTCTATCGATTCTCCTCTTTTTTTTGTATATTCTTTTCTTTTTCATCTGCCTTGCGACATTTCGCACTCTTCGTTGCGATCCCTGAGATAGCAGTTTTCGATGAGAATGCCGCCCGATCGCGACTCTCGAGCGTTTCAAATGAAAACGCCAAACGCGATTGGGACACCTCTGAGGGGAGAGAGGGGGAGAGAGAGGGGGAGAGAGAGAGAGAGAGAGAGAGGGGGGGGAAAAGGATTTTAATGTACCGCCCCAAGCGGAAGTAATGGCGTCACGTAACTGTGGCAAAAATACCGCGACATTCGAATGCGTAAACGTTGAATAAATGTATATATGTGTATATACATATGCAATTTTTCCAGTTCACGAAAACATTTTCTCCGCCATCATGGATCAAGTAACGATTCTCTATGACGAAAAAAAAATTAAACGGGCCAACCGACAAAAATCACTGTAGAGTATCGAGAATATCGAAACTTTTAAATAATGGAACGAAAACGTTGGTCTTGTTTGACAATAACGATGAGTCGGTATCCGACAGGGCTTCAAGAAATCGGTAACCCGACTAACGATTCCAAACACTCTATATAACAGATCAAAAATTATTTTTACTTTCCTTTCGATAAAAAAAATTTAATTCAAAAACTTTGGGAAGAATTTCGGTTAATTTAATGGATTTTCCGGCCGATCCCCAGAAAGGTCCTTAAACATGTTAATGTTAATTGTTCAATAAATAGCTTCTTAATCGTCATGAAATTTTTACACGACCTCCTGAATACTTCATGTAGAAACATACCAAATTTTCAGAATTCTATCATCATTACTGCAACCTCCTTAAGGGTTGAAATAAAAAATGCTAAGAAAATTCTGAAAATTTGGTATGTTTTTGTATGAAGTATTTAAGAGGTCGTGTTAAAATTTCACGACGATTAGGAAGCTCGTTATTTGAAAAATTACATTTTGTTAAGAACAATTTTTAAAAGAAATAAAAAAAAATTTATCAATAAACTTCGTTTTGTTTCCGTTGCTTTCAGTATATTGTAGATATTGTACAATTGAGAGGTCAGAAAAAAAACTTATTGCAAAGTTACATCAGTTTCCATAAAACAACATTTAATTTGTGAATGTTAATTGTTCAATAACGAGCTTCCTAATTGTCGTGAAATTTTTACACGACCTCGGTAATACTTCATACACAAACATACCAAATTTTCAGAATTTTATCATCATTTGCGATTTGGGACTCTTACGATTTGGGAATATCTTTAGAATCACCTGTTCTCCATCTACATATCGCGTATGCATATAACCCCCGAATTTCCTCTCCCTTGCTTAGAATTGAGCTGAGCAATGTACGTATAGAGAAATGTAAACCCTACTGCTTACGTAGTTTGAAAAAGCACCTGAAGAGTAGCGAAGCGAAGAGCAGAAGAGGGAGCAAACGCCCTGGTGCACGAGGAAACTGAAAATTATTCCTCTCTCTCTCTCTCTCTCTCACTCTACCTCCGTCTCTATCTGTTGCCTAGGTTAAGTGCGGACGTAACGAAGCTACCCACTTACGATTCTCAGGAGCGTGAGGCCTGCTATGAAGGTTCTTCCGTTTCCTTCGGTGTACATGCATATAAATAGAATTCCATTTATACATACATACAGGTATACATGCATGTACACACACATACATACATATATGTATACACACCCACACCCAAGACATATTATTTATTCGGCAAGTCCGAACATTTTTATTTTAATATGAGGTGCAATCATGGAGGTTATGTGTGGAACACGATAACCAATAATAGGCCGCCACTAAGTGCCGACTTATTTCATTAATGGTGCGTCCAATTGCTTCTTTGAATTCCGAAATGGTCAGTGGATCATTGGCGTACACTTTTTCTTTCAGAAAAGCGCAAATGAAGAAGTCCAATGACGTCAAATCGCACGATCTTGGTGGCCAATTGACATTGCCGCGGCGCGAGATAACACGACCATGAAACTTCGTCTACAATAACTATGCAGTAACAATCCAGCAAATAATAATTTCTATCCGTAGCTCGATCTTGTAATGCTCAATGTCTAAACCTCAATACTTCCTGATGCCTGTCGTAAAAGATTAGGAGTCTATGCTCGCCACAAAAGATGGGGCACAATTTGAAATGTCGGGTCATTTTGAGACACCCGTTACATATACACATACTTTTTATATATATTTGATGAAGAGTATTATTTTATTATTCTTTTAATCAACTATTTAATATTATCGACTGCTAAAATATCAATAAAATAATCAAATATTATTTCATTAATACTTACATAAATTTAATATATATATTTAATTAATATTGAGAACAGAAATAATGTTTAAAAATATATATATATATATATATATATATCCATTTTCAAATACACAAGGTTTCAAGCACGACCTCCAAGCACCCTTACTATTGCATCGTTTACTTCTGAATGCAGGGCAACTCCTGGATTTAATAAAATGCCCTTAGTGAAATGGGCGTAAGCTTGATCTCGTGTGGCTTAGGCGAGCAACGTCCACGGATATCACAGATAAACAGCTTGAAAAAAGAGAGAGAAACAGGAAAAGTAGATACTATATTATTGCCACGAAGAAACCATGGGGGTGTGTTTTCATATTTATATTTTACATCCTTCGCTTCACTCGTGTATTATAGCGAAAGAGAGAGAGAGAGAGAGAGAGAGAGAGAGGGAGGAGGACGACGAGAAGTAGAGACGTCGTGTATGTGTCAGACTCACCACTTTGAAGTATTAACGTTGCGTATTACGAGGTGAGGACTGGCTCTCCATACGATGTGGGAAAGCACATAGCTTGGGCGAGACATTTTTTTCAGTGGAACCTTAAACTTCGGGAGCACCAAACTTTAATAATGAAAAGAAAAATGTGACCCTCTAAAGAACTTCTGGACTTTTGTTTGATGATTTTTTTATTGCTGTTTGGAGCTTTTGGGCCGAGGAAACTTTTTTGCGCCGGAAATCATTATCTTTGGAGGTGATATTTTTTAAGGTTCATGTTTTTTTTCATAGCCTCTGCGGGAGAGGTTTGTCAAAAATTGACGACCAGCCCTTTATTGTCTTTCTGCCTGAAAAAAAAAGTTCCTAAAATTAAATATACTAAACGGTACTGCATTTTTTACCATTCAGACGATCTAATTTTAAGAGTTGCGCATTGCAATTAATAATTGTACATAATACGAATACTAAAAAGACATTAAAAAAATAACGCTAAATCACCACTGTGATATTATTATTATTATTATTATTATTCCACCTTTATTATAATATAAAAACAAAGTTACGATTTTTATGAGAAAATAACGTAACCATATTCCTGCCATTATTGTTATATAAAAAAAAAACATCATCACTTTCGTGCCATTGTAATTATACATAAAACGTTATAATTACCATAAATGGTGCATCTTCGTTCACTTTACTTCTTTATTACGCACTCTTCCTCAATCACCTAGGCATGATTTTCTCGAGCTTTTTCCCTAAAATAAATTTACAGCCCAAAGTAGAGGGCTTCTCGTAAGAGTTACGAGGGTAGCTTGCGAGACAAAAAAAAATGGCTCATCTTTATTTTTCCATCCACTTGGTAGCGGGGGTATTTAGTCGAGGACACAAAAAAGCGCCCTTTCCGTATCCGGTCCTCCGTGCACTCGAGCGAATCGATGATACGTGACCTTTCGCACACCGCCGATCCCTCACGACCACATCTCTTTTAATCAGAAATTCTTCATCGTTGACCCAGTCTTGAGCCCAAGCCTCCTCCCTCTCTATCACTAGCTCCTCTCGTCCAGACACCTTTCTCACCAGTTGTGCACCAGTTCGGCTTCCACACGTCGCGCACAGAGCCAGCGCCCACGTCAAAATGTGCGACCCCCTCCCTCAACTCCTTTTACGGGCATTGTTTTTTTTTTTTGTTGCAATTTTTCATTGACCTATGGTGGCGGGTCGTTGAAACAAATTGAAAAGGAATCTAGGGCACTTCATCATCGAGATTATAATTATGGCAATCGAATAATGATGTTTCTTTATTTTTTTTCGATTAGAAACAAGTTATTCTAAACTTTTTTATTTTAATAAGAAGAAATGTGCTCTAAACATTATTTCTTTATTAAAAAAAATGTATTTCAAACATTTTTTATTAAAAAAATGAATTGCTTCGAGAAAAAAAAAACTTCCAATGTTTCATTGAAACATTCGCACTTTTCAATGAAAAAAGTCTCGTTCTCTCGTGTACGTATATATTTGTAAGTGACGTCCCTAGCCGGAAGTGTCGCTCGTTGTTTTTTATTAAAGCTCCTATCTTCCATGCCCGCGGAATAACACTAATCTCAAGAGAGAACTAGCTGTATTCCGAAATACTTGTAAGCCTCTCTCCGTTGCGTCTTTTCGCCCTCTCTTATTTCCTTTCCTATTTTTATATTTTTTGTCTTTCTTTTCGGGTCCCGTTGTAGTCGTTACAGTCGAATCGCCTTAAGGGCCGGAATCTGAATGTCTGAGCGTTGCCACTCCGAGAAATAAAAAAGCAGAAAACATTTAACCGCTGAAGAACAGCGGAGGTAGAACAGGAGGGTGGAGGGCAGAGTAAAAGAAAAGGATGTCTGGTACAGGAGGGCTAAAAGGATTCACCGCGATAAACGATCTTAAGGGGTCCTCGTGTAACCTCAATTAACCAGTTTCAGCCAACGACACAACCAGTCGCGATCGCACTATTTAACCCAAAGCCCTCCTTTCCTACTTCACCTCACTCTTTGCACTTCGACCACTTTTTACCGTTGTCTCGGATGTGTCGTTATTTTTTTTTGCATTATTTTTTCAGCAAACATTTCAGCAAAATCTAATTAGCGCCCACTAATTTAAAAAAATATATGAGGCGATGAAGGCACACGTTGAAAATGAACTTAATAATAAACAAAATTATCACGGAGCTCAAAAGGGATAAATTTAACCCTTCGACTGCACACTGGGTCATTTTGACCACATTTTTTTTTTTTCAACTGACTGCATCGCGAAACGGGGTAATCTATTCGGCCGCAGTGCGGTGCTCGAATGTTCCCCCACTCCTACTCGACAGGTTGACACTCGGCCCCCATCCACCATCCTGCCCGTGTGCTGAGGACAGCTGCCAAAAAATACCCGGGGTCGAATCGACCCCCATTCTGCAGTAGCACGGTGAAAGTGAAAACGTTAATTTTTTGGTAAAATTTGGTGTTTCGTTACTACCAGTGAGTTACGATAGAAAATGCTGATGAATATTTTTATTTTGCGCTACTGTAGTAAATTATGTATTTAGAATGCCGATCATAAAACTAAAAGCAAGTGTCCGATATGCAGGAGGGCTATGGGCAACCAACGGTCGATTGCCGTAAATGTGAATAATAGTGTAATTGAAGTAAAAAAATGCGGAAAATATCCATCCTTTCAACAATTGATCTGCCAAAGGAGTCAATTTTGTCCATTTTTCACTATCCCGAAAATGCTCGAATTCAAACCTCCGAATGAACATACTTTCTGAAAAAACGGTCGACACGATATTTTTTTGGTATCTGCCTCTTTAAAAACCTCAAAGTTTTTTATGTACATTTTATATTTTGAAAAAAAATATGATCTTTTTCGTCCAAGGACGTATGTTTCCGCGCATCCCGCTTTGAACGAATGTTTGGGCACTTAATTTGTGTTTTTCTCAAAAAATAAATTTTGGGCCATAAAATAAGGATCATGGACTATAAAAAACGTCTCTACAAAAAAATGTATATTTACCGAAAAACAACGATTTGAAAAATATCTGAGGTCTGGGGTCTAAGAAACGATCGACCCCATATGCAGTCAGGCGTTTATGGTGGAAGTGTGCAGTCGAAGGGTTAATAATAAACTTTACATGTATATACATATATACAAACTTTATTGTTAAGTTTAGCGTTCATGTGTTTTTAAATCGCTCCATAAATATTATTTGCCTAAATTTACCTGCATATTATAAAAATCATTCATATATTTTCAGAATTCGAAATAAAATCTTGTCTCCGCCAAATTTGTGTTAACGCTACTAAATAAAAATTATTTTCTAAAAATAATAAAGTAGAACCATAGTGACACGTTCCAGATAAGGGTGAAATTCGGTGTGGTTGAAAGGAGAAGTGAGGTGCTGTGAGCACGATAAAAATACCCGTGAAAAATGAAATTAAATAATAAGCTTCATAAAATATAAATTAATACATCATGAAATAAAATACTAAAATGTAATAAGCTAAATACAATACAAATTAATTCAAAACATACACAAAGTTTATTATGAAGTTTATTTTTCACGTGTATTTAGATCGACGCATAATATAAATTACGTATTGAGTAATATTACGAAATAATAATACAGAAATGATGTATATATATATGGTTTCTCTGTTTATTATTTTACACTATTATTTTTTCCGTTCGCATACCACTATTACTTCTCTAGTACTACTTTTTCGTAAGGAAAAAAGTAAAGTTTTTTTTTTGCCTTTAACGAAGCCAGATACATTTCCGTTATGTTTCGTTACTCAAGTCGCGATAAGATTTACGCTTCGCGCAGCTGAATTTTTCGCGCACAGGGATGGTCGCTAGCGGAAGCTAATAACACAGGGCCACACGATATACAAGCTAGAGGCGTGTGTCCCGGTATAGGGCAGGGGGTGCGGAGGAAAAATATTCATACGAGGAAGTCGGGTCGGTACAGAGTGCGCGCGGGTATATAAAGGTTGGAAAAGTTTCGAAAGTATCCGGCAGGGAAGAGGGGGGAGGAGGCACAAATCGGATATTCTGCAGTACAGCGCTAACGACACAGGAAGTAGGGAGATGAGAAAAGTTTCGCATCTTATTGTGAATCTGAACATTCTTTTTTTACCTCTTACAGGGGCATGATCGTTTTCTTTTCTTTTTATTCCCTCCCTGTAATATTTTATACGCGGAAAGCTTTTTTCCCCCGCTTTCGTGATGAAGAAAGTGAAAGATTTTTCCGTTTTTATTTTGCGAAAAATCGATGTGTTTTGAAGAATATTATTTTTCAAGTGTGCTCGGAGGCGTAGGTTTTTTCGTCCCGTTTTCCATGCCAATTCGTCAAACGCGCTTTTTCAAAATAATAATAATAACAATAAATACAGCGCGAGGCGCAGTTTGATCCGCTTGACCCAGTATACGTTTCAATATACGTTATGCGAAAAATGAGTTTGCCCTCCATATCCGATGAAAATATATTTGCGATCCTCGTCACGTATCTCGTACGCGGAATATTCGTAATTGGGGTTATAGAATTTGATGGAAATCATAATTTCGTCGTTCTCCATGTAAATTTGAAATTTCACCGTCCGAAAATACATATACGTCGTACGTATACATATATTTATATCTATCGAGAAAATTGAAAACGCAGTAACAAACTCTGCTTAACGAACTATGAACGAAATTTCTGCGGTTCGTTAGGTAACACATGACCATCAGCGGGCCTTTTTCGCCATTCTGTCTGCACTGCTCCACGTTCGATCCACTTGCTCCACCCCCTCACTTCCGCAGGGCCTGGTACACGATCGAATTGACACAAATGCGTGAAGAATTTGGAAAATGAAACGCAAATAAAAAATATATCCAGCAATTGTTGTAAATTTATTTACACTTCGCGTTTTTTTCGTCCCTACCTATTCATTATATTTATCGTTATGGACAAATGGGAGCAATAATTCTCTTATTGGTTCGAATGAGCTAAGAAGAGGCGAATAAATATTGCGCTCGGCAAACAACCATTTGTGTTCTGAGACTGAATTTATTTTCGCGATTACGTGACGTTAACGTAAGTTTGAGCCGTAATCGAGCCTCCGACAGCTCCGTCATATTTGTAGTCAACGAAAATTTTTTCCTTTGATAGGCCCTTAATATACCGAATATGTTGGAAAAAAGGTCGATAAAAATTAATGAAATGATTTTTAAAAAATAGAAAAGAGCAGAATAATACTAAAAATAAATAAATGAATACATTTTGTATTAATAAAATTTAAAAAATCAATTAAAAAAATTGCGTCAAAACAGAAATCCAGTAGTTAAAAAAATTACGAGGCGAAAAAATAAATTTACTGCCAATATTTATTTAATAATGAGATACAAAAAGAAGAAAAAAAATGATCGAAAAAAAACTTATACATCTTTTGCTCAAGTTGAAATTTCATTTCCGATAAACGAAATGAAACTCTTCGTTTTAATGGAAATTACAAAATGGCCAATTCGTGGTAATGCATGTACGTATATTTCTTTACGGTTTTAAGTGGCCCTAAAACATATTGGAGAAGATGCAAATGTGCCATGACGGCTGAAAGCGCGAGGTGTAACACTCTCGGCAGTCTGGTTAGCATAGCTTTTATGCTCGAATCCTGCAAATCCCCCGGTTCCTTAACGTCTCCTGTGTACCCACGCGGATATACATATGTGTATGTGTGCACACACGGAAGATACGAAAATGTGTGAAAACAGGAGCCCAAGTAGCAATAAGCCGTAACGATAACGTTCATCTGAATTTCCTCACGATATATGTTGCAAAGGAGTGCTACACGGAGATTGCGGCGTATTCAGATTTGTCTCCTCCTCTCTCTTGCTCTTCTCTCAGGTATCCTTTCCGTGCCAGAGGAGTGGACAGTTGCTCTAGTCGTGAATCAAGAACCAGCTCAAAAGATTTAACATTTTTTTTATTGGTCAGAGGCCCTTTCAGATTGATGAATTTTCATAGCGAAGTAATTATATAAATAAAAAGATTAAGATTTAATAACAACAAATGATGGAAAAAAATTCCGAGACGTGATTAGTGAAAGATTTTTTTTCGTTATCAGAATTCGCAGTATTGATGTATATAATGAAAATATTACGTATATTGATACACCGACATTTTTTTAAATTGATGAATGACGCTGTGAAAACGTTGGATTTTCCTAGAGAATGAATAATATATAATTAACCAAATTAAGATTTAATAATAACAATTTATTTTTTAAATCTTTACGAGACGAGAATAATTTGGTTTTTTGTTGTTGGTGTAATTATCAGACTTTGGAGTATTAATATAAGTAATATAAATATTATATGTATTGAAACTTCAATTTTCTATTGATTAATATTACATACATTAATACTCCGAAATTATGTTTGTGTTGATGAGCGACCCCTTGGAATCGTTGGATTATCTTATAGAATTAATTATGTAAATAAAGAAATTAACAATTCATGAATAAATATTCACGAAACGAAAATAGTTCAGGATTTTTTTTTTTTTTTATTTATTATTAATTAGATTTCGGACTTTTAATATATGTACTATATATGCACATATATAAATGGTACTCCGATTTTTTTATCGATGACTGTAGAAATGTTGAATTTTCCTCGGGAATTAATTATATGGACAAACAAATTGACATTTAATAATAACAATTCGTCAACAAATATCTACGGAACGAGATTACTACTTTGGCATATTGTTCCTTTTATTTATAATCAAATATCGGAGTGTCAATATATGTTGTATAAATATTTCAATAAAAGAAGACTGCACTTCAAGCTTTCAGTTTTCCCATTCACTGGGGAAAAATATCACAACAACGTCCCTCGTCAAATAATAAATTCGCTGCTCGACAACTCGAGTGCAATCTCCCCGAACGATTGTGTACACACTAATTACGCCCACGTACTTTTTTTTTATCTTGATTCTTTTCAAATTTCTCCTCAATCGAAATATCACTCGAGGATCAGAGTCGAGAGTCAAGGCGTCGGCAAAAACAATTGGTATAGTAATCGCGTGTCCGACAGTCGGGCAAATAAAATGATATAATGGGATCTTATGCGGACGAGGATTTCTTTCTGGTCAGCGGAACGGGAGCGAGAGACGAAGCGAGGGAAAAAGTAAAAAGCGAACGAAAACAAACGGAAAAGGAAGAACGAATGGAGAAAAAAATAGACCTGAGGGGAATGGAAGATTTCTGGCGAAAACGAAGAGGGCGCTTTATTTCCATTGTTTGGAAGAATCCTTTGGAAGTTTCCCCAGGCTGGTTTCCGCGAGGATTTATTTGGAAGACCGGAACAGAGCCCACGAAACTTCTAGCCCCCTTTGACGCCCTTCCACCCCGCGGCCAGCCTCACTCACACTCCGCTCGTACCCTCGTCCGTCACAGAATGGCGGGACCATTGCTTATGTTCACCAGGAGCCCTTTGTGCCTTGCAATCGTTATTGTACTCGTCGTTATTACTGTGATTATGACATGGCAATTGTTCGCTCTCTTTCGTTTTTCTCATCCCCTCCGTCCACCCCCTCGCCGCGCTCGTCCCTTCAGCTGCAATTAACGCACAGCGAGAGAAGGACGAACGCACTGAGGTGCGAGGCTTCGGTGGAACAACGACTCGACGGTACACTCGTGTTTGCTGCTGGCCCCTCACTGTCCCATGACTTTTTTAACTCATTACCGCGCTATGAAGACGAGCGATGATTGTGTCAATTTTGAAAGCGAATGCAAGCAAACCCATACGAGACGTCGGAGCTCTTCACTATCGTTGTCATACATTTTATTAAGGGGTTAGGCCACAGTAACGGATATAAAATCATGTGTGAATTAAACCATTTTTTTTCGTATGGCAAAAAGACATTCACTCATCGAATTAATTACACATCTATTTAGTATGATATCAAACTGTTAGAAAATATATTTTTTTACGTTGTACAAAATGGCCGAGTACTCGAAACTTCTCGAAACAGCTTTCTTTCGATTGGCGTGCCAAATAACTTCAACAATTTTCACTCGATTTATTTCAAATTTAAAGGTCATGTTCCGAATTGCAATTTGCAGATAAGTACGTACGGGATTTCCGATTAATCGAAAACCTTTCGTTTTATGAGCAGTTTTATACGAAATCTTTCACTGAAAATTAATTTCTTAAGTTCTAATACCTACAACTTTTGGATAAGACAATATTTTTTTAATTCCGTACGTTCTTCTTTAGGTATTCTGATGTAGATTGATGAGAATTTTTGTTTTTTGTCCTAGGTAAACAATTGTGGATGCTAAATGTCACGCCGCAAAGCGCCTAAAAAAAGATATCAAAAGGAAATATTAGTAGTCGGCCACTTTGTACATCGAAAAAAAAATTCTAACAGCTTGATATTCGCACTAAATAGATGTGTAATTCATTTTACGAGTGAATCACTTTTTCATACAAAAAAAAATTGTAAAATTCGCACATGATTTTATACCCGTTACTGTGGCCTAACCCCTTAACCGCGTTAAGCTTTACGCTGAAAAAACGGGTCGAATTGCGATTTTTTTTCTGATGGGAGTATCAGCATGACGGGATCGGGATTTTACACAAAATGAATACATAGCCTTGACGAATTCGAATTATTTTTATTACAAAATGTTGATACGCACTCAGGTTATTATTATTTGAACAACGAGGCGGCGTTGCTGCATGGTCAACCGCTGTAAGTACTTCTGGAAACTAGGCTCATCTGAAATGAGAAATAAAATATGTACTTTTAGTATAATAATTGAGTTTGCGGAAGGCCAGATAGTCCTTTGATTTTTTGAAATTTTGATAATTACGAAAATGACAATCCAGAAAAAAAGGATTGATTTTCCACAAAAAAAACCACTTCCATCATTTACTATTAACAAGTGGATAAACACATGAAAAATCGTCAGGTCATACGATAGAAAATGATATCAGCTATGCTCTGTCTGAATTTGAAGTGAATCGGACGACTAGATTTTGAGGTACGGCTTGCACCGTTTCGTCGAACATTCTTTTGAGAAAAACTATCCCTTCACAAAGAGTAAAATAAAGGCGATTGAAATATCTGAAAATTCTTTTCCACCATTTGACAGCAAAATATGTATACCAACCATCAAGGATGTTGAGTCCCAAATCGCAAATGATGATAAAATTCTGAAAATTTGGTATGTTTTTGTATGAAGTATTTCAGAGGTCGTGTAAAAATTTCACGACAATTAGGAAGCTCGTTATTGAACAATTAACATTTACAAATTAAATGTTGTTTTATGGAAACTGATGTAACTTTGCGATAAGTTTTTTTTCCTGACCTCTCAATTTTATAATATCTACAATATACTGAAAGCAACGGAAACAAAACGAAGTTTATTGATAAATTTTTTTTTATTTCTTTTAAAAATTGTTTTTAACAAAACGTAATTTTTTAAATAACGAGCTTCTTAATCGTCGTGAAATTTTAACACGACCTCTTAAATACTTCATACAAAAACATACCAAATTTTCGGAATTTTCTTATCATTTTTTATTTCAACCCTTAAGGAGGTTGAAGTAATGATGATAGAATTCTGAAAATTTGGTATGTTTTTACATGAAGTGTTCAGGAGGTCGTGTAAAAATTTCATGACGACTAAGAAGCTATTCATTGAACAATTAACATTGACATGTTTCATAGGGACTCAACATCCTTAAGATTAGCAGATATTACATGAGTATAATATAAATTTGAATATTAATAATAAATACTGTTATTAACAATGAAGTCTTAATAACAAATTAACCCCGCACAACAATATAAATAATCAAACTGCATAAAATGCTTTCTCAAGTACAATCGAATACAAAAAGGCAGCAAAAGAACAAATGCGAAGCTAACGAACGAACGCACGAGCAGATACGACCGACCGATGTATTTGTAGCTAACTCAAATTGGATACGGTCCATCTACCGCCTGTGCAGTTAGCCTCGGATGACGAGGCAATATCATATCCCGGCCCGCCATATCAATAATCACCTCCGACGCTAATGCGACCTGGATCGTGCTCCAGCACCAAATTAATCCAATTACATTCGTACTCGCGCTCTCATCCGCGCTCATTACCGTCTCGACACTCCGCGCATCTTCGTCTCGTCTGTCTGGCCTGCGGAACACACTCGCGAGATTTCATTGGCACTGGAGTTCGTTGAGACTTCTCGATCGCCGGACATGAGTTCAATTCGAAGAGAACAAGAAATGAAAAAAAAAAGAAAACTTTTTTCAACCTTTTGCGAGCAAGTACGAATTTTTGTCGAAAAAAAATTGGAAGCGTCCAGACGAGTGGAAGACAGGAGGCAGAGGGTCGGCAACTGATTTACTCGGAGCTGGTGAAGGGGAAGAGACGAAAATGCGAGTTTACTGACGTACCGCGACCCTTTCGTCCCTTTGAGCAGGCCAGCTTTTTATGCTCCCATTCTCTCTCTCCCTTTTCGCAATACCAGCGCCCTCGGAACCTTGGTCAGCCTGGAGCACTCTTTCGCGTTACAGGATGTATCAAAACTGGTAATTACCAGAAGAACGGCTTCAGCATCCCGTAAAGTACTGCTCATCAATCACTTTCTTCTGTATTGCGGACTGCAAATAACTTTTTCTGCCGTTTGTCTATGTGTCTATATTTTTGTGTAGGATGCACCTGTACGTACCTACATATATAGATGTGTGTACGCGTGTGTGTGTGCAGCCTAACAACGAGTGTTGTCGCAAAACAACGTAATTTCCGGGCGTCGTGTACGTTCCGTCTACATCAATCTTACATTAACACTGCAACTTGCGAACTCCGTTGTTCTATTGGGTGGAAAAAAAACAGACAACTAGCAACATTACGTTTCAACTCGCTGATGAAAAGGGAAATATTGCTAAACTCTTGACGAGAAATTCACACTAAAATATTTGTAAAGTTTTTTCACGAAATGAGTAATTGTTTGTTAGATCATTCAAAAAATTGGAAATTCATCTTATAAAATACGTCATTGTTTGGGATTGTGCGTTTGTTTGCTTGGGTTTATAAGAAAATTTGTAAAGCTACTTTCTAAAATGAGTAAGTAAGTATTTCTCAAAAGTTCTCAAAATAAAAAAATACACTCTCACTCTCATGAGCATGTATATATTGATATATATTCTCATTTCAAGATACCAGCTTGTAAATACTCTCTTTTTTGTATAATTTATATCTATAAAGTCAAACGATATATTTGGAAACGTATTCCATGAAATAGTTAATTATTTCCAAAATGCCCTACCGAAGCGGTGATAACATTTGAAAAAAATAGATGTATAAATATAGATATGGATGCTTTATATAAATATATATATATATATATAAAGCATCCATGTCTATATTTATACATCTATTTTTTTCAAATATATAATTTTTCAAAATATATATATATATATATGATTCGATGCAAGCTTGAAGGCTTCTCCACCATGAGTCGAGTATGTCTACCCACGCCAGGGACCACCTCCTTGCTTCGACAGTCAATTTGCCGGTTCTCGTTTTGCTCTCGTTCATGCACCTACCCCAATCGCCCTCCCTCTCTCTCTTGCTCTCTCTCTTAGGATCCGAAACGCACTCGTTGAGACATTTCGTCCTTGTCACTCCTTACACCTCCGTCTGTTTTCTACTGCGTCGTACTTTTTACTTCTATTCCACTTATACGTTGGCCCTGTGGGTCCTGTAGCGAAAACTCTTATGCACGAACACGACGAAAGATGGGGGTGCTACACGAGTTACCTATATATATATATATATATATATATATATATATATATATATATATATATATATATATATATATGAAGAGAGATAGGGAGAGAGAGAGAGATATGTATACTCGAATGCTATGTAGTATGTATCTCACGTCTCAGTGCGAACGCACGTATTCCCGAATATATAACCGAGCTTGTGTATATTAGTCGGTCCTTGCATTCATATACAAGGGCGATTCGACGCCCAATGGACCCTATTATTTTTTTCAGCCCCAATCCATAAGTGAATTGGACAAATAAATTCGTTAACTTTCGTATGGATTCCCTTTGAGAATCGTACGGAAATTTTGACAGGTGGATTCAAAAAAACCAATTGAAGAAATTTACTTAAAGTCCGTTACGAATGATACAATACAATAATGATACGTTACAATAATATATTTATGAATATCTGTATATATATACTGCTTATATATTGAACGTACTCATATCTGCATTGATGAATTATTATTAACCAAATTGTGCCGAAATCTAAAAAATGGAGTACCAATATATAACTTCCCTACTATATTATTATTAATTAAATTCTTGATCATTCATTTTCGTGTGATTACTATTTCGGTAATTCGATAAATAAGCACCAAACGAGCAGCTCAAAATAATTAATCAAGTACATTTCTATATTGCTTATCGTACCAAATTGTGCCGAAATCTAAAAAAAGGAGTACCAATATATAACTTCCCTACTATATTATTATTAATTAAATTCTTAATCATTCATTTTCGTGTGATTACTATTTCGGTAATTCGATAAATAAGCACCAAACGAGCAGCTCAAAATAATTAATCAAGTACATTTCTATATTGCTTATCGTACCAAATTGTGCCGAAATCTAAAAAAAGGAGTACCAATATATAACTTCCCTACTATATTATTATTAATTAAATTCTTAATCATTCATTTTCGTGTGATTACTATTTCGGTAATTCGATAAATAAGCACCAAACGGGCAGCTAAAAATAATTAATCAAGTACATTGTTATATTGCTTATTACTTATATTTTCGCGTTAAATATTTCTCATTATCGTATTATGTCCTATCTTATTAACATTAATGTTATTGAGCAGAAGTAGACATGAGCATACACATGCCCGTTCTCTGTGATCGAAATGCGTTTGTTGTCATTGGAGAATGTCGATATGCACGTATAATACAATGATCGATAGGTCCGCGATCGTGTAGTACTTCCGGTCGATTTCTCGCGGTAGGGCCCGTGCGCAAAGGCGCGTAGTACAGAGACGGAGAAAACGCGTGGCGGCGGAGGGACCCGCACGTATAGTCTCGCGAGGGTGTCGCGCGCGTGTAGTCCGGCGGAGACTCTCGAGAGTGCGGATGCGACGTGAGAGCGCAGTGGGTAGACCCGTGTATAACAAGCCAGACGGTGAATCCGAAACGACCGCGAGCACCGCAGCAACCCCGTAAACATCGCGACGTATTTGATTAATTTTAAGTCTCGAACTGACCAAGGGGGCGGGAGGGGGGCAACTACAAATTACTTAATTCGACGGGCTTTGATATCCCTGACGCTCTCTCTCTCTCTTTCTAAAAAAATGTCTGATCTTTAATAGGCTTAGCATTCTGTTCACTTGTGCACTTTTTCCCTCGACAGTTGGAGGAACATTGACATGCGGCAGCAGAGGATGCATTGGCATATATAATAATAATGATATTAATAGTTAAAAAATATACACGAATAATAGTAATTGGGATGTGGCGATTGTTGGAGAAATAAAAATAATGATAACACAGTGTGATAACAGCAATGACGTACAGTGAATAATCAGTGAGTTATTAAAATAATGGTAGTAAAATGTGCACTAACAACATCGTGGGGATATCGTAATTATTGGAGAATCAAAAACGTATGATATCGCGCAGTGGTAACCTATGGTGACCTATGGTGATCAATTAGTGAGATATTACGATATTAAAAAAATATACACCGAAAATAATAATGGGCACATAATAAATATCGATGAATAAAATAATTATGATAATGCTCAGTGATGTGACTAATAAAACACAATACGTACTGATTACAACGATAATGTACGGTGATAATAATCATGATTTATACTGATAATAATATAATAATAATAATGACACATAGTAACAATATGCAATAGTAATACTAATATCAATAGTTGCAACACTCACCAATTAAAAGCACAGTGATAATAACCCCATTGCACCGTATATCACCTAAACGCCAATCGAATTCGCCGCGAGGCGCGAATCGCTCTGAGCAAGTGCCGAATTGACAATTGAACGTGGCGGCTCGCCGCCGCTCTCCTCAAAATACAAACGTAGTGCTTCATCGCGCGTGCCAGGGTCCGCACTCCAATGATCCCGCGGGATACTTACTCAGTGAAAAGTGCCTCTCACGATATGATCTATCGTGACACCTCCTCGACAAATTTTGCTCTTGAGAGATCGTGAAACGGCGGCGGTGTGTGAGTAAGAAAAGCGATCGCGGAAAATTTCATGAATTTCACGAAACTTTGCGAAGGGCGGGCGCGGGAAGGAAACAATTTTTTTTTTTATTTCTCACTTTTTGATTCTGCTTCTCGATATGGAGGAAAAAAATGGAATGTATGAGATATTCCAAGTGATTTCGAACGGCCTAAAAGCCTGACCTTCTTCAATCTTTTTCAAAGTTGGTGATGTTTTTGCATCATATATTTCGAATACGTGGCATTTTTTTCAGATTTTTATCGGTTCGCTAACTCGGCTAACTCGAAGATAAGATTTGTTGAAAATGTGTCCTCTTAAAAAAAAGATGCATTTTTCTATTTTTTTTTATTTCAAAATCTTCCAAGTACTACACACTAAAAAAGAAAAATCTTTAATTGTTTAATTTTTTAACCCCAATTACTAGATCGATCCTGCTGAAATTTACACTGAATGTTTTTTTATTAATGTAAAACAACATGTGTACGTTTCTTTCTGGGCTGGGCTTGCCTTCAGTTGATATCGTTGTCTTAAATTTAATGGGAAATCGTTTTTGTTGAATAACTCGGCGATTCACAATTTTTAAGTACAAATGGCAATAACTAAACTTGTAGGAAATCGAGAGCTTCACAACTTTAGTTATTATCATTTTTTCTGTACCATCGATATTTTTCGAATTCAACCTGAAAAAGCGGCTACTGCATTTTCTCATTCATTTTTTACTTTAGGGCATAAACGAACACAAACAAACTTTTAGGGAATGAATTTCTCGACAACTTTGGTTTCTACCTTTTTTCCTAGAATCAATATTTAAGGCCGTACGCCAACGGTAAAAAAACGAGAAGCGTGAAAATATTATTTCGCGAACCATTCGCTCTTTTCCTTTACCGTTGGCCTACGACCTTAAATATTAGTTTTCGGAAAAAAAAGGTCGCAACAAAAATTGCCCAAAATTTCATTCTCTACAAGTTTGTTTATGTTCGTTTATACCCTGAAGTTAAAAATAAACGATATAATAGAATAGCCGCTTTTTCAGGTTTATTTCGAAAAATATCGATGGTAGCGAAAAAACTGTATTGACTAAAGTTGTAGAGCACTCGATTTCCTACAAGTTTATGCATTACCATTTTTACTTGAAAATTTTTAATCGCCGAATTATTGGACAAAAACAATTTCCCACAAAATTTAAGACCACAATATTAGCTGAACGGAAGCCCAGCCCAGGACAAAACTTACACACGTTGTTTTACACTAATAAAAGAAAATTCAGTGTGAATTTCAGCAAGATCAACGTAGTCATCGGGGTTAAAAAATTAAAAAATAAAAGGGTTTTCTTTTTTTCTCGTGCTGTAGTAGTACTTGGAAATTTTTTAATTTTTTATCAAAATAGTTAATAGAAAAATGCATCTTTTTTGTAGAGGACATTTGTTCGTACAACGAGAAGATCACTACGATACGATCATTTGAAATTTTATCACGTGTCAAATCTTACCTCCGAGTTAGCCGATTCAGCGAGCCGATAAACATATGAAAAAATGCCACGTACCCAAAATATATGAACATCACCAACTTTGAAAAAGATTAATGAAGGTCAGGCTGTTAGGTCGTTCGAAGGCACTTGGAATACCTGATGTATTTTTTCCATGTTCAAAAAATTGAATATGTATTTTTTAAACATTAAAAATATATATTCAATAAATGGAGTATAAATATTTTGTTGATATTCAAAACTTATATTCGAATATGAAAAATATATTCATTTATTTATTAATACATATGCATGCATATTGTCACAGTAATTGCTCACGCGCGAATTATTTTTTCTTCAAGTATCAAACAATAAACTGAAAATATTGAATTGAATCATCAATTAGAACAGCGAGGATCTGTGTTCATTATCTTTTAGCAAAAAAAAAAATGTTGCGGGAGAAAATGCACTCGTATGAATGCCGCGACTACCGTGCCGTTCTTTACACTTGGACTTGGAACGCGAATATCCCGGCCAATTTTTGTCGCGCAACATTTTCCACAAAAGCGTTTTCCTCCCAATGAGGGGAGTTTTCCTCCCTTTGCGCAATACTTCTGAATCACCCTGTATTCGTCGAGCGCCTCTCATCAGTGAGTTCGCGTTTGATATTTTTTAATAGCGCGCGGCTTTACATTCATTATAGAAGAGCCAATGGTTTGAGTCATCATAACGTGCATCTCATTGCCGCGCTTATATCTCCGATCTCACTCGGGGTTAGGATAGGGTATAAGAGTTGAAATGTTTCTTCCAGTGCCTCAAGCGAGCCGAGTAATTGCAATACGAATGAGCGCTGCGAAACGTCGGGAGAGAGAGACAGAAGGATAGAGAGCGCGATTGAGATGGAGAGAGAGAGAGAGAGAAAGGCAAGGAATTCTAGCCCTCTTAACTTCGAGTCGAAACGGCGCAAGCTGCATATCTTCGCCGAGCTCACAAAGTTCGCCTTATCGCTTACATACGCGAAACCTCGACTGGCTTATTCGTGCACCGCACATCTGGCCATTCCCAGTGTTCACTGAAAAATGACGGGCGAAAAAAAAGAGAACTTAACGGAATTCCGTGCAGTCGAAGAAACTTTTGGGCAGTTTTAACCGATTTATATTCACATATATAAATATATGAGAAGTCGTAATAATGTAGCTCCCTTTTTAAGAAATTATTTTATTCTATGCGTATGAATATTATTATTGCATAGTTATGAATTGATAAATAAAGTTTATAAATTCAAAAAAAGTGTGACTATATTTATAGTACATATGCAGCAATTTTTTCTGTAGTTTTTTTATACATTCCATCAATTGACTTGTAACCACATAAGAATAACATTATAACAACGTGACAATAGGCTTGATACATATATGATTGAATAATTTCTCAAGGAAAGCACAATTAAATTGTCCGATTAATTTTTATCGATTTACATTTAAATTTATTTAAATTTAAAATTATTTAATTATATGCATATGGATATTATTACTGCATAGTTATGAATTGATAAATAAAGTTTATAAATTTAAAAAAAGTGTCACTATATTTATAGTATATATGCAGCAATTTTTTCTGCACTTTTTTTATACATTTCATCAATTGACTTGTAACCACATAACAGTAACATTATAACAACGTAACAATAGGCTTGATACATATATGATTGAACGATTTCTCAAGGAAAGCACAAAATTGACTTGTTCGATTAATTTTTATCGATTTACTTTGTTCTGGATGTTCGCAAGAAATATTCGCCTCTCTCTCTCTCTCTGTCGTTTTCTTTCTCTCTATCTATATTTCTATCTACCTATTTATTTACCTGTTTATCCATCCATCTTTCCATTCATCTATCTACTTCTCTCTCTTTGAAGACGCTGCGCATACTCAATTCCATTCCCTGTCCACCCGAGTCGAAATTTAGACCCTCCTTTGAATGCTCGAAAACCTATTTCCTTTGTAACGCACAGACCGCCGCCCTCCTTTGACTCCCCTTGAACCTATATGGAATTTGCACCGTTGGCGACCCTCCTTTAGCCCTACTGAACCTTCTATTCAACCTCCTGAGCCTCCTTTAGGCCTATGGGCTCAGCTTGCGTGAACCTACTCAACCTCGTTTTGGCCTACGGTGCAAATTTCTCCATATAGGTTCAAGGGGAGTCAAAGGAGGGCGGCGGTCTGTGCGTTACAAAGGAAATAGGTTCTCGAGCATTCAAAGGAGGGTCTAAATTTCGACTCGGGCGGTGAAAGGAGTCAAAGGAGAGTTAGTAGGGCGAAAGGAGGTTTAAAAGAGGGTCTGTAAGTTTGCGTAAGCATTAAATCAGGCTCACTAGGGTTTAAAGGAGGCTCAGATGAACCTACTAAACCTCCTTTGAGTGAAAAAGTCCAATTTCTGCCACTTTTGGAGGTTCAGTAGGTTCTGATATACATGTTTTTGAGATTTTCATTTGAACCTCTTGAACATCCATTGAATGACAAATTGGGATCGAAAGGAGGTTTAAAGGAGGGTCTAAATTTCGACTCGGGCACTTTTGCCTCGTCAATCATTCATCCGGAGCTACTATGAAACACTTTTTTTCACCATCGACTTCAATTTCCCATCCATGTGGATCACGCTCCACGCAGGAATAACGCGCTCGACGACGGAACTACGAAAATCGAATTAGGCAATATTGTTGTGCTGTAACACACGCAGGCACAAGCAGTGTTTGGCGAGGTGGCCATAACGCGGCTGCACGTTCTGCAGCGCGAGCCGTGATAAAAGTATAGGCGAGAGGGAAGCGAGGAAAAAAGGAAAGAAAAAAAGAGACGAGAGCGCATAGATCGGAGCTTGTTCGTGTTTAATGTCCTGTGGTTGACGCGATGACGATGATGATGGTGATGTTGATGATGATGATGATGATAGGGGCGGAGCAATGGCGCGAGGTGCAACCGTGCGGATGAACCTATTAGGTTGAACGATGCAATATACGTATACCCGTCATTCGTCTGTTCATTCACTAGCTGTGTCCGCCCATATCCACCTACCCATCTCGTTCTATATCAGTATGACAATCAGCCAAACAATGTCAAGTACACCAAAATTATTCCCATACCGTACGTGTGTCGTGGTACATTTCTCGGATCGCCGGCTTCGATGGACAGGGGGCTAGAGAGATGGAGAGAGAGAGAGAGAGAGAGAGAGAGAGAGAGAGAGAGAGGCTGAAAATATCGAGCCAGACGGTTCAACCGTCATTGAACACGATAGAATGAACGCGCTTTGATCATATATTTCACCGTGTCGTTAAATTATCGAGGCTAAATTGCTGATGCGAGCCTCCCAACAATTTCCGGTTGCCGTCCACTACGTCCGAGCCGAAATAAACGCGGAACTGCTCACGGAGTCTCTTTGATGGGCACCGTAATCGAAAAATAAACGTCACTGTATACGAGCTTGAAAATTATTGTCAATGCATATTTTTCGTACCCACTGGGCTTATTTTGCCGGGTTGTTTAAAAATCCGACCAAGCAATTGTGTTCACTCAATTTAATATATATATATACTTGAAATTAATTGATCAACATTTTATAATAATATATTTTTTTCATTTAATATTTAGATGATTATCAATTATTTTGTTCATTTAAAATTCAATATATAATATATTCTTTAAATTAATGAACTAAAAATATATAATATTTTATGTATTTTGAACGATCATGTACGCAGTTCTCGAATAGCATTTATAAGTCGACAAAAGTGTTAAAATTATTACGTACAGTTTAATAACAATAATATAAAAGATTTCATAATTTGTATGTAGAACCGTCAATAGTGGAAGGTAATTTTTTTTACATATTAATACTGAATTGGTGCCAAAATATGACAATGGTTCGTGTTAAAATAGTCGGATGCACTTGGCAAATGAGAGACGTTTATTTATTTTGAATCTATTGAACCACGAACATCTAAAAATGTTGGCCCATTAAATTATTCAGGCTTGTTTTCTGAATACGAATAAAAATGACATTTATTAAATAAAGCAAATTTAAACAAGCAAGTTGCAAGAGAACTCACACGTTTAAAATTTGTAGGTGTATAGATATAGAGGGTGTCCTGTTATGAATGGATAATCTTGCAACTGTCGATCGGTCAGATCATGTCTTACTATATGCTGGAATTTCACTTTAGCGATAGTCCTACGGTTTTCAAGATTTTGGGCTTTATTTATTTTTAAAAAAATCTGCTTTTCTTTTATCGCATGCCATTTTTACAACTGATATGAATCGACAATAACTGAGCGAATTTTTAAAGTAATTGCCACGATATGCGTAGTACAATTTTTAAACCGCAGGCTATCAATGTTAGATGTTCGAATCGGTTTGTATGAAAATTCTTCATAAGATCTTTTTTCATGAGTTTTCTTAACATTTAAGGTTAAAAAGAAGACTTTTATAGGTAAAACGAAGAACCAAGATTTTTTTTTAACCAGGTCGAAAAAAGTTATCATTCATAGAAATGGCATGCGAAAAAACCAAAAGCAGATGATTTTTATCTCGAAAACCGTGGAGCTTTTACGAAACTGAAATTCCAGAATATAGTAGGACATGATCTGACCTATCGACAGTTGCAGGATTATCCAGTAATAACGGGAAATCTTGTATATCCCAAAATGAAGTTCCCCGACTTCGGCGCTGTGGACAAAAATAAAGCCCGGATTTTTCTGAACGCCTTTTCTCATGGCGCCGACCTCGTAGGGGTTTTAGATTCGCAGCAATCCACCCCATCCCCTAAAAACACCCTACACCCCGATTTTTAGGCAAACTTGGCATCAGCACCTACAAAATCACCCTTCAAAAAACTAGCCTTCTACTAATTACTCTGATTCCAATATACAGCACGATTGTACTCGAGAGCAAACTTTTTTTCATAATCTACAAATTTATATACAAAACGTATCTAAATATAATTCGATAAATAATATAAATATACATATATAAATTTACGTATTAATTTCGCAATATTTATCCGACTCAAAACAGTTTCGCAATTTCTTTAAAAAATCTTCATCAAATTCACGTCATGTAAGGCTCCGAGATTTTTTTTCCGTTGTCCGGAGCCTCAAACTGCTGCTTCTCGACGATGATTTCTGTTTGAATAATGATTGGCCGGTCACGTGACCGTTGAACCGGAGCCCGAGATGGGAGCAGCAGTTCAAATTTTCATGCTGTATATATCGGGAGATCCATCATTTATTTTATGATTCACGTACGTCATCCATAAATTTCACGACTATATATATTCGCACGCATAGCTATGCATACGTGTATATACCGATACATCGTAACATTTGGCAGGCGTGTACGGCGATCGCAATATCTCGTATAGAGACGTACGAAACGGGCGTTCGCTTGTGCTTCGGATCCATGAAAATTCGATTTACACCCGTGAGCGCGGCGACCTGTACGACGAGGCTGTGTTTTCATTGACGACGAAGGGCCACAATGGGCGGTTCACGACGAAGTACGTTCGGCAACACGCCGCATTGTCGTATTTTACCGGCCCTACGCCGCGAGCAAGCTCGAGGCGGAGGTTACAAAAAAGGGGGAAAAAATAAAACCCAAAGCTCTACGCAGGCACTTGGGGAGGAGGAATTTAAGGATGCTGAGTCCCTATGAAACATGTTAATGTTAACTGTTCAATAAATAGCTTCTTAATCGTCATGAAATTTTTACACGACCTCCTGAATACTTCGTGTAAAAACATACCAAATTTTCAGAATTCTATCATCATTACTTCGACCTCCTTAAGGGTTGAAATAAAAAATGATAAGAAAATTCCGAAAATTTGGTATGTTTTTGTATGAAGTATTTAAGAGGTCGTGTTAAAATTTCACGACGATTAGGAAGCTCGTTATTAAAAAATTAACATTTTGTTAAGAACAATTTTTAAAAGAAATTCAAAAAAATTTATCAATAAACTTCGTTTTGATTCCGTTGCTTTCAGTATATTGTAGATATTATAAAATTGAGAGGTCAAAAAAAAAACTTATTGCAAAGTTACATCAGTTTCCATAAAACAACATTTAATTTGTGAATGTTAATTGTTCAATAACGAGCTTCCTAATTATCGGGAAATTTTTAGACGACCTCTGAAATACTTCATACAAAAACATACCAAATTTTCAGAATTTTATCATCATTTGCGATTTGGGACTCAACATCCTTAATTCGTCGTACGGAGAGTAGAATACGCGCGTTTGAAGGGTCGCTTTTGGCGATCTCTTGTGGCGAGCCACGTTGAACCAATACTTGGATGGGTGACCGCCCAATCGCTTCCGAGAAAAACTCCGGTTTACCAATTTCGATTGAAATTCAGCGGAAAAATAGTCTTCTCGTCGGTACAGGTTTTTCGCAGTTTCCCTGTGCCCCCATGGAAACGCTTTACGGAGGCGCAGTGGGAAACGAGAGGCTGCGGGCAATACGCGGAGGAGGCGGCGGCGAACTAAAGACTCAGAAATCCAAAGGGGATTTTTTTTTTGCGTTCCCATATGTCGCATTACTTCGTCCGTTGACACATTCGTTGCCGCACATAATACTCGTTCGGGCGGTATTATTGGACGCGTTATGTGGAACGCGCTGTTCAGGGCGGTAACCCACTTATATCGGTTATTTATCCGCGGCTCGTTATTGTGCGGCACGCTCGAACAATCCTCCCGATTCAGGTCAAACGTCACTCCTCTTATAGGGCCGGATGCTATTCCTTCTCGAATCGTTGAATTTCAAATTACAAGGTGTTTCTCATTCGCTCGATACACTCCTGACTTTTGCTTCTCTACCAATAAACTCGGACAATCAGACCTTATTAGTGTGTAGAATAAATTATCATTATTATTATTTTTTTTTTTTTGTAAGTGAAATGTTTACAAGCCGGTAGAGTAGTTACATATAATTTTATTAAAAAATTTATCACAATTGCAGAATTATTTTTCACTATTTTATCGAAGAAATTTTTGTAAATACGTTTTTTCGACTTTAAACCATTTTGAGGATCCATCCGATGTAAAACTTTTTCGTTGATTATAAATATCACTAAGTATTTGTCGAAAGCCCAAAATTACGCGGCATAAACGAAAAAAATTGCTTTTTACACGCTTGTGAAGATTTTCAATGGAAATTGGGGGTTGTGGGGAACGTGAACGGTAGATTCGTATTCAGGGGGTAAACATAGATTGATAGGGACGTTTAAAGAAATATTTAAAATCCGAATTTTTACGCACCTCGGCCAAAAATATGTCACTCGACTGAATCGCCGGTCATTTATGTTATAGTTCGATTAAGAACCCCAGGTTGTGTTCATTATCTTCGTTATCGTTTGCTCTTTGAGATGCCGTTTCATTTATTAAGCTCAGATTATTTTTCGATTTTTGGCTGAATTTTAAAGTCACGGGTTATTGCCCTTTGCCTCTTTATCGGTCATTATTCAATCGAACGTTTCGGGAAATACTACTTGACATATCGGGATGAATTAAGCTGCATTTTCTAGGTCTATCAAAATTTTTTTTAAAACCGTTGTATTGCATTTAAGTCACTTAAATAGACCCGACGCTACGCTCTTTAAAATTTCGCAATTTCGGGGATTCCGGAAAAGTGACCAGGGTCGAATTTTTCTCGTTTATACTTTTAAACAGTTTTAAGGCTCTATCTAATGAGAAATTTTTCGGTGATCGCGAAAATCACCGAGTTTTTGTCGAGAGCTCAAAATTACGTCAGCCAAACGCACGAAACGTGTTCTTACACACTCGTGACGATTTTTTAATAAAAATTGAATGTTTTGGGTAAAAGAAACTAAATTCGTATCTAGAGAATAAAAATACATCGATAGGGACTTATAAAAAAAAGGATAAAAAATCCAAAATTTTTTTCCCACGTCGTCCAAAAAAAAGTTTCTTCACTGAATCGCCGCTCATACCTTTTTCATTTTTTTGAACTTCACTGTGCGCGTATCCTCTTCGTAATCGTATTCTTTTTGAAATGCCATTTCATTCATCGGGCTCCGATGACTTTTCGATTTTTGGCCGAAGTGGTAAATGGCCGAATTTCACAATTCTTTCACCTTCTTTCTTCACTGAATCGCCGCTCATACCTTTTTCATTTTTTTGAACTTCACTGTGCGCGTATCCTCTTCGTAATCGCATTCTTTTTGAAATGCCATTTCATTCATCGGGCTACGATGACTTTTCGATTTTTGGCCGAAGTGGTAAATGGCCGAATTTCACAATCGGACCATCGATATCCGCGATGTTTTGCATACTCCAAACTTCAATTTGGAGTTTGCAAAAACATTACGAGCCAGTATACACATTTTAAAAACAACTGCGAAAACGAGCTTCAAGACCGGGCTGGTTGAAAAGACGTAAACTTTAATTTTATAAAGCAACCCTGTTAAACGTCGGGCGAGAGAAAAAATAGGAGGGTGGTTTAACCATTACTTTTTTTTCAACGTACTCACAGTCGATTTCTGATCACTTTGCATGATACGAATTTCTGTTTTTGTTCCACTGAAAACGGTGGACTGCTTGCGAGTGATACTACAAAATCCACCCTTCACGTGCTTGACGTTAAAGGGTGGTTCCACCCCTTAGAACAGTTTCTTCGCCGATTCAAAAATACGCATCTAATAGTTTTTAAGGCGGGATTCTACTTTGAAACTTTGAAAAGGCTAAATTGGATGAAAACACCCACCTGGAACACGTCGAAGGCATATTATATGGCCCAGGCATCGCTGATTGAGGGTAAGATAATTTTTTCTACGATTTATCACTCACCAAAACTTTAAACGCGTTTTTCTCGAAACGACATTTTCAAGTACCGTGGTCGTGATAACTCAAAAAGTACTGAACCGATCCTTATGAAATTTGGAACACATATTCTATATGTGTGTACCAACCGACCTAACTACAATCAACTTAAAATTTTGATTAGAACTATTTTTTTATTGCAAAAAAAGACCCCAAAAAACGCATTTTTTTTTTCGTATTTTAGCCGCCATTTTGTTAATTTTGCACGTATATAAAATATTCTAGTTAGGTCGGTTCCTGAAGACATACTGAACATGAAACTATTTGATTTTTTTGTTTCAGACCATCCGTCGGGAAGATTTCACGACCACGGCAACGGTACCTGCTTTTCGAGGCGTTGGCTTTAAACGTATTTTACGTGTACAAAAAATGAATAAAATACATTAAAATTTTTTTTTTATGTACTTAAAGAGTGTATTTATTGAACAGTTTAAACCCCATATCGATATCTTTAATAGTATTCTCAGAAAAAATTCACGAAAATAGCGTTTTTTTCATGGTTTCAAAGTAGAATCCCGCCTTAATGCTCTACTATCTACGTGAGTTTTAAAAAAATCACACTCGAGCACCAAAATCATATTCCTCGTCAGTAACGTGACCCGAAGCTTCACAAAAATCGTCACAATAAGGGATCGCGAGCATCCCTTCTGCAAATAAAAACGCGCGTTAATGAGAGCATATTCCCCTACATACGTCAATCGGCTCGAGTCTGCCGTTTCCGCGTTCAAACCCAATGACAGGTGTATATGCATAAAGTTTCCTGTCCCACGTTATGCGCACCCCCCCCCCCCCCCCTCCTCGTCAATTGTCCCAATTCCGCGAGCTCGTTTCGCGGCTGTCGTCCGATAGAAATACGCGCGTTCTGGTCGCGAGGCTTCCGCGTCTCCGTATAACCGATAACTCGTATCTTTCGAGCCCACGGGGCCTCAACGAAATACGTATACATCACCTCGTCCTGCTCCAGCACATAAAGCGATCCCATTAACATACGCATAGTTACGCGCGTCCCTCGTCGCCCTTGGCGAGCGAACTTGCGTGTGTCTGTGTGTGCTACTTACAGAGGACGACAGGGGCCGTGAATATGGACACGGCATGAAACTGGGACAAGATTCATTTCCATAGATTCGGACCGACGTAACGAGACCAGCTTCGCGTCTACTGGTCCATAGAAGATATACATACGTATACATACACAAGTGGAACCAATTCTCGACAGTTTCCAGTTTTTTTTTATTTCGCATTTAAATATCAGTTTTACCTTTTAATCACTTACGTTTTATATTCTTATCAATGAAGGCTTATTAAGGTGAATATCAAGTGGAAACATTATAGATTGAAATATGAACTTTCGAAGGTGGATTCGAAGCCGCGTTCCATCCGGCTTGCACGTATTGCGCGTGAGAAACTACTGTGCCGTTCTTTGCGGCTTCTACTTCGAACGTCAACATCTCGGCCAATTTAGGTCGAACAACATCTTATATGCTAAAAAAAACTTATTTACTCACTCGTTAGTACCTGTCTTCCATAGCTAATGCCCGAAGACCTTCGCTACGCGATAACAGATTCGAACGGATGGGCTGCTGTGTCTTACAGACTCTATACGAGTTTACAACTATATGAGAAAATAGCCATTCTCAAGCCGTTGTGTCTCTGCAACATTGGCCATTTACCACTTCTGGCTATCTTTTTGCGCGGTCCTTAAAAGGTTTTTTCATAGACGGATGACTTAAACGTCACCCCCCCCCCCCCCCCTCCCACATACACACACACACATATATATATATATATGCTATGATTAAAAAGAAAACCCTGAGTGCCATAACATCGGATGAGACCGTAACACTCCCTGATCCAAACTGAAGGCTACAGACCGCTACTGGTCCCGTGCACCAGGGATTTAAAAGGGTAATATTGACTATTCCTGTGATAACGATGTGAAATCCGGATTTCGTCCGAAAATACAAGCTTTCCGAGTCCGTACTATGCACTACTAAAATCTGTACGTACATAGATACGTATATAACCACATACATGAGCGCGCGCGCACACACACACACACACACACACACACACACACACACACACACACACACACACACACACACACACACACACATGCACACGCGATATAAATATGTATATATATATATATATTTGTTTATTGGTGAACTCAGCGTACTCTTTACTTGGTCGGACAGTCGACAAACCTTACATTTAGCGAACATCCGTTCGGGATTTCCGCAAGCTCGTAAAGTCTCAGGGGAAGTGCAACTTGGGGGTGCGGTGAAGGAAGAAGAAGAATAAGAACCATGGACGAATCACCGCAAACCAGCTTCTTAACGACATGTATATATATATATATATATATATATATATATATATATATATATATATATATATATATATATATATATATATATGGTTGCGGACTTCGCAACCACGGTATTTACCTTCCTTCCTTCCACTGGTTTATCCGTGGCCGCTTTTCTCCTTGCACTGGGGCTATTTTTCTCAGCATCCGACGCGCCTTATGCGCCGTGTTTCCCAGAGGCGTTGAAATCATTTCGCGCATTGTCGGTGAGAACACGCGCCTGTATTTCCACATACACAGAGCTCGTTTTTCGTCGCGGGAAAAAAATATTCGTGGACCTTCATGCATGGGTTACCGGAAAGGAATCTGCTGTGTGATAAGATCAATTGAAGATCGCGTCTGATCAAAATCCAGGCCATTTCTGGTCGTTTTCGTATTTTTCAATTTGTTTGCTCATCTATAAATTCATAGATTCAAATGATATTTTCGCTCCTTCCGTTATTTAATTGCCTACTCGGTTATTAGTTTATTTATTTATTTATTTATTGGCTCATTAATCATTTTTTAAACTTATTTGTCATTTGTTTTATTACCTTTTCCATTTTCTAAATTCAGTTATCAATTTTTCATTCATTTATCCAGTTGCATTTAAAAAAAAATTCCAATCCTTTTTTAATCATCGAATTGTTTTCTCATTTATCAATTTCTGTACCCATTTATTAATTTCTTTGTTCATTTGCTTATGCACCTGTTGATTTGCTTTTTTCGTTTTTTCGTGCATTAATGAATTTATTTATTTAGCCACGAAAGAGAACGCGTTCCATCGTACGCAACGGCAAGGCCGGTGAATTTTCTGACAGGTGTACACGGCGGGAATGCGTCACAGCTGGGCACAGTTGCGAAGGGCGCAAAAGACGACAAATTGGTCCAGGTGCCCTATTGCTCCGCACGTCGCCTCTTGCTGTTTCGATCTCACGGATCTCACCTTCCCTCACTCTCTCGCCGAAAGCTCGCAACATCAGCACGAGCCCCGCCGCCAACGTCGGCCTATACGTGCAATCAGCGGGCAACCGAGCGTGCCGGCACTCTCGATGACGTATTAATGCCATTACCGGGCGATAATCGGGAACGCTGCCGGTGAGACGCGCTCTCGTTATTATCCGGTGGTCGGACTCTGATTGACTAATTTGAGTGTTCGATAATCGGGGCTTGTACACACTCTGCACTCTCCGATCTGCGTATTCTCTCGCTCGTTCTCTTTCTTCATCCCTATGAATACATATGAGATATGTATTCATATCTCATATGTACCCCCGCCAATACGATTTTAAAAAAATCTAATTCCAGTGGCTCCAAAAGACACCCTGATTTTTTTTACATTTTTCGAAACAACCCTTAGTCAAAAATTCTTTTTTTCCGAAAAAGCTGCCGCGATTTGAAAATCTGAAAAAGTTCTCAAAAATGCGTGATTATATGTATACATTATCAAGCTATCACTCGCAGTGGAAGTATGATTTTTTTATGTGCTTTCTGAGCGATTGACGTTAAAAAAAATCCGAAAAATTCAAGAACCGCTTACTTCTGGCGGTACTTAAATATTTTGATACCCACAATGAATTTTGTTCGACCATTTTTTAATAACCAAATCACAATCGTGCACCTTGAACAGTTAGCAGTCAAAAAATTCTGGTATTAATTTCAATTGGAGTCGTCTTCACGAACGTTAATCGCTAATAACGTTAATAATAATAATAAATAATATAATATAATAAAATAATAATAAATAAATAATAATATCTAAGAACGTTAATCGTTAAACGTTAATATATATATATATATATATATATATATATTATATGTATATACGGGGCGATTCACAACTACTACGGTTCGCTTTATGAGCATATAGGGTATGCCATTGCGAGCAAAACGCTTTTTTCAAAATGTCGTATGACAAAGTCCACGTAGTAAAGAAACGTTTAAAAACTTTTAAAAAGTACTGGAAAAGTATGCCAAGTAATACAAAAATCGCCTCGAAAGCATTGCTGTTTGCTTCGCCTTATAAAAAATTATGGTTTACCTCAAAAATAATTATTATTTGTTTTAATTCGAATAGTGGTTTTATTATATTTATCCAATTGATTAATTGTAAGAAAAAATATGAAATGATTAATGCAATAGCCAAGTACAATGTACGTATTATGCAGGAGCACAAGAAATATTGTACTCAAAATTGTTAAGCCTCAGAAATGATGTTATGCAAAAGAGTTGAAAAAATAGCGAAGTAGTTGTTCCCCCGCGGAATGCGTAGTCCGTGTCAAGCACGACTTCGAATACACCTTCGGACAAGTGATTTTTGTCTTGATTTTTCTCCAAAAAATAACAAACATGGAGGCTTACTTTGCAAGTTGATAATACAATTCAATAATTTTCGCTTTTTATTCTATACGCAAAGAGAGACGAAAATTCAACTTTGGACTTTGAACGCGAATATCTCGGCCAACTTATATCACACGACATGCTCCAAAAAGGCGTTTTGCTCGCAATGACACACCCTATGTGTTCATCGAGGAAATCCCGATCGTTGTGAATCAGCCTGTATATCCACATATGTCCCGGGGTTAAACGTACGCGGGAAATTGGACGATGAGGGAAGATTTGAAAATTCTCTATGCGGTTGGACGAGCGCGTTGCCCTGTGAATGCGATAATTATGGTCCCTGGAAGAGTAGACGGTGCGGCACGCTATATGGCAAATTCCATCCTTTGATGTAGGTCCTGCAGCTAAGGCAGGCGTAGAAAGAGAGAGGGGGGGGGAGGCGTAGAGAGAGAGAGAGAGACTCATGGGCAGCCGGAAGCTGGAAAACGAGACCGCATGCTCTCCCAGAGTTAATTTACATGCTCAGCGTCACACATACACCCGTATACGCTTGCCCAAATTGTGGCGAAATAACACATCCGTCAGACTTCTCTCTATTTTTCGTGCCCCAGTTCTACGCCACCCTCTATTATAATCTTCTCTTCCACTCTGTTAATGACAAGGAAGCGGGCTATCCGCCAGAAGACTATTACCTCAATTTTTACAGACACGTATATTTTTCCACCTAATTACTCTCACGATTGATCAGAGACATTCAATGACGTTTTCTTTTTGCTCATGACTTGCAGTTCTAACGTTTCGCGACTTTTCGCACTTTCGTCTTATGCCGCAGGATTTGTCGACTTCCGTTCCACCAATCTGTACGTGACTTTGATATCGTATACATGCATACATGTACGTATGTAACGCTTGGTTCGAAGGCGGAATCGCTCTGGTGGCTCACGCTCGATGTATAAATATATCATACATTATTCATGACCGGATATTGACGCCGCACGGTGACTGTGTTTAGACAATTCACGCAGCTGTTTGCGACAAAATTCGAAATGTTCCATATATTCGAAATCGTATATGCATATATATATATATATATATATATATATATATATATATATATAAACGCAACATTTTTGTAGTAAACAAATATAAACGGCCGTACATTTGCAGTAGATTTTTGTGCTGGGTACATGGTGCGTGAATGAGACCCTTCATGGTGCCTTCATTTTTTTACGACAAGAGATAACCAAAAAATAGTTATTTATTTATTTAAGTTCGCTTACCTTGTCACATCTACTGTTGACGTTCTGTTCTATTTGTCTTGACAAACTGTGAACATTTTCTAGTTACATGGCGTTTTTTTCAGAAGATCTATATATACTTAGTGCATTCAAGAAAAAAAAATTTCGAATCATCTAACTCAAGAAAATGTATTAAAATAAATAAAAACTATTTTTCCGTTTATTTATATTGATAATAACAATAATAATAATCATAATTATTCTTTATAATTTTATCAACAATGATAATCAGTCGGAGAAATGCACCATATATCGGATACTTTCGTTTGAAAATGCAACGAAAAAAGTAAACTGTTGCTAAGACCGACAAATTTTGTGCTTTTATTATCTACATGCCACATACAAGAAGATGCTAATAATTATTTTACACATTACATTTGAATATTTTTACTTATATTATGTTTTAGAAAAAATTACCGAAATCATGGTGTTCAGAAAGGTTGCCTATAATCGCATATTCGATATAAGGACCTAAACTCCATTTTTCTTATATCTTAATTATTTTACGGAACGATTTTTATATAAAATGAAACAAAACGTTTATTGTTTTAACTTTGTAATTATTATCAAACAATCAGGCTTTATGAGTTAATCTTTGATTAGATAGGAACATTTTGGCACAGACGGAAATCCAACATTAGGTTCCATTAAGTATCCGCTATTGAGATTTGCCATGGCCGAATATGAACAGTTATATTCTTGTACACTTTGCTATTTTTCGCGGATACTATACATTCGTTAAGTAAAATAAATCCTATAGTTCATAAAAAATTATAAAACCATAAATAATTTGGACTTACCTCAATGAAAACAACACATTTTCACGGAACAAATATTTTTTTCATGCCGGCGAAAAGTAACATCAGTTCGGTGTTGTTCCACTTTGCTGCTGAGCAAGATGTCGTCACTGCAGTCTTGCTGTGACGACATCTTACGACTTCTTACGACATATTAGTGGATAAAATAAAAAACGAGGTTGTTATAGGAAAAATTTAGATGGTCCACTATCCGATATATACAGCTTCACCCCTAATGATAATTTTATCCACAGCCATAATCAGTAATCAAATTTTTATTAGCTATCATAATCAACAAAGATAATTTCATCTGTAATCATAATCAGTAACCATAATTTTATCAGTAAACGTAATTCTCACGGTAACCATAATCAGTCAAGATCATTTTAACAGTAACCATAATCAGTAATGACGATAACATTTATAATCTGCAATTTCATCATTAATCACAATCGGTAATCCCAGTTTGAACATTAATCATAAACATTCAGGTAAAAATAATCACGGATTCAGAGAGCTACTTTTTTTTTACATCATATCCATGTACCCCACAAAGTATTAATTTCCCCGAGGCAAATTTGAGTTTGAGCATAAAGCTCAACTTCGTACTTACGTGGGAAAACGAGGGCGCGAGGTACGAAGTGTATTCTGTGAAATGTGCGCTATACGTAATAGGGGAGACGAAAGTTCTTCTCAGCAATCATGAATATCAATTTTAACCAGCGCTATTTCGCTTGTCCCAAAGTTGTCAAATCATTAAGCCGCCCGCGTTCCGGTGACAGTTTGCGTCACACAATTCCTAGACGTGTGCGAGCGCGGTGTCTAACCGAGCAGACGTCGTTCGAGGGCTCGGAAGCAACGGACGGGGGATGAGTGCCGGAGAAGCGGGGAATAACCGCGAAACTCGAATTCTCGTGAGAAATCACACGGGTTCTATCATTGTACTCTATATTCCTATATGTGCGCCAGGTACACATAGCGCAAAAAGTAGAGACAGAGAGAGAGAGAGAGAGAGGGAGAGAAAGAGAGCGACAGTTACATACACAGAGGGTGTACGTGCGCTCCACCACCGCAGTCTCGTTAAGGAAGCTTTCCAGTGTGACAGCCCGAAAAATCGCTGTTTTTCGCGGTTTTTTTTTTTAAAGAAAAAATAATCTAATCGGTCTGGTTTTTTTTTGTATATTAATTGGGTATTGAAGAATACAAAACAATTTTTTAAAGATCGATTTATTTATTAATTAATATCTATAAAAATGATGAAACAATTGTTGCAGAAAATGCACTTGGATGTGGTGTCCACGTTGGGGGTCACAATTTTGATCTGAAACAAAAAACACAAAAAGATTATTGATCGGTATATAATTGGCTTTCGTGCTATGGAGGCTTTTTTTTTTTTTTGCAAAAATGGCGCCGGTTTGAACAAAAAGTATCGATTTTAGCATTTTTTTTGGCAGTTTTTTTTACAAAAAAATAGGAAGCTGTCAAAAAAAAAAAAAGCTTCCATAGCACGATAAACAATGACGTTAAGAATATTGTGTAAAAAATTCAACTCGATAGCTTTAAAACTCTGCCCTCCAAGTTGGACACCGTTTTGAAAAATGCTGTTTCGAGAAAAACGCGTTCAAAGTTTCGCTGTAGCTGTAGCGCTCCGTTGCCTTCTTCCAAGAAATGCTGTACAGTAACCGAAATAATCTGAATTCCGGCATCAAAATTTCAGGGAATATTCGGAAGAGTGTATACTATTCGATAAAGCAAAAAAAAATCGATTTTTTGAAAATTTCACACTGGAAAGCTCCCTTAAACATCGCTGCTCCTCGTCTCATGCCACGTTGTCCCACTATCATTATCTATACGGTGAAAGGATATTTTGAACCCGATTTATCAATGGATCTTTGGCTATCAGCACATCTGGCTATTTTGAGAATGTCTTTTATTTTGCGCTATATTTTTTTCAACGGTTCGTTGAATTTGGGGACTAACAGTGATTTTGACGACTGGCGTTTACATATTGACCCCTTCGAATTTGAATGCCTTCAAATTCGACTCGTCATTACGAGTTTTCCATTTCGGCTTCTTCTTGTCTAAAGCTCGCTTCAAACGCGTCAACGGTAGTCAATAACTATCCCCAGTCGTGGTTTCCGATACTTTCAGCAACTCGTAATATACGACACCCTCTTTTGGGGGGTTTTCCGCGGTCCTTGTTGTCCATAGAGAATTCACAACTTTTAAAGTGGCAAAAGCACTTTTTGCACGTTGTACTCGATGAAGCATGTTTGGTATACACTTTCTCTCGCAAACTATACGTTTCCGCGGTCAATTTTTTTGCCATGAAATAATGGAGCATAACTTGCCGCAAATGTGACTTATTGGAACAAAACTCGTCATTGCAAAGACAATGCAAATTGATGATGTTAACGCGTCGGACAAATATCACATATGGCATTTAAGCGGGACTCTATGGACTCATTGGCATGTGGAGCGCCAACGGTTAATGAGAGAAACTAGTGTACCTAACGCCATCTATTGTCGACGGGTGGTTTCATTTGCTGCCGCCTAAAATAAGCAGGAAAGACGGTACTATTCAACGTGGATGGGCCCATACAGACTCTTCCGATCCCGTTAAACCGCCCGATGCACTAAGATCAATAACTCTCGCAAGACCCTGTAACAACCCGTAATTATCACGTTGCCCGAAATAACCGCCTGAACGAATCGAACATGGATTGTTTCGTACTTTTGCTCAATCGCCCGAGAGAGCGTCCTCGGGTGACCGTACCATCTACGTCACTCTCAATTTTCTACGCAATTTGACTGCAGCCGTCCTTCGAGCCACCCGACAACCGGCGTTCATGAAAAAAAAAAGAAACTAAATGGCACTAATGACAATTCAGGCCTTAAACGAGAGGCGGCGACTTTTAATTGTTCATTGCACATTTATCGTCTGGGTTGGCTTTCTAGGGCTGGCTTTCTTTTTTTTTCTCCATACCGATTCACTGTCGGAAATTCTGGCGAACTTTAGCAAAGTCCTTTCGGGTACTCTGTAACTGATGAGAAAAAAATCCCCACTGACAATGTTCATTTTGCGAAAAAATATTGTTTCTGCTCATTTGCTCCTGCGGAAGGGACAATTGTTCCGACGAGATCGATCAAACATCGGTACTTTGACGATAGACCCTCCCGCCTCCCCACCGTGATCGAGATTATTTTTCAAACAATTTTTCACGCTCATCTCGGCTGGCCTTAAGGGGATCGACGAAGCTCAGATGGATGACGTATCCGCGCAGGAGTTTGTGACGCCAAAGGGATATGCTCTTATGAGTCGTGGGACTACGAGCAGTCCAAAGGCGCAGAAAATACGAGGAGCGAGACCCAAAGGACAACGGGCCGTCCACAGAAAGAATACACTTGTATCATCTCGTTTCCCGAAAAAAATATATATGACAGGCGTACGACAACGCGAGCAGATTTTTCTCGGTCCCCGTGGGGGTCAAACTCTCTCCGCTCACATTCGCGATATATTCGAAAAGTCAAACTACCTGTCCAGCCAAAGATTTTTCCGGAATGGTGGCCCCGTATGAATCTTTTTCCTATATATTTTCGCTACTGCATTTTGCAAACGCCATTTTGTACATATATGTGATGCTCGACAAGATATAGTCATAGTCGTGGACGAAGTTCGTGTCGAGAGCACTGGTCGATGTATCGATGATTCCTGTTGGAGGACACTTCGGTGGAGGACATTACTGGCTAGCCGGGTGTGCGGAGCATGGCGAAGAACTTGTACCGGACGCTTCGACATGAGCGACCACAAGGGTAGCTAGAGCGGACACGGGTAAACAGGCCTCGAAACGCGAGTGCCACGGGTAACACGACGGTTAGGCATCCCTGAGTGCGTTAACATCAGGCAGTATCTGCACATCCGGTATCCTCGTTAGTGCATATACGGGCCTTCTCGCTGTTTTCCATTAACCAAAATATGTGTTTTGTGAAAGGAAGAGAGTAATAGCTCCGTTTGCTATCATCACTGTAGCAATAATTGCAACAACGATGACAGAAGGAACGGTGAAGAAGAACGTCTGCTCACTCAGCTCAACGACCCTCGCAACCGGAGGTCGTTGGTAAAGGGCTTATTATACGCGAAAAGTTGGAGGTCCTGGATGTGTCGACGACATTCTCTCGTAGCTAGATTCCGTGTATAATTCAACGGCAAGCGCGGCGCCGCGTCTGAACCTGAGACCTTTGCCTGGAAGAGCTCGGTCGAGTGAATGGCCGAAACTAGGCCACAAACAATGGACCGTACAAGGCGGGCTCTCGTCTGCTTCTCTCTCTCTCTCTCTCTCTCTCTCTCGCTCTCGCTCTCGCTCTGTACATGCTGGAAAATATACATCCGTGTCCCGCTGTATGCGGGACAGCTACATCAGATGAGTGCCAGGACCGGAAGATAGGGTTACACCAGAAGGGCCAACCCAACGGCATATATCTCCCGGTGAGTCTAAAATGGTCTGTACGATAACTAAGCTCTGAAAACGGAGAGGCTGCGTGTTCGCTCAGTCGGTACACCGGGGTGAAGGCACGTATCCGCCTGAATTTGTCATTCGAATGTGGAGTCACATGTCCGCGAGCATCAAGAGATCCGGACAGGTCTTCTCGGAAATGGTTGGATCGATGGCTCCTGGCAAAGATCCGGAGATTCCGGTCCGCTGCTATTGCCGACAAGTTGCCCAAGATTTTATATAATTGCCGCAGTTCACAGCTGAAAAAGACGTCTTGATGGGAATAAAATGGTCTCTGCGCAGGGCCTGACAGCCTCCTGCGTTGGCGTCCATCAAGCTGTTGTCTCAAAGTGGTA
Source organism: Ophion costatus (assembly GCA_951751655.1). Taxonomy (NCBI): domain Eukaryota; kingdom Metazoa; phylum Arthropoda; class Insecta; order Hymenoptera; family Ichneumonidae; genus Ophion; species Ophion costatus. Next base: position 48,363,607 of record OX632358.1, read on the forward strand.
TGTCGATGACATCTTCCGCACCAACACAGACGGCTGGTTACACCCTGTTTTGCGATTGCTCTTCGTTATCGGGTTTTCCAAAAGGACCGTTGTCCTTTAGCGACGAGCCACGATCTAAATGGAGCCGCGTCTACAACGGGGCTGATCGAGCCGCTTCCACTCCGGTGGCTCCCTTGTACGAGTAATCGAGTTACGTGGCTGCATTAAATTTATTCGCTTATGCACGCCGCGGTGCATCCCTCCTCGTAAATGTCCGAGCGCATTGAGCACATAATAGAACTGCTGGTATCGCGCACGTTTATGCGGGTATTGGGAAGAACCGCGTGTATATTCGAACCAAACAGCAGTCCCCGCCGTTTGGGTTCGTTCGAGGAAGCTTCTGCAGATCCGTCATGTCGGATGAAGAAGTGCTAGATAGTTTCGTTGGATTCGTTTGGGTTTCGCAAAGTGCCAATCTGATTCGGAGACTACCTTGAACGTGTCTATTCGATTGAACTTGTTTAGGTTTGGGGAAAAGTGCAAGCTAGGTCGATGGACCAGCTTGACGTCATTGGTTTGAGCTTGTTTCAAGATTCACATACCTTTGGGTTGGGCTTGAAAGCACTCGAGCCATCAGCCGACCAAGAGATTTTTCTACTCGCTGGTCCTGGATCAAGATGCGCCTCGTCGCAGCAACCAGTTTTGGAATGTTGGCTTCATATGTGATACGCAACACAAGGAATGTTAATCCTCCATTGAAAGTCGACGTCATTCACTCCCTGTCTCTCGCCAGCTTGTCTCCGACGCAAATGCGACAGTAATCGGCTTCCGATTACGAGATCCAAATACATGACGGCCTATCCTGGCTCGCGGATGTTACCTAGCCCATTCCTGTCCTACTCGATCGGGTATATTCCGCTAGACGGATGTCCCCGAGCCATGATCATCAACCGCTGAGAATTATACACCCTGCAGGATATCCCGACTGCGTTGTCTACCCAATAATCGTCATCGACGTACACCCAACCTCTCTGCGAGGACACCTACCTCAAGCTTGACACTATTGTCACTGGCTCAGCTCATTAGAGGCTCGTTACGCTTGATACCGTGGCATTCCCAGTCGGCGGTCATCCAGAGTGCAATGAATGATGGCGCCAATGAATTATACCACAGGTACACAACTCCACGTTTGTTTGGGTTTGCTTGGGTTCGAAGATGTTCCAGTGCGGCGAATGATGGCGCCAGTAAATTCTGCCACAAGGGCACAACTCCACGTTTGTTTAGGTTTATTTGGGTTCCAAGGTGTTCCGAGGTGCAGCAAATGATAGCGCGAGTGAATTATTCCTCAAGAACATAACGCCACGTTTACCCACACGGACTCATTCGATCAATTGAACTTTCATCCGACTTTGCTGTCACTGTCAGTGAAACGTGAGAAAAATAAAATAAAAAATTGTTCCCGCTGGAGACAACTGGACAATGTGAGAAAAAAATCAACCGAATAAATAACAAAAAACGTTTTTCGAACCCAACCCCCTCCACCTTCTTCCCCGGCGCGTGTGAATCGAATAACAAGCTGAATATTTTGTTGCGGACCGGCGGAAGTTGGAGTGTGACCGGAACTATAACGCCAACAATATCGGATTTCACGTATTATATATACATCCACACACACATACATATATTCAATATATATATAGGCGTGTCTTTTCTAGGTGGCGTTTGTTCTGCTCAACCGCGAAATACTCGAGTGCGACGATATATGAATTTTTCCATCGGTTCAGAGCCGTATAAAAATCACTTCAACGACATCTGACAAAAGTCGCACGCCCGATGCATTCCGTTGTCAGATTATCGCCGGAGCGTTGATCATCTCGTTCCAATACTTACATATATATATATATATATATATTCGTTTCTCCATGAATGGATCGACAATTCGATCATAGGCCATGTAAATTCTTTGCGTGGCTTAGGCGGAAAAAATGTTAATTTTGAAGTGATTTTTTTCGCGAAACTATCTCGCTCGACGCATAAAATTAAATCCGTTATTCTCGGGCTTTGTAAATCAAATTGTTTCGCACGAGGCGACGTATGTGGACGCATAATACGATTCACTTACGTCCTGCATTGTACCGCATCATCAAAGTTATGTATTCCATTGGATTATACACTGAGCTGATTCGGAGTCTTCATATATACATATCCGTATTCATATATGTCGTGTATAAATGGAGCTTTGTTCTCGCACACGTATATACGTGTGTTTATACGTATGAAAGTATGCCAGGATTTCGGGATATTTATACTTTTCATCCTGTACACTTGCACGAGCAATGCTCTCCGGTACATAAATCCGAGCGTGGCATACCGCAAAGAGGCGCATACCTCATCTGGAAAAGCTCGAATTCCCGGGGTCGGAGATCCCAGGGGGGAACGAGCGGGAGGGCATCGCAGCCCCGAGCGTCTCGCTTACGAGGCGTCCAAGTGAATTTTCCGTCGGAGCAACACGCGGAGCAAGCCGCGTCCGCAATTCTCCGCATCGGGAACACGAGAAATACGACTGAGAGAGGATTCGCACGGAACTCACGGAGAAATTCATGGAAGAACTCAGTAAAGGGAAGCAAAAGGAAATGAAGGGGTGCTTGGAATAAGGGAAAGGGCGAGGGGGCGTGAGAAAGGAAATGGAAAAAGAAAAGGAAAATTACAAATACTCAAAATACTCAAAAAATATTCAAGAATTTATTGATCAGGGTATTACATATATTTATTGATTATAATTTTTGATATTCACATGAATTTATATGAACCGAATTTTTCTATTTTGTAGCTAGAATTAAAAAATTAAGAACCAAGTATTGGCAATTATAAATAAGAAACTCCAAATAAAAAAATCACAAACGAAAATGAAATTCTAAAAATCAAATGTTCAAAATCAATCTCAAATCAAAGTAGTCAAGGGAGAGAAAAACGGAAAGAGACAAGAGAAATGAAAATTAAAAAATTGAAAAAAATTAAAGAATTGTTTGATAAATTGATTAATTCGGGTATCAGATCCGTTTATTTATTGCAATTTTTCCATGGCATCTACAAAATGTTGATAGTGTGTAAATACTTTTTGTAAAGAATTAGAAAATTAAGAACCAAACATTGTCTATATGATAAATTTAAAAAATAGAAACCACAAGTGAAAATCGACGACCGAAAACAAACAGTTAAAGCGATATCAACTGAAAAATTAAAAGCTAACAAACAAAAATCAAATTTCTATCACTCTTCCAGTTCCCCTGTTTCCCTGCTGGTAACTGATCCGACCTCCTGCTAAAAGAATCTCCAACGAGACCCTGTCAATTCGCATTACCGAATTTTCTACCCTGATAAAGGGCCCAAGAGGAAAAACTTGTAGTGTAAAACGCGGAGGCTGATAGAGTGAGCGAAAGCTGGTATATTTAATCCTCGGTACAATTGAAAAGTGTAGCGGAAAGTACAAAGGTGTGCGGAGAACACAAATTCCAACTATAACAATGACTGCCGACAGGAAACCCAGTAAATCTTTATGTACGTGAACATATATCTGTATACAGATACACAGTACGAGGACACATTGGAGTAGAGACATTATACCCAAACGAAAACTTTATACTTTTTCGTGCATTTTTTTACACAAATATACACTGCCGTTAAATTACTTGTAGTTTCGTTCCTGGTTATTTTTAATTAAATTAGCTTTCTTTATTGACCCGGATCTTTGCTTTTCTTTTTATTTCACTCCGACTATATAAAAACACAGATATACGTATACATGGAGAGAGATCGTGAAAGACGTTACCAGTATTACGGTATAATATTTATATTTATTTGTGTGTGTATGGATCTATGTGTGTATATAATATATTGGAAGTTATTACACGGGATATTTTTTTACGATTAATTTCAAACTTTTCGAACGAAAACTGAAAAATGAAATGAAAAAGACTTTTTTATTTAATCTTTCGCTGATTTATTTTATATGAAATTTGTAACGTAATAAAATGTATCAAAAGAAGAATAATAATACCAAAGAAATCGAATAACAAACTGGAAATCCTACCAGTGGCTCGATTTCTCCGATTTCGCCGAGGATAGTTCCAATTGTGAGTAACGTTGTGTCGGGAAAATCTCAATCGCGTAAGGGCCGCACACAGCGACTTCGAATTTTCATTCGGGTCGATTTCAAAAGAAGCGAATTCTGCAACATGCGGGCTTTACACTATTTCTCATATCCCACGAGTGCAAGGATATTTGATTCGTAGTGCCTACGTGTAGCCGCGAGGGAGCTTTGTAGGTACACAACATCTTTTCACTCGGCAGACGATTCGCCGCGCGCGTATAGTGGGTACACTTCGCAGAATTACGAGACGTATTTTTCAGCATCAGCCCAGTATACAGAAAACGAAGAGGAGGACACCTTCAAAGGATTCCTTTTTCGCAATATCGAGTTAAAAAATTAGAGAAAATGAAAGTCATTCGCAATTTCGGACTATCCGAAGGTCGACGATTTAATGTTGCAGGAAACTGGTGCGTACACAACTAAAAAAGAAAAAAAGCCCGCTGATACATTGCAATCTGCAATTTTATTTATTACTTCATTTAATGATGTGTCAAGTAATTGTTCAACAAACGTTCATAAGATATAGTTTTTTCAATCACAAAAAAAACCGTGTTTCGTCGTTACAAATTTTTGTGAAAAATATATGCATGCATAAAATGAAAAAAAAACATGAATTTTTATTTGCGATACTTTTTGTTGATGATTTTTAGTCGATCGAGAGAGAGAGAAAAAGTTGCTGATTGTACAGGTTGCCAGAAAGAATAAAGATTAAAAAGAACAATGACAAAATAGTTACCATTATGAGCACATGTTTTTTCAAAATACATAAAAAATAGTTTCATTTACTCATGAAAAAATTACTAGCGTAAAATACGGAATACTCGTGCACTTTCGTTTCAGCGAACTTTCATTCATTTATTATTAATTTAGAAAGTTAGACCGAAATTTCGTACTATAAATAACGACATTACGTAATGATTAGACTTCCGTCAATCATCCTGTTTGAATTAATGCGAAGTTTCGGAAGTCCTGCAGTTCTCTCTCTATCTCTTGCTTGCCATCACGATCGACGGAATGGCGCTCGCAGTAACGTTCTGATCCTATCCAACGTAGGTATATCACACACTTATACACAAATATATATATATATATATATATATATATATATCTATATATATCTATATATATATATTAATAAAGCTCTGTGAAATATTGGACGGTTCCATATCTCGGCTTAAACTTGGTCCAAGTAAGATGAACGGGCCCAATATGCTCGTGCACTACGCGTTCGCCTAATAGCCTACGTCTATACTCGCGTACAAGCCGGAGCTTCCGCTCCAACTCCTGAATTTAGTGGACGCGATAACCGATCATTCGATTCTTATTAACTCACCCCTCATATTCCATCCATTTTTTTCCTCTCTTTTCCGTACTTTTTACCTGTCGAAACGATTGACCTCAATTCGAAGTTTTTATCGGTTTGGTGATCTAATATTTTTTTATAAAAGATGCCCTGGGGTGATTCTTTGAAAGGAAACTGTCGTTAATTTTAATATCACAGAGTAGGGCACATTTTGCATTTATTTACTAATGTAAATCATTTTTTGCGATGACTTTTGTATTCGACATAATTTAAAAAATAATAACAAATTAATTTATTGATTTTTAGATAAAATCGAAATTTCATTTTCACGCCTTATCTACGCTTTTATTCGACAACTATGACAAAACAATTGATCACATTTTTTTACAAATATACATTTTTTATGTTAAATTATAAATTCAACGTAGAATAAAATGAAATATTTTTATGACGAATAATAGATTAATAATAATCATGAATGGAGTAATAAAGTAATAAATCAAACTAAATCGATTTTTTAAATTTAATGACAATTTTAATAAAATTGTGAATTTGGGGAAAGGTAAAACGGAGATTGTATTTTCATGCGATCCATTTACCTTGTTATTCAACAAATATTACAAAGCAGCTGTAAACAATTTACCGCCATTGCTTGCGAATATTTCATAACGCGGAACAATCACGACGTAGCGTGTGGTGCATAAATTCGTGGAAGAATTCGTTGGAAAAATCTACGGGCAATTCCCGTCACGTACGTAGCTGACGTGTAACGTGTCCATTGAAGAACTCGATAAGGAACCTGAGCGAGTTTTATTCAATTTGATCGGGCAACGACGCGAGAGAATCGCGTATGGTAAAGAGGATTCTTTTTGCAGTACATGCACGCGTGTAAAATGCAACAGTTTGTTGGATTTCGTCTCTTCCGCGATAACTCTATTGGTTTAACCCCCTTCTCTGCCTCGCCCCTGCCCGATCCTTCCGAAGTAAATATATCGAGGGAGATTTTCGAGTTGACTGTAAATAGACTATTGATTTTTTATCAATCGTTTTCCTGTTCACGTCGTCAAGTTTGAGAAACGTTACCCCCACACATTTTCACTTTTTGGCCAAATGAAAATTAAATTTGGTAAAAAAACAAATGACTTTTGGACTGTCTGCATTGTTTAACTTACCAGACATATGTAATTTGAAAAAACTTTTCTCAGTTATACAATGGATAAAATAATAGTAACAATGATCTTTATAACAACCGCAGCAACAACTATAATAATAATAATTATTATTATTGTTATATACAATTATTGTTTTTATCATTAAACTGATTCTGTTTTAAGTCTTAATATTGTTATGCTGCGTAAAACATGGAAATATAAATTTTTTTAATAAAATCTTCTTTTATTGGAAAATTTAAGTTTTATTAAATATTTTTACATTGAGTAAGTTTCTATTTCATGATTTTCTTGAGTGAGACTTATCAAGGCAGCCACGCATCAAACTTCAAAGGCCAAGAATTTCTGCGAATTTATCTTGATCTTTTATTTGTATCCCGAAATAAAAAGAAAACACTTCCCATGAAATCGGTAATCATTTTTCTAATTTATGAATAACATGCTCTCTGCATAGATAACAAAGTGTATTAAGCTAATTAGAACAAGCTCCGCTTCGCTTTACTCCCGTCGACATATCACGAAATTAATGTATAATAGCACATAAAAATACAAAGCAACATTTATTAAATTGACGCCTAACAATACGCCCTATGAAATGAAATTTCATTTGAAAACCCAGTGTAGTGATTTGGAATAAAGATTGGTACAGGTCACACCCGTAGACACTTGACGAAAAATCATACAACTTTCGCCAGCATCAAAAGTTTTTTCGTTTTGTCGACTTGTGCTGTTAAGTAAGCAAACTGGATTTAAATCGTATATTATTTATTTGAAATATACAATAAATGCGCGTTTGTTTCTTTTTTTAGTGTTGTCGAGTCAAATCATGCTTGGCACGTATTTCGGCAAGTGTTTCAAGATAAGTGCACTAGCAACAAAGTTGGAATGAAAACAATGCACCCTTCAGAGATAATCTCGTTTCCCAGACCCGTTTCTGGATAAACAATTTTCTTCTCATGATTGGATAAGTTATTCATGCAGTTGAGAAACATTTTCTCAATAATATTCTCGCTTGAAGTAGGCAATTTTTTTTACTCTTAAGTTAAAAAAAATGTTTTCTCTCTGTGCCGTTACGTCGCAAAGTCTTCGAAGTGGAACAGTAAGATAGCAAAAATATATTGTGCGAGCCGGACGTTAGCCATTCTTCGGTATGAGAAATAGGGTCGTCGCGATTGAACCGAAGCAACGAGCAGCCGGGGAACATTGCGCAAAAATGGAAAGCCCTCTCTCGATGAGCTTTTATGTAAAATGTACATATACCTATAAGATAATACACTGACTGTCCTTTCTTGGTAGGATCAAAATGTGCAGTACGGAGGCAACAAATGTATTTATATAGCACTAGGGGAGCTTTTCCCTCTCGAGCTAACTCCCCGAATAGAGTGAAAGCTGTCCACCGTTAGAAGTCGAGCGATGCACGTGGAACGAGAATACGCGTACTTTTTTCCAATTCGGTCGATCCGAGCCCGTGGACAAGAGGCTCTCGACCAATACGTTATCCTTATCAATCACACGTCGGGGCACTCTTTGAAGTGACTACACGAACCTTACTATATATATATATACTATATATATATATATATATATATCCTTTCCGAAGGACTTCGTAATGGATACATACAGATATTACTTCGATACGATTTCTCCGAGACAGAAATCAGGCTTTGGCAACAACAACAACATCAAAAAGATCGACTTTTTTTCCTCATACAATCAATCGCTTGCTTTTTTCCCGAAAATAGAAAATCGAGGATTAAAGGGAGAAAGGTTTCTCGTCCGTGAGTTCCGGAAGACTAGACGACTGACGCCGAAAGTACCAAAGCTCACTTCCGGTTCCACGTCAATTATTTCGATTTTTTTTACTCTCGACAATCATCAAGTACCTCGGATTTTTTCCATAAGGAAATTAATTGTATTGAATTCTCAAAATGAAAACGACATTAATAATAGTTTCAATAAAATAGTATCAATAATAATAAATGGTATTTATTTGTTATTATTAATACCATTACAACAATTGTTATTATTATCACAACAATAACAATTAAAGCAACATTTTTCGATCTATACAAATGTAGTGCTCATTGTACGTAGCCATTTATTGAAAAAAACCAAAATTTCACCAAATGGCGAATTAGAAAAAAAAAGTGTCATTCCGGCGAAATTTTTACTTTTATTCGGAGGTTGGAAAAGTACTACATTTAAAAAAACGATTATTTACTATGATAGCGACTGCAAGTACGGAAATATTGGTTTTCCAGAATGGAAAATCGGACAAATATAGATACAGTTAGGATTCGCTTCGGGAAAAACCCGATCGCATGTTTTGGTATCCGTCAATTGTTGCACTACAAGCCCTCACTAAATCCTCGGTAACTTGGTCAATTTTTAAGATTTGAACTCGAAAACTTTTTCACATGTCCTTGGATATGTATGCTCTGAGACAATAACAATAACGATTGGAATAATAATAATAGTTATGCTCATATCAATGGTAATTATAATGATAGTAATAATAAGAGAAATAAAAATTGGAAACATTAATTAAATTAAGTTGAATAAAATTGAATATTTTCAATTTCATAATTCAATTAAATGAAATTGAATAATATTTTCAAAACGCTACATACCCTCACTAAATCCTCGGTAACTTGGTCAATTTTCAAGATTTGAAGTCGAAAACTTTATCACATGTTCTTGAATATGTATGCTCTGAGACAATAACAATAACGATTGAAATAATAATAATAGTTATGCTCATATCAATGGTAATTATAATAATAGTAATAATAAGAGAAATAAAAATTGGAAAAATTAATTAAATTAAGTTGAATAAAATTGAATATTTTCAATTTCATAATTCAATTAAATGAAATTGAATAATATTTTCAAAACGCTACATGCCCTCACTAAATCCTCGGTAACTTGGTCAATTTTCAAGATTTGAACTCGAGAACTTTTTCACATGTCCTTGGATATGTATGCTCTGAGACAATAACAATAACGATTGAAATAATAATAATAGTTATGCTCATATCAATGGTAATTATAATGATAGTAATAATAAGAGAAATAAACATTGGAAAAATTAATTAAATTAAGTTGAATAAAATTGAATATTTTCAATTTCATAATTCAATTGAATGAAATTGAATAATATTTTCAAAACGCCACAATGATAATATAAGAATTATTTACAAAATTTTAATCGCAGCGATGAACAACTAAATTCAAAAAGAGCGAAATAATGCGATAACAATAATGTGAATAACAGAACAACTAAATAAAAATCAGGGGATAAGACGCATACCGAGGGTTAGAGAAAAGGATAAAAAAAGTGCGGAAATGCTTGGCTGTTTAAAAATAGTGCTCGCGAATATCTCCCGCGCCACGTTCGCAACAGCAACAAGCCCTACACACTAGGTGTATATCTGCCAACTCGATTTCCGTCGGTGGGTTAGGCGCTCGGTGGTGCACGATACCACCGCGCGATGCCCAACGCGTTCCGGAATTAAGAACTATTTGCTGCGAGCCCACCGTATCCACGTACAACACGCGGCATGATGCCGGGAATTTAATTTACGAATGGCCGAGCGCCCGCTTCAAAACGTTCGTTGTTGATTCGATCAACTACTCCTCCCACCCCCAAAACAAATTCGGCTTAACGCGCCGTCATCGCACCGCTACTTTTTATCCTTCATTTTCGTCCTATACAAATCCGTGCTCGATCTACATTATAAATACGCGTGAAAAAATTAGGTACGAAATAAAAAAAACAGAGAAAATAATTATTTAAAAAACAATTATTTCGTACAGCCGAAAATGGGTGTAGTTCTGATACTAATTTTATTTGGCAATCGTATGATGCTCGGATTATCGTTATTACTGGTCGAACTTAGTCGCACCTATATGTATAGCCCTCTTCCGACGTCCCTCTCCACCCCTTACCACTTCCGCGGATCGCACTTCGTTCATCATCGATTCTCGATGCGGTCGGAAGACCGTCTAGAATCTCGGCTTTATCCGGAAACTCTGCTTGCACAATTGCATCAGTATGACTACGATAATGCACATAAAGTTATGACGGTATTACGGAATCAAGAGCTTTGTGGTTCATATGCAATGCTGGTTTGGCTATGTGCACTCGTACACGTATATTACTGTATTTTCAATTCTGTAATCCGTACAGGGTGTCTTGAGAACCGCTCGAATGCTACAGACTGGACATATTTGGAAATCCCAAAATAATTAACGTTTCGAGAAATGTTCTGGGCGAATGTGATTACACGCGATGTGGCAAAAAAAGGCTGATTTTCAACATTCTTTTCCGATGAGAGTATTGGCATGACGAGGTTGCGATTTTACACACGATTGAAACAGAGAGCTGCCACGTTTGAGTTTGTTTTAATGAAAAAATATTAATATACTTATAATGATACTTATATTAATATACTTATTTATTATACTTATTTATTTTTCTTATTTATTATACTTATTTATTAATATACTTATATTAATATACTTATAATGATAAGAAGTAAATAAAACACCGATAAGATCGGTATAGGTACCGCTGGCAACTGTATTCGTCAGAAATGAAAAAATGTACATTCAGTATAGCAGAACTTTCGTATGGCCAAACACTTTTTTGAAATATTAAAAATTACGAAAATGGCGAACTGTAGAAAATAAAGTTCAATTTGCGACAAACCAAACAACTTTTACCGTTTGTTGTTGGTGAATTTTCTATGTTTGAACTCGAACACTTTTTCACGTGTCTTTAAATATGTACACTTTGCGAAAACCGAAAAAAAAACATTTTTTTGAGCTGGCACTGGGGTGTCCTGCCTTAAATTGGCCATTAACCCCGATAAATTAACACCAAGAAACTTTAGCGCCCTGACCTTGAGTTCACGGCGCCGGGCGTCTACGTCAAAGACCACGAATCTTACCTCCTGTGCAGTTAATCATCTCCGGTTGATTACTCTTTAATTAGACGACCCATCACCAAGAGCACAAGCTAGAGGATTTTTTTTCTCAAACTCGAGATCCGCCTTCCTATGTCTGTCTATGTCTGTCATTTCCGCTTTTATTTGTAACTGTCCGTGTAATGTAACCTCGGGGCCCATTCAGGAAGTTGAAAAATGGGCCGCGCGAGATACCGAAGTCGGAAGCTCCATACAGTGGCCGAGGTGCTTCGTTATCTGTTCAGAACCACACGCCACGTAATCTTCCCCGATTATGATCCCCGAGCACTTCGCGCACATTTGCACCGTCGCACATTTGCATCGGGATTGTTACGTCGGACCGATAATTTCTCGCTAACCGAGATATCGTTCGCGTACACTTCATCGTTGAGCCCGTTGCAGCAGGCTTTGTACCTGCGAGATCACAAACCCAAACAAACCCAGACAAAGCCAAAAAGCTAAACCAACCGAGATAAAACCCCGAACCAACAGACCGGAATTCTGCCGATTTTTGTTTCCGTTTTTGGGTCATTATCGAAAATTCGAAACCGGCTCCAAAAAAAAAAGCCAAAAAAAATTCGGTTATCTTGTCCTCGCGGTTCTCTCGAGACGTCTCACATCTGGTGGTGAGCACAGACGTGCGCCACCGATCATCGAGGCGCGCCTCCAAGCGCCGATCGGATTTTCGCGAAACCGGCAATTTCCGGTCAATCGATCGTCATACGTTTACGGCGCACGAAATTATTTCCGTGAAACCAATTACAGGAAGTCCTTTGACGCGGCCAGTGTGTATGTATACACGTGGTGGTAACGTCCCGCTTTCCCCCGCAGGGAGCGAGACTGAGCACACGCGATACAGATCGATCCTATCGACATACTCGATATACAGACCGCCCTGTACGCGCTCTCGTTTGCACAGTTGCGTGACCAAAGCCAAAGGAATATTTCGGTGCTTCCGCTGTTGTCCGGAATTCGAGGAGTTTGCAACTGCCCCTCCTTGCGCTCCACTTCAATCGCTCCACTCAGCTTCAACATCATTCCCGATATAAACAGTCCAACCTCGAGCCATTGTAACAATTGGGTAAAAAGAATATAAAATTAATTTGTGTCCATTTGGCCCCATGGTTGTCGTTTGTACTCGTTTTTAAATTGTCGACAAAATCGTGCTCAATTCGAGTACAAATGTTTTTAATTATTACATTAGCATGTTGTCCATAAAAAATTATGTACTATTATTATTGTTCGTCAAAATTGTTATCATTGAAAACGTTATTATTACTATGATTATTCGAAATTATTTTCACTGCAAGAATCATTATGATTAGTATCAAAATTCATTGTTATTGTAGAATTCGCTATTATGATTGACAAAAATTATTGCATTGTAACAATAATAATAATTATTATTAATATTATTCAAAATGATTATTATTACTAAATTATTATACTATATAATTCACAGTTATTATTACTATAATCATTATTGTATTTTTAAAATTGTATTAATAAGAATAATAATAATAATAATTGTTTTAAATAATTACTCTTAACATATTTATTCTTTTTACTGTTTCACATTGACATCCTTTTTAATTAAACGTTTACTTTTTTTAAGTTACCGTATCTATCCTTTTTACTTTTTACTCTTATCTCTTACTTTTCCGCGTTTACTTATTTAAGATAAAAAATCCTATTATTTTTATTGTTATTACTATTCTTGTTATTGAACTTGATGTGATAATTAAGTCATAATGCCAGGGTTAATTCTTACGAATGTTAGTTCGGCTGTGAGCGATATGACTAGCTGATTAATCATTCCGCATAATGAGCCGGTGAATAGATATTATATTAGCTGGTAATAGCGTGACAAACAAAGCGCTCGAACAATTATATAAAAATATTCCTACTAATTATTCGCATTCGTATTTCTGGAATACTGCAACGTAAAAATTTGCCACATCGGCGCACCTTTTGTTTTCTGTGTACTCAATATCTTTCCGGTTGATTCAGAACCGCGAATTTTCAGGCGTTGAAAGTGCCTGAAAACCGGGAACATCAGAGTGTAATATTAACAACGAGGCGGTAAATGTGACAGAAACGTACGCATTACATTCGCGGCTGGACACGCCTCGTCGAACTTCCCAACAGCCAACGAATTTTACGCTCCAAAAAATCGCATTCGGTGATCCGAATGGCAATATCAAAAATACAAACGGAAAAAAAAATATCGTCAGAGGTCCGAAGTTCTTTGTTGACGCTCTTTCCCGTTTCGCCAGCTCATTTTCCGGGCCGCGAAACTGCATCGAGTGTTTATTTAAATTCGCTACATCAAAGCCTTTCAACGTCGACAAGGAACTCGGACATTGTGCACGCCTGATGAATTTCCGATACCAACAAATAGTCCAATTCGCCATGATCGCATGTTCGGAATTTTCCAGACAAAAAATAAATAAAAAATCGTACCAGTAACGCAGAGGCTAAGAGAGAAAACAAAAGTGTTGCGAAATTCGATCGCAGCCCCGGAGAGAATGAGGAAAAAACATTTCCGACAATGTTCGTCTGACGTAGCGAGTCTAGGACTATTCAGAAGCAATTGCGGGATGGAATAAAGTGATTCCCCGACAAGCTGGCGCGAATAAAATGCTTATATTGCCGGATTTATCTCCACTTCCGTTGAAGTGGAGATTTCTTGCCAGGATCGACGTTAGGGGACCACCTGTCGCAGGATAGAGGCGCTGGTGAGAATTCACGCGAATTCACGAGACTTGCACCTTGTTCAGCCTTACACCGTTTTCCAGGCGGTATGTCACTCACAGATTCACGAGAGACTTGGTATAAACACCTCACAGCTGCACACACATACACACACGCATACAGATGTATCCAATACCAGGATCGTGGAGTGCTACTCCCATTTTATTACTGCGCACATAGGTACACATAGAAGTCAAAGTGGTGGCGCCCTCAAAGTTGTCCGACCAACTGGCCTAAGGCATAAACGTCACGAACGACGGGATGAATTATGAACTACTCCATCGATTTGCAACATTCCTGCCGTCAGTTTCTCTAAGATGCCGAACGACGTCGTCAAGATGTCATTCCTGAGCAAAATTAAAATCGTAGAGAAGGCCAGTCGGTATGAACGTTGAGCTGAATTGGGATGTAAAGTCGATGGAGGTTGAGGGATCTACTCACAGAACCAACTTCCAGTCAGGGTTCCTTAAAGACAGCCTGCTCTTTCAATGTGTTTTGGTTTGCTTGGAAGACGCTGATTGCATGGAATGTAGGACACATGTTGTATCGCACACGTACCACACATCTCGAGGGATGTGTCTCGTGGTTCGTGAGATTCCTGGCCGTCGCATGTACTCTATCTCTGTCTGGCATTTGGCCAGGCTATACCGAGGTACATTCACGTGGCGAACCGATCATCACAGGGGACACACGCAACGCATGTACTTCGAATGATAATGCAGTGAAGGACTTGCCGAATGTATCTCTCCTGTCTGATAACCTGGCAAGCCTAAGTACACGATTCGTGCCAACCTGTGGAACTTTTGGAGGTTGGAATGATAAAAAATACTGTCGTTCGAGCATTGTTGGGCCATATCAGTCCAAAAAACTTGGCCTCTATGGCACGACTGGATGCAGTTTTGCGGACCGTCAGTAATGTCATCAGCCACATCATTTTTCCAGCCACTTCCTCTTCAATGGCAATCTATTCACACCCAGTCACGTGCTGTTTCCTGCGATCCTCATTCCCGACTTGGAATTCGCTTCCAGTCGCTTTGCCACTGACGAAGTAGCCGGGAAAAATGAGTTCGTTCTATAAGCGAAGTACTTTCCAAGCGGTCCAGCCGTAAAGTGGAACCTCCCCGGTGACAGCTGGGAACAGAACGCGAAAAATGGCCATCATAAATTGATCGGGCCGATCGAGGTCGAGTACCTTGGAGAGGTTAAATATGGAATGAAATGGCGTGAAAAGAGAGCCGAAGCAACTGGCTTTATCCAGTGGATGTCGCATATATAATGTATACATGTGGGTGAATGGAGGTTGGCTGGGTCGTCGCTTAGTCGGTGGTTGGATCGCCAACATCACCTGTCGATCGTCGCATCGTTTCTGGCATGGATCACTACCGTCGGGTTGTTGGCTCGTTGACCAGTTAGTGGACGGCCGCAATGTAATCATTTGCGGTGTAGCACTACTGGGAATCGAATGGAGAGGAGTGGTCGGCAGACCAAGTGAGGGGAAAGAACGAGAGAGCGAGAGATAGTAAGATATAGAAAGTGCAAGAGGACGAATTCTCCGGGTATCCGCATTCGTCTATCCGCTTGCATCTCGGCAGATGATGGTCATCCCACTCTGGCCATTTGGCTCTTGATACTTCCTCACTCGGTTGTGCTCATCGCGACCTCTCCGAGGAGATTTGCCGTCGCTTATGCTCACCAACGCATACATACCTATGAATGTATGCATGCATCTGTATGATGCGGAACATATAGTCTATCGGATATGCGTCCGAGACTCGAGGGTCCAGTCCAAGGGGGTTGAGTGATCCTCGTCACACACAGTGGGTCACACGATGCTGGCCCTCTCCCGGGGCTCTATACACATAGACATAGACACATCCTGTGTACGTCTATACCTACAACGAACACTTGATGAGATCACCTAAATGGATAATGCCATTAAACACCTACGAGCATCTTCGACCACACCCCCCCCCCCCGCCGCGGTCCAGAGATCCGATATAATGTCCCTCCAAATGGCTCGTCCCTCATTGATCCGATTCTCGAGCTTTGGACCCTCGATCATTCGCGAACTCGGCTTCTTCTCGCCCTTACGATGTCCGATCTTATGTTGTCGATTTTCGTCCTTAGGATTCGCTGCTTTCAGAAGAGATTCTCCGCCGAGTCTGGATTCCACGAGCTTGCATGGGCTTACTCTTTCAACCTGTCACGTCCGTGTCATGAAAGATTCCAGAAGAAGTGGTAGGGTTGATGCTACTGCTGAGAGAATCAAGGCCTGACATGCCTTGATTTCAAAAGTATCGGAGCGTACTAGTTTTCTCAGATTTAGGTACGTGCTTAATGGCTATGGATTAATATGAACATATCAGGCCAATACGAATTAATGATCCTGCGGAACTTCCGTTGACCAGAAGTTTCGAAGATTTACAGCGACCTACGTGTTTTACGTAATCGGAAATATCCGTGTCAGTTAATGGGTGTAAGGTCGTTGGGTTGGATCACTTCGAACAAATTAGTCGAGTGGAGCACTCCGGTCAAAGATCTAATGAATTCGCGAGACTCTCATGTGTGTAGGTTTTTATATCTTCTACTTTTTCCACGACAGCTCAGTCAATCCGACAACGGAAGATGGCTGCGTTTAGGGGATCGTTGAACGCTTAACGTATCCTGCTTCCCTTTGATTGACTGAAGGATAATCCTGAAAAGGTAGCGCTAGCAGGTGGTTCGAATTCGCACCATCGGGAGTTTCATTTCTTCGCCGCCACCATTGATGGCCGTTTTACGCGCGCCAGTCGTTGCCCCCGAATCACCCGTGGTTGATGCATCCAGCGCACGTCGTAAAATTCGCCCGGGCTCCTTCCGGTAACCAAGCGAAGTGCTGATTGGATCTGGTTGCATACAATGTTGGGGGCAGAAGAGGGCGTTAACCAAGTGATCGGATCGAAGATTTTTACGTATTTCCCAAATGTTTAATGTGGTGCACGACGGACCTTCAACGAGCTTTCGCGGTGTAATTCACCACGGAAAATAAAGCCGACAAAGCGGAAGAATAAAAAGGGAGGCTGAACCGCAAAGCTCCTGATTCTCGCGGTTTCGTTCATTCTTATCCAAGGCTGCCTGTGAATAAAAAATTTGAATGAATCCTCCGCCCCCACAGCCCGCAATTTTGCGAATGCAAACGATTCGTTTGTCCGGAGGTCATTGCCGGAAGTAGCAAGCTCGTGACGTTTTGAAATTCCAGGACGGTATCGCACCAATGTGTATTCTCTCTCGTGTTTTCAAGCTGTTAATCACTTGGCACACATTGCCCCATCGGAATGACGATGAACGATTGGAAAGCCTCCGATGACGTTAACTTCATTGGAATGAGTAAAGGCGTCTCATGTGCTGATACTGTACGGAAGTTTGTGTGTCAGTGCAACCATGTTTTGGTGCAAATATGTACAAAAGAGAGATAGAGAGAAAGAGGTAGACGGCAGAGGGGTGGGCGAACCGCGAAATCGTCGCTCGAATTGATGGTCACCCATGCACGACTCGTGGAAATACGTGGACCGAGAAGAGGGAGAAACAAAGTTGAGGGAGGATTCACTGGTACGTGAACCGTCGTGGTACGATCTGGCGATCTGCCAATTGCGCGTACGCATGAGTACGAACCCAGCCTGCGAGTCTTTCTCTCTCCCTCTCTCTCTCTCTCTTTAGGTCCCTCGCATCCACGTTGCCATCTCTTTTAGCGAACTCCCCATACTGCCGCGTTTTCCCGTCCACACGTAGGTACCTTTAATTACATTCCTTGCCGAAGCGACGCCTCGAAAAAGCGCGTTTTTGCGGCTAGAGCGCCGTCCAATGCGGCATGTTTTCTCCTTCGATGAAACAAGATAAATGCAGTTCGGACAAAGAAAGAACGTCACCAAAATCCGAATCTGCGGTGTGACTATTATTCGAAAATGCTGCTAGTCCCATTGAGTCCATTCCCCGTCGTTCCCTAGTCCGGCGCTCATCACATCCGAGATGTATGTATACCCGGTGTACATGTATTACCCCTATGTATACTCGGGGTGGCGGCGTTTCGCCTGCGAGAGCGCCGCCACGCGCTCGCCACCTAGCGGCCCTTCCCTCAACTCCTCCTGCAAAACTCGTACGCCTCTTACCTGTGGATTTCTCCATTCTTCCCTACGACTAGCTATATCGAAATTTGTCCTAATGGACGTACTTAAAAATCCCACTATCTCCGGCAATAAATCTTTTTCACGGACAGAATGTTGCGAAATGGAGGTTCTGCGCTGAGTGGAGTACGCAGTGCGATATTGCTCGCCGGTTATGGCGTTCTTAAGGCGCATGCGCATAGGTATTTATGGCCAATCGAATCACGCGTTTTCACGGGAATGAATCGATGGAGGTGGCGGCAAAGGGAGGGGGCAGTTCAACGCGTCGGTCTGAACATTTTACGAGTTTCCAACGATAATATAGCTTCGATGTGACATCCAAGGTGCAGGCGGTTGATGGCTCATGCGAATTGTACCTCTATGATTACATTAGCCAAGCCTGTGAACATTTATGCATTATGTGTATATGCATATACTTTTAAGCCATAAACCTACTCAGATATATAGAGATGTGCATATGGACCTCCTCTGGGGGGGGGCAGGGAGGGGTAGGGGGACAGAGAGACAGGAAGAGAAAAAAAGAGGAAAAAGATACCCTGAACCCTTAATGCTAGCATTAGCGATCAGTTATTTTCTATACGATCCTGAAGTTTATTTCGTAAGGACATGATTTTAGGAACACGTTTTTTTAACTCGATTTTATATCAATACGCTTTCATTTATGCAAATTTGAGGTTCACACAACGTTCAATCGATCGACAGGCCACTATGGGGATCGTTCTTGAAGTTACATATCTTTGAAATTATCTTTATACACACACACACACACACACACACACACACACACACACACACACACACACACACACACACACACACACACACACACACACACACACACACACACACACACACACACACACACACACACACACACACACACACCTGTGTGTATATATATATATTTGTTAAAACAAAAATTTTGAATGAATTCATGATTTCAGGGATACTTTTTTTTAAGTCGCTGTCGTATAAATATACTTGTGTTCATCTTCATTTAAAATTCACATAAAGGTCAATCTACGAACGATCGGCTACTGTAAGGGTAGTCTTTAAAGTCGAATGCTTAGGAATCATTTTTCTATACATATACACAAGGATGAATGACAACAAGTGAGCCACAACTCCCTCTCGTACCAGCCGTGACAGATTTTATCGGGAACCGCGTAAACTGGTAGACGTGCCACCCGCGTATATTCGTCACACGTAATATATTCTCGGGTGCACGCAGCAATTAACGCAGGCAATGTCGTCCTCGTTAAACAATCCGGATACGCATGAATGATGCAATCAGCAAAACGCCCTAATCACTGCTCGTTGGGATTACTCCGATGTTTATCTTCGAGGCTATATATAATTCGGGTACACCATGTATGGAGTTTATCGTCGAGCGAGTCACAAACAAAAGGGCGCGGTCTTCGCCTTACGTGGTAAATCATGCCAGTACATCATGTCACAACGCGGTACGGCTGACCTCTAGTCCATTAGCGCGATCGATCGTTCAATTTTTCATCCAGCACACGATATATCATCTCAAAATAATAAATGACAATAATTTCAGTACAAATAGAAAGTACATATTAAAAATGAAATTTTTAATACGTAATAAATATAATAATAAATGTCAATTATACATATTAAAATATAAAAAAACGTAAAATGTAAAAAAGTGACAAATCATCGATTTAGCACAGTACGTCGAATGGATGACTACTATACACCATGGCAAAATAGTTGGTCAAGAGCGACTTTTTTTCGAATATTAAATAATTAACGAAAGTTATTATCAATATGCAAAGCGAGTCTCCGTGTTCATTACTTTTTAGTGGAAAAATTTTTCATAAAAAAAGATGCGCCTGTCTGATGGTGGATTCGAAGCCACGATCGATCCGGCTTGCACGTCCGCGCGTGAGCAACTACTGTGCCATGCTTCATTATTTGAAATTCGAACCCGAATATCTCGGCCAATTTTTGTCGCACGAAATTTTCCAAAAAAACGTTTTTCTCGCCATTAAACACGTGTGTGTGTGTGTGTTTTTCCTTGAGAAATCTACAGTTTACTGATAAATAAATTTAACCTTTTGACGGCTGTGGGACACATACATCCCCCTACTTTGAAAAATCGTAACATCGAGAAAAATGAACATATCGACATCGTTAAGGTCGCATTTTGAAGATAAAGGATGCATCTAATCATAACAAATTCGGCAAACGCAAGGGTTGCACCTATTCACAGTTTCACATCTTGCACAATTTCACACCCTGTCAGAAGGTGCAAAAATTGCGAACAAATGAGAAATGAGCACAACTTTCAGGCAACATTTTTTTTCGCGTCGTGATCTCAAGTGTGTGCTTTGAAATAACATTTAAAATTAGTAGCAAAAAGGTCCAGACCAAGAACCACCCATAACAGTAACAAAATATCGATAACCACCCCTAGAAATGGTGAGGCGTCTCAAAATGTACTTTCATAGATGTTCAGTTCATATAAATTTCTGAAAACACATGAAATATTTGTAGCAAGAAAAGCTGACCCAAAAACTACCCCGACCCGTAATAAAACATCGAAAATTACCCCTAGAAGTTGCGATGCACCTAAAAATCAACTGTCATTAGTGAGTTCGGGGTGTGTATCACCAATGTGTATCAACTCTTCAATTATTTCAGAGGCAGATTCTTGCAATGAAAAATTGTCGAATTTATTTTTTTTCTCACATTGGGTACTCATGAATTCAGATTCACCATTGTACCAACTTTGCCAAACGCTCCGAAAAACTCAGCTGTTAAAGGGTTAAATGTGAGTTCAAAGTGTTTTTTGGGTTTGTCGGGCTCAGCAATTAATTTTAACTGGTTCATTTTAACAGAACTAGTTTTTCCTCGTCAATACGCGCTTGTGTGGGAATGTTTCGGTTGAAATTTATTCAAATTTGGACCTGGACGATCCTCTACAAATGTATTCAGCGGTAAATTCTAGTTTTTACTAGGGATCGCTAGTTATAACCGAGGCGTTCCGTCAGAACTAGTTTTCACTAGGTAACACGCGTTTATATTGAAAACGGGCTTTAACTCTAACATATATATTATTATGTGGCCAAAGTGTTCATTCTCCATACATATATATTTGCGTATACGTATACGAGATTATAGGTATACATAGGGGACGCAGGTTACGGAGAAGCTCGCACTGGATATATCCTTACGGGGCATAAGTTCCAGCACATGCGGCCATATCGATTTGAACGTTATACCGGTAGTTGGCCACGCCGTAACCTGCGAACGAGACTACGTGCCTCGTTTCGCCGATTCGCCGTTTCCCCTCGCACTGCCAAAGATTTCGGCCCCTCTCGCATCAACGACAAACCCAAACGTATATTTTCGGATATCGTCGATCGTCGAATAATCTTCGTATTCGAAATTACTTTTTGTTGCACGAATAAAATTGTCAAATGGAGAAAATCCGCGTATGCGAAAAAAAAAGTCAAGAGCAGGATCAAGTTTGATGGGGATTGAATGATCAATCGATGTTTTTTTTTCTAATATAATCCGCGGAAGCAGTACGCGCACATTTGCATTAGCTTGATATACGATTGTTCCTCGCAGGTTAAACAATGTTACGACGTATATGTTTATGCACATTTGTATATATTTATTTGTGTATACGAACGGACCTCGCATCACTCGAAATTACGAGAGTGCTCAATCTACAACGATAATTCTTCCACCTGTCCTCGATCCAATGTATATTCCATTATCCATTTTAGGCCAATTAGGACAAACCCCGATACGGTTCGTTCAACCTCTGCGGTTCGATAAAACAATCGCGGCCTGTGTGCAGCCCTCTCAATGACATTTTGCTACGAACAAACCGTCCCCCCTTGCCGTCCCTTGCTCCTCATACGAGGTGACATCCAATTAGAATGTGTCCAACGGATACACCGGCCATTTTACGTCGAATTTAATCGTCTGTAAAGATTTGACTTTGCCCGATCATTGGATCATGTAAAATCAAGAATAAACATTGAAAAGAAGTCATCATACAGAATTTGACACAACGAGCCTTCAACTTCCAATCACGCATTCGATTTTTATCTTCGATTGCAAAAATTATCTGCAAACTTTCATCAGATAAATCAAGTTCTTCGATAAAATATCGAACTAGTATCGTAAAGCAATGAAAAAGCAAGCTTTACAATTAATGATAAAACGTAAAAAAAGACGAAACGCATATTTCTTCTAATTACCAAAATTTTTGTCATGAATTTTTTTTATAAAATTCACACCTAAAACAGTGCTGACTTTTTTCTAAATTTAGTCATAAGCAGTGGCTGAAAAATCAGTTCGGTTTGTCGTGAATCGTTATACCGAGCCTCACACATATACTTTACGTATATCGATACTAGGACCATGTGCATTTACATAACATACATATACCCGTTCGCTGAGAGAGAGAATATTTGATGCACATTAATGGAATGCACTCACGCGTGCCCACACACACTCACACGCGCGCGCGAGATCCACTTCGAAACAGACAGAATTCTCGCCCCGTAACGTTTCTGTATAGATATTGACGGAGCTTCGAATATCCGAATCGAATGTATATGCAAAAGTTTCACGGTAACTCGAATATTCACATGCACAAACGCTTACACGCGCGTTCTCATATTTACGTCATCGATCCTCTCCACCGCCTACCACTTTTTCCCATCAAACGTAGATCAATAGGATTTTCGACGTTTCTTGAACTTTTTTTAAACCTATTTCGACATTTAAATAGGGAAATGTTATTTTCAAGACATTCGACTTCGAGGACCATCCACATAGTAGCCGATAGTCGCGGTACTCAACTTTACGTACACCCCGTGTCATCAAAATCTACTTTAGATAAACGTGAGCTTACTTGTAGTGAGGTAATTTCTAGGACCAGCCTCACAACAGTTTTATGCATTGATATAGGCGGCACTTCGTAGATATAACGGGGAAAAATTATATTTTATATATATATATATATATATATATATATATATATATATATATATGTATGTATGTATGTATGTATGTATGTATGTATGTATGTATGTATGTATGTATGTATGTATGTATTAGGGTGGCCGTTATTTGGGCTTTGGCGAAAAAAATTCGATGCCACCCCAAAAACATAATCAAGGTGTATCAAAAAAAAACCTGTGGGAAGTTTGGAGGCGCTCGAAAAATTGGAACCGGCGCCACCGAGCAATTCAAATTTTAAATGTAAAATACATATATTTATCCCAAGCATCAGTGATTTTTTTTCCGAGTACAATATGAATGAGAAAAATTTGAAACTTGGTACACTTATTGTGCATAGTATGGTGTACAAAACATGTTCTCCATTTTTTTCATTCATAATTTTGTTAATGACAAGCTCTGTAGAGATGCCCATATTTAGTTTTTTTTAATATTTGTTTTCAAATAAATTTCAAATAAAATAAATTTTCAGTTCGAAAATGTAATGTCTGCAGGGAAGAAGACATAGAATATTTACTATGTTTGTTGGGTTATGACCTAAACAAACCCAAACAAACCCCGGTTAACAAACCCTAGTAAACAAGCCCTGGTTAACAAACCCTGGTAAACAAACCCTGGTTAACAAACCCTGGTTAACAAACCCAGGTTAACAAACCCTGGTTAAGAAACCCTGGTTAACAAACCCTGGTTAACAAACCCTGGTTAGCAAACCCTGGTTAACAAACCCTGGTTAACAAACCCTGGTTAACAAACCCTGGTTAACAAACCCTGGTTAACAAACCCTGGTTAACAAACCCTGGTTAACAAACCCTGGTTAACAAACCCTGGTTAACAAACTCTGGTTTATTAACCCAAACAAACCCAAACAAACCCTGGTTAACAAACCCTGGTTAACAAACCCTGGTTTGTTAACTGGTTTGTTAACCCAAACAAACCCAAACAAACCCTGGTTTGTTAACCAGGGTTTGTTTACCAAGGTTTGTTAACCAGGGTTTGTTAATCAGGGTTTGTTAACCAGGGTTTGTTAACCAGGGTTTGTTAACCAGGGTTTGTTAACCAGGGTTCGTTAGCCAGGGTTTGTTAACCAGGGTTTGTTAACCAGGGTTTGTTAACCAGGGTTCGTTAGCCAGGGTTTGTTAACCAGGGTTTGTTAACCAGGGTTTGTTAACCAGGGTTTGTTAACCAGGGTTTGTTAACCAGGGTTTGTTAACCAGGGTTTGTTAACCAGGGTTTGTTAACCAGGGTTTCTTAACCAGGGTTTGCTTACCAGGGTTTGTTAACCAGGGTTTGTTAACCAGGGTTTGCTAACCAGGAGAAGAAAATCATTGATGCGTGGGATAAATACATGTATTTTACATTTAAAATTTTAATCGCTCGGTGGCGCGTGTTCCAATTGTCCGAGCGCCTCCAAACTTCACACAGATTTTTTTTTGATACACCTTGATTATATTTTTGGGGTGACATAGAATTTCGACATAGCCCAAATACGGCCACCCTAGTACGTATGTATACGTAAAAGAAGATAAAAGCAAAGCGTGGATGATCGTTGACGTCAAAAGCCGATTACTCGAATCGCGAGATTTAAATCGGGTCGCGGTAAAATCTCCTCGCCGATTCCGCGGTCATAATGTAACGTAACTGTGACGTGGGTTTACAAAGCCCAGAGAGGACTTTGGTCCAGAGAAGGCCCTGGCCACGTGGAGTGGGAGGAATAGCGGATTAGTAGTTGAGCACGAATTTTTTCGGAGGCAATTAAATAAAATTGTGTCACGTTCAATCCCCTCAATGGAAACGGTACCGCCATTTAACTTCCCACTGCAAGGGCGGTAAAATGAAAGTAGCGATTGACAATGCGGTAATCGGCTCGAGGCAGGATTTGTGATAAATGCTCTCGAGAAAGCAATATTCCGATAGCTGTAAAAGAGGAGACGAGGAAATTGTTTTCTGGGATTTGTGTAGGGGAACAATGATTTTCTATCAATTCGTAAGGGAAGTGGAAATCGAGAATGACGAATGGTAAATTATTGTTTCTTTTTGACAATTGAGAAAAAATGGCAACTTTGTTATCGACGTTGATGGATATGAATTCAGGATTGTTGATGTAGAGAACTGTTATAATCGATGTGTCTATCGACCGTCGCGCTGATGGAAAAGATTCATCAGAATAAACTAAATCCGCTCATTTTTTCTTTTTTATTCGAACTAACTAAAATTGTCGTAATGTCACGGTTTTTTTATTTGATTCTACTGTTTCATAGATTTATTGTGACTATGTTTATTTATTCAAATCAGGATTTATTAAACACCGTTGAGGAATACAAAATGTATGTGCTTCTAATCATTTTAGTATTTGGTGTCCTTTACTCAAAAAAATATTAAGTCGTATTGACTAAAGCGGTCTCTTGGAATTTTTTTGTTCGAATGAAGTAGCAACTTCATAGACTTAGTAATACGCCCAGTGGCCGCAGTGTGGCGCAGGGCTCGATGCTTCTCCCGCAAGCCATTTGTAATCTGAGCGAGCATATGACGGAGTCCGTGGAATATATCGAATGGTAAAAATCTTGCGCAATGTCGCTCGGCCAACAAATATTTCGAAAGACGAGGAAATTACAGATGTGGTTACACTCACCTTAGAAGGACATCCCCTCGTGTTTGCCGGAAAAGTTGTAATACAAAATGTTATTGATAATTTTTCACTATTGACGATTGTTAACAACACGGATGAATATGTATTATACATGAGAAGATATGGTAAATTTGATCGTTACAAATCAGAGTATCAGTAATGCAAATACAATTTTTATTCTGTCAAAATAACAATATACATTGATCGAAATATGTCAATGCTCAAATGCTTGACACAAATAAAAAAATATGTATGAACAAAAAAATCGTAGCGGGCCAAGCCGTGAGCCAACAAAAAAAATTATTTCCCTCGAATCGATACTCCAGTTAAATCAAATAAAGTTTTTCAATCATGTAACGATAAAATAGAACCCTCTTAATTGCATTCCACTGAAGTCGGCATTCTCGTCTATGCGCTTGATCTTCATAAGCGAGGCACAGTGCGCATGTGTCAGAGGAAAATTGAAATAGTCGGAGGGATCAGCACTTCGCGGGAAATTCGTTTCCTAGTCGAGTACCCATTGTTTATGATCCAGGTTGGATGAATGATCGGTTCGCGGTGTTGGCTCTCATTCTCCGGAAGACAGACCTGTCGTTGCAAAAACTGGGGAAACGCGGTGTAGGTGCGAGGAACTATTCGATAAGAGAACAAAAGAGTATGGTCTGCAATAGAGCCACCGTCTTTTCCACTTTTTTTTTCAATCATCCGTCACGCTCTCGCGTGTGCTCGTGTGGGCGAGTTCCTATCGTAACAAAAATCGCCCCGTCATCATTAAAACCGTGGATAAAAATCCGCCTCGCTTTGTGTGCTTCTCGCGATTCGCGCATCTGGATTTTTCACTTTTGTCCCCATTTGTTTCCCCAGTCAGATCTCATTATCGCGTGCAATTGTAGACCCTGGTATCTGATCTGCGAGCCACGCGAGAGCAGAGAGAGAGAGGGGTGGGGGGAGGGAGCGAGCGAGAGAGAGAGAGAGAGAGGAAATGTTTGAAGCCCGCAGAGCCCAAAGTGACAAACAATCTTATCATTCGGGAACTGATTAACGTAATTAGCACGAATTAGCATCTATTTGTTTGAACACTAGATAAGCGGACAATGATTATCATCAAGATTTTCTAAAGATTGATGTTCCAAGAAAACTGTACGTACGTCAACCCAAAAACCCAACGAAAACAAGCTAATTTGCACGAGTTGGATGATCCTGTGGTCTTGTTGGTCATTGTTGGGTTCTTTGGCTTGGGGCGGCAGTATGATCAAGATTCACCAAAGATGGGCTTTCTAGTCTTCATTGGTTTTGTGTTGGGGTTTCTGGTTTTGAAGCGAACAAGATTATCAAAGTTTTCCAAATATTGATGTTCCAATAAAACTGTACATAAACCAAATCAACAATCCAACGAAAATAAGCCAAGTGCTACGACTCGGCCAATCTTTTGGTCTTGTCGGTCATTGTTGGGTTGTTTGGTCTTGGGGTGAACATCATCATCAAGATTTACCAAAAATGGGCTTTGTGGTTTTGTTGTAGTTTCTGGTTTTGGGGGAAATAATTGGTCAATGCTTAAAGAACACTGTTCGTAATCCACCCGAAATGAACCGACATAATTATCTGTTCGATGGAACAATAAACCAACATGTTACGTCAAACCAACCCAAGCAACCACAGTGCAGATTTTCCCAAGGTTGAGGCTCAAATAATACTGTAGATAAAAATACCGTGTACATGACACCAGAAGGCATCCGAGTTTCAACCATACTGATCGTTCAGAGATCAATGTGCACCTAATGACCATGCATTACGTTCACGAAATGCGGTCGTCAACGAGGATCCACGGACTATGACGACACCCCGAAATGGCATAAATTCGACACAGTTCCTAACCTACGCAGTTGGCTATTTTCGATGAGTCGATACACGAATGAACGGGAATGAGATAGGGCTGATGTGCAACGGAAGAGCCTGCAGGTGTCGTAGCTAGTGAAGATTATTCTAGTTGCCTAAACACTCCAGCATCGAGCCACCAATGCTGTATAATCAGCCAGCACAAAGCAGCTCAATGGAGGCTCTCTCTCTCTCTCTCTCTCTCTCTCTCTCACTCTCTCGTCGACGTGGGGCTTATTGCAAGGGGCTGGAGGACCTGAAGAGACCAGCTCTAGCGTGAAGCCACTTTGCGAACCATCGAGAGATATCTCTCTAGCTCTGACCTCCACTTACCGTTTTGACCTCGGGAGCCAGGATATCGTCCAAGAGCCCTTTTACCTTGGCGTATCGTAGTCAGCCACGATACAGCCGCGGCTTTATCATCGTCCCCACAAGGACCATTATCGAAGTCGACAAGTCAACGACAGCGTTGCGGCTCTTGGCTCCTCTCGCTGTCGTTTACACCGTACAACGCTTTTCTGCAGCTTCCTGATATGGGAAATGAATGGTTCCTGGAACTTGGGACACTCGAGGCGACCCACCACCGCTTGGCAGTGCCAATTATAGGCTGCTAGCAACCAAAATGACAATCTAGCGAGCACCTGAAACGTCATTCCATCAGGACTAGGTCTTCATTCGTCGTTCTCATACATCCTAAAGGCAGCCTATGCGATGACGAATCCCTCGATCAAGGCCTCGACCAGGCGACATTTCAAATTGTTGTCACGCAATCAACGAAAGTGCCAAAGGACCTTCGTTCCTCGGACCTTTCGAACCTGAAACTTGGCCCCTTTTTTCCTTTCCTTCCGCAGACGTCGTTTCGGCTGCCCTCTGTTCCAGCATCTTCCTTGATCATTGCTCCAGAACAGCCGGGGCAAATCGTGATATCCTTTGGAAATTACGCTTTCGCAAAATCGACGTCGGAAGTTTCCGCTTCTTTTTCCTTTCAATCCTGAAACGCGGCTGGTTCTTTGGACCAAGTCGAGAAATTGAAAGGTGTTGGGGAGGAAGCACAAGAGTCGTGCAGTCATATATAAATATATATGTACACGGAGTCGTTGAGCGAGACGTTAATGGTTCCAGTGACTGCGGAGAGCTTTTTCCCTGGGCATCGATGACCTGCCAATCGGAAGGGCGCATCCAGAGTAGCCAAGCTTTCAGCACCAGTCTTTTTCACCCTCGGCGCGTACCCTCGTTTTCACTCTTTTCCAACCTCTCGCTCTCCCCACCCCCTCACCCTTATCCCATCTGTCTTTTTCACTGGCATTTTACGCGGCGGGTCTCTTCGCCATGAAATGAAGCGAAGAAACTTCGCGGTCGTTGCACGCGCAAGCGCACAAGTCACGCACGTTACTCTTGGCAAAAATCTTCGTCGGAGCCTCTAGCGTACGAAAACAAAACGAAGAAAAATGCAGAATTAAACGAAGGAACGAAAAAGGGATTTGCAATGGCGCGCTTGTGTACGTAGATTGCATTTGGAGTTGCAATCAGCGATAGTTTTCCGCAGAGCCCCGCAACGTCTCGTGAGTGACTCGATACGAATTAAATGCACTCTCGCGGAAGTGTACAGTTGGCTGGACTCCTGTGGTAGCGATCAACGGGTCGCGATAATTCGCCGATAAAAGAAATCTACGATTTTTCACGTATTTTTCCATTGACTGGCAGTGATCGAAGACAGGGTGCTATTGATTTTTATCGATGATCGAACGAACGTATTGCCACTGGTCTACTGTCGATTGTGAACAAATAAAAATTGCATGAATAATAGCATAAAAAATGAATGAAAATTATTTAAAAAATTGCCTCTACAAGAAATATAGATTTTCCAAACAATGCCATTTTATAACTATATTATAAAACGTATGATTAAAGTACGAATATATTCAATTACAAAACATACAAATATTTTTAGATGTCTCGGTCTACACTTTGCATCATCCTATTCACAAAATTATCGAACTCTTCCTTCCTCATTCTTCCACAACGACTCTACACCTCCGGAAGATCTTTCTTTTCCGTCGCAGTGCGAGAGCGGGTGACGGACGGAGAGCGGCACCAACCGTTTACGGCGGACAAATGGATTAACGATGCTAATAATCGCTTCGCAAGATTAACCTCGCTCGACCGTGTAATTTATCGGAATGAAAGCCACTTTTTTCTTCTCTTCTGATATAGATTCAAAATATTCTCACGAGGCACACTCGATCCAATGAGGCCACCAGCACTCGCAATTATCAACGGCTAGTTTGGCGACAGTGAGAACCGACGAATCGGTAAATCGGGAGGGCAAACTTCCCTCGAGCGAATTTAGGGCTCTCCTCGTGCGAATCCGTTTGAGCAACTCGTCTGGAAAACTGACGATCGTAACACGTGTGTGTGTGTGTGTGTGTGTGTGTGTATATATATATATATGAGGTATTCCACGTGAATCTGGTGGACTCTTTCCCTGACCCTCGTCCATTCGATTTATTTATTTTTATCTGATTCCATTGACTCTAAAAGACACTCTGATTTTTTCTACATTATTTGAAACAACCCTTAGGCAAAAAAAACGATTTTCCGAAAAGAAAACGCCCAGATTTAAAAATCTGAAAAAGTTCCCAAAATGCGTGATTATATGTAAAAATTTTCAAGCTATCACCCGCAGTGGAAGTATGATTTTTTTGTGCTTTCTGAGCAATTAACGATTAAACGAACTTACCTAAGTGAAGTTCAATCGTGATTGTATGAAGCGCCTCTTCCGAAGAGATCATAGATGTAGTACCCCCCACTTCCCACAGGTGTCGCCACAAGTTTTAAAGCTAGAGAAAAAAATTTTATACGATGCGGTCCCTCGTACGCGCCTGCGTACGTCGTGCCCGACTCGCGTCCATCTTCAACCTTCATTTTTCAAAGACACTGCCGTAACTTAACAAACGGGCATTTCATTTGAAATGAAAGGGCGGGTGGGACTGATCTCTTCGGAAGAGGCGCTTCATACAATCACGATTGAACTTCACTTAGGTAAGTTCGTTTAATCGTTAATTGTATTTCGCGCCTCTTCCTCGAGATCATAGATGTAGTCGTTTAAAGATAGTTACGGCAGATATATTTATAGTACACCTTTTTTGTTTCAATTTTGTTATAAAATTGCAACGATATTAGCTTTAGCTATAAAGGTAAAAGTCCATCTCGAAATGAACGATAGTATCTTTTTCGAACTCTTAACAATTAGTTTGAACTCCAGTTTCCAATACCGCTTCTGCAAATTCCCTGTTTTTCATGGGAACATAGCGATCATAAAAACGAGCAAAAGTCTCTGAGTCTTTCGACCAGCCGGCTGTCTTTCGGATTACGTCAATATTAACTCCCTGACGTTTTGCCGCTGATGTAGCCGCGTGACGAGTACTATACGCCGAGAACACGTTGGTATCAATACCACTTTTAGATAAAACTAATTTTATCCACCGACTCAGCGTTTGTGTTCCTACGACTTTATACGGTTTCTTAAAAGAAATAAACAATTTAACCTCTGAACCTCGCAAATCTTTGGTTTTTGCTAAATAAGCTAACAGTACTGAGGCCACGCAAATCTGTTTATCGTCAATGAAAAACGGTAATCGTAGAACTGGCTGTCTTTTCTTTGGCCCTGAAGTTTTAATTGAATCGGGAATTTTGATTTCCAACACACTTTCGGTTGCTCGGTAAATATTTCTCGTATCAATAAGAGACAGAGTCTGCATTCGATGCCCCGTAGATAATGCCAACAAGGTCGCTAATTTCAAGGTTAAGTTCTCCAAACTAATCTCTTCGTTTGGATAAAAAGTCGATAAATATTTTAAAACAACCTTAGGGTCCCAAGTCGAATCGTATCTGGGAGCCACCGGTCTCAACTTTGCTACGCCCTTAAAGAAACGTTGAATTTTATCGTTCTTCCCCAACTCTGGTCCTTCAATTAGCGAAATCGCGGATCTATAGCCGTTTAGCGAACTGTATGAAGCTCCTCTTTTGAATTCCTCCGTGAGAAACAATAAAACCTCTTTTTTGGAACTACTAAACGGATCGAGTTCTTTGCCAGAACAAAAGAGCCACCATTTTTTCAAACCGCAATCATATTGACGAAGCGATGATTTCGACAAAGATGCTATTGAAATCTCCACTGATTCCACCGGAAACCCCCTTCTGATGAACGCCTCCCGGATAACCTGGCGGCAACCAGCGTAAGGCGGTGCCACAAGGGGTGTGCCTCTCTGCAGGAAGATTGAATCAAATTAACATTTGGTTTGAAAATAACTGGTTCGCTATCGAGTAAAGATAAAAATAAGGGGAACCACGGTTGAGCTTCCCAGTAAGGCACGACTATTATCCCGCAAGATTTCTCACTCTCGATTTTTTTGAGCGTTCTCAAAATAACCGAGAAGGGAGGAAAAGCATAGAAAAACCAACGTTTCCACTCGATCGTGAAAGCATCGATTGCTATGGATTCGGGGTCTCTGCGCCACGAAACATAATCACTACATTTCTTATTCGCCCGTGACGCGAATAAATCAATTTCTGGTCTACCAAAGGTCTTTACTATTGCTTGAAATGCTCTATCCGAGAGCTCAAATTCTGTCTCAGGCTGTAATCTTCGCGATTCTCGATCGGCCTCGACGTTCTCGCAGGATCGGATATACGACGCTGAGATCCAAATATCTCTCCTCTCACACCACTGCCAAATTTCTTTGGACAGGGAGCTCAGCCTCTCGTACTGACTGTCTCTCATTCGGTTTATGTATGCAATCGCGGTCGTGTTATCTATGCGTAATAATACGTTACTATGTCGAATATCTCTTGCGAAGCATTTCAATCCGAAGAAAGCCGCTTTTAACTCCAATTCGTTTATATGTAGCGCTAAATCTTCTTTGTTCCAAAAACCGTGATCTCTACGGTTTTTACAAAAAATACCCCAGCCGGTACGCGACGCGTCAGAGAAAATTTCAAGCTCGAAAACCGGCTCGCTCATCGGCGCCCTAGCGGAAACGATATTCTTTTTCCACCATGCAAAATCTTCAGCTAGACTTCTTGGCAGGTACATTATTGCATCGAAATTATTGCCGTTGGCTTCGAGCACTAGCGTTCTTTCTTTTTCAAACCCTCTCACATAAATCATCCCGTATTTTAGAGCTGGACACCGAGAGACTAGGGTACCGACGAGGCCTGCAAATTCTCTTATCGTGCAATGGTTAAGTTTACCGAATTTTCGTAGTAATTCGAGGGTTTTATGAATTTTACCTTCCGGTAACTCTATACTCATTTTGTTGGAATCAAAAATCAATCCTAAATATTTGCACCGTTGTGTAGGTACTGTGAGACTTTTTTTCTCATTTATAATAAAACCTAGCTCTCGCAACAGCGCGGTTGTTCTCTGAACGTTACGAATGCAACTCTCATACGATTTACCGATAACAAGAATATCGTCGAGGTAGAAAACAGAAACTAGGCCGCGTTTTCTTAGACATGCCGCTACCGGTTTCAATAGTTTCGTGAAAACATAAGGTGCGACGTTGAGACCGAACGGCAGACATGTGAACTCATACAACTCGCCCTTGTACAAAAATCTCAACCATTTTCTACTCTGTTTTTCTACGGAAACGAGATAATAGGCGTCCTTTAGATCTAGTGTGGCCATAAAATCCTGCGATCTAATCAATTTTTTTGCTACTTTCCAGTCTTCGATTTTAAAATGTTCCGCGGTAATAAACTCATTAAGTTTTTTAAGATTCAATATCAACCGATATGTCTTATCTGGCTTCGGAACTAAGAAGATATTTGACAAAAATTGAACTTTAGACCATAAACATTTTTCAATGGCGCCTTTCGAAATTAGCTTATTAATCTGACTATTAATTAGCGAGTGCTCCTGATCCGTCCACGTGGGTTCTACCGGGGGACGATGAAAATGGTATTTTGTAACCTCGCACCCATTTTAATATTACCGGATCATTGGTCACTTTCGACCATGCGTCAACGAATAAAGTCAGTCGGCCTGCTGGTTTACCTACATTTTCTGTCTCGTTTATCGACGTTTTCTGTAAGGACGGGACGATTCTCGGCGATCTCGTGCCTTCTTCGAATCCGAGTTGTTGTACTGGGCGCTGCTGTAATTTTCCTTGTTGTTGCGATTGTTGTTGTACTGCCGACGCCCGCCCGACATCGTTGCTCGATTTCTGTACGAAAATTGTCGAGACGGGCCCTTCGAGTTTTTTGTGTTCTTCTGGGCGGTCGACTGTTGTACAGGTTTCGTTGGGGGTTTGAGATCGTTCGATGTTTTTTCTAAATTTTTAGCGATCTTCAATTTTTCGTCCAAATCTTCTCCGAATAACCATTCGTCGACCGACGTGTTCGACAACGTGGTCTTTAATGACGAGTTTAAATTGGCTAGAATAAGCCCTTTTCTCGCCAGTGACTCTTCCCGGTGAATTGAGGCGAGGAGTCTACTTCCATCACTCAATTTTTCGAGTAATCCTATCTTCTCTGGGTTATCGACCTTAAGCGCACTTGTAATCGCTTTACCCAATGCGGCAAGACACGCCGCAATCCGTTCTTGCTTCTCAACGATACGTTTGTCCCTCTTTAATGCGGTTTCTTGAACTGCAGCTGTAATTTCCGCGTTCAATTTCGGAACTACGATAAACTTACAATTCTCCGAGGCGGGATATTTTTCCAGCAAGGCCTTTACTTCATCTGCAGGAAGCCCTTTTTTCACAATCTCCGACCAACGGAGAGCTATATCTTTATGAATCGCGGCACCGGCTATCGTCTCCGACTCGAGGCGCGATCCAAGGACTTCCAAAACCTCTCGTTGCAGCTCAATTTCGTGTTCCGGAATCTCCGGCGCCGGCTCGCCCACCTTTTTAGTTACTGTTACGTCCTCGTGCGCAAGAATATCTGCGGGAGTGACTGCGGACGTCTCAGTATTCTCGTTACCCTCTGAGCGGATGCCGCCCTCGATCTCTGAAGTCGGCACGGGGCTTCTCGAGTTTATTCGATGCGGTGAACCACGGCCCAGCGCGTCCTCTGAAAAAACCTCGATTGAGCGGCTTCTAGACGGTGAGCGTCTTGATCTATATCGAGTTGTTGAACGTCGAGCCTGCGAGCGTCTCCGAAGCTGGGAGCGACATGATCGAGATCGTGCTCTCGAACTTCTTCGAGTCTGTGAGCGTCTTGATCGATGCCGAATCGGCACGGGAGACAGCGATCTTCGAGCCGAACTCTGTGACGTCGATGAACTCCCTGACAACGAGCGCTTACCTGTGAAAACGATTGTTCTTGTTCGATCGTGCAAGGTTAACCCCCAAGGGGGGAATTCAGCAATGTCAGCAAAAAATGTTGTGGCCCGCGTTATCTGAGTCAAACTCAACGGTCGTCGTCCGATAATACCGTCTTCCTTCGTAAAACGAAAGGCGTACATTCTGGTAAGAGCCAAAAGTACGACGCACAACGATAAAATCGCTTGCGTGTAATCAACGGTGAGCTGGTTCGGTACATGGCCTCGTACATTTTTCAAAAAATTTCATGAGCCGATGGCGTCCTCCTTTTTGTCAAACAAAAAAGAGAGGTTAAACCTCTACTTACGACGCTTTCTCTTTTTCCGGTCTAATTCCTTCTCCAAACGTTGAATCTTTCTTCTTATCCGTCGATTGTCCTCCTCTTCTTCATCATACGAACTCCTTTTCTTTCCTTTCTTACCCATAATCAAAAATTATTGATAGCTTGGGCAATTATTAATGTGACGACACGTGCACAAAGCGAAAGAATGAAGGTTGAAGATGGACGCGAGTCGGGCACGACGTACGCAGGCGCGTACGAGGGACCGCATCGTATAAAATTTTTTTCTCTAGCTTTAAAACTTGTGGCGACACCTGTGGGAAGTGGGGGGTACTACATCTATGATCTCGAGGAAGAGGCGCGAAATACAATTAACGTTTTTAAACAATCGGAAAAATTCAAGAACCGCTTACTCCGGGCGGATACTTAAATATTTTGATGCCCACAATGAATTCTTTTGACCATTTTTGAATAACCAAATCACAATCATGGACCTTGAACAGTTAGCCGTCAAAAAGTTCTGGTATTAACTTCAGCACAGAAAAAATCGTACTTCCACCGCGGGTGATAGCTTGAAAATTTACACATATAATCACGCATTTTTGGGATTTTTTTCAGATTTTTTATTCGGGGCTTTTTTAGGTAAATTTTTTTTTATGAGTAGGGTTGTTTCGAAAAATGTAAAAAAAATCAGGGTGTCTTTTAGAGTCAATGGAATCAGATAAAAAAATAATAAATCGAATTGATGGGGGTCAGGGAAACAGTCCACCGGATTCACGTGGAATACCTCACATATATACACTGGCCTGGGCCCGCGGCTTCGCTCACACTTTACCGATTGAAACAGTTATTCTGACTACCTGGCCTACGGTTTTTGATAATTCACCTTGCTCATTTTTTTTTAAATTTATATTCCATATATACTGACTTTCTGTCCCTTAAATCTTTATTATAAGTATAGAAAAATTGAGTATTTACTTGTGAAAATTTCAAAGGAAATCACATTGTTTAATCTTAACTTTACTAAATAAAACGTACTAAAATGAAACCTACGTTTCGTGTTGTTCTGCCTTCCCCGTCGATCAAAATGGAAAGATTTTCTCGGTTACCATTAATACTGTTAATATACCATTATCTTCGCGGCATTTTAAGCTATACAACATAGAAAATCATATTTCATTCGGTTCAGGAGTTTTTAAGTGCTTCGAGGACATAGGAGAGATAGCCAGGTGAACTTAAAAAAAAGTATTCGGGATGATTTTTTTTTTGTCAAATTCAGTACAAATGAAAACTAAACCCTTCAGGCCTGTCAAAGCCCAATTGGAAATTACAAAATCATTAACAGCATTATTGGACATTAAAATAATAAAAAGCGTTTCAAAAAAATTTGATTAATTCGAAAAAAAATAGAAGGAAAAACGGGCCCACGATCAGACTAGGCTTAGAGACCAGAGAATGGGTCACTCTATTTCAGAAAATTTGGTGAAAAAAGGGCAATCATCTTTTTAAAAAATGTCACTTTCAGAGGCAAAAAAACTTTGACATCAATAATTGATTATTTTTTTCATATTTTTTAACGCAAGTATGATTTCAAATGAAAAAAAAATCTATAGTGAGGTTTGTCGATATTTCAATTAGTTCAGGAACTATCAGCGTTTAAGCGTTTCCAAAACGTCAGAAATCGACATCTTTTGGAAAGTTATAACTCCTAAAAGAGACGAGATAAAAATCGAAAAATTGGTGTGGATATTCCTTTCATGGAGTACAGTTTCATGTTGCAGTGTTTCATTTTGAATACATTGAACTTTATTAAGAGTTTTTTCAATTTTTTTACAATGTTTTAAAAGCACCTAGATGATCTGAAAAAAAACATTGTGAAAAGATTTTGACAAAAATCTGAAAAAATGTCAACGTACTCAAAACGAAATGCTGCAACATTTTCCTCTCTTGATATTTTGTCTCTAACGCAATAGTTTTCAAGATATGCCAATCAATTGTTCGGACGATTCTCCGAGGTTCGGTTAAAGCAATTTCAGAAAAAATGTCTGAAAAAATTTAAGCGAATTTAAAAACGAAAATTAAAAAAGTTTTTGCTCTTGATATTTTGTTACAAACGCCATACTTTTCGAGTAAAGCCATCCTACTCATCAATGTTTCGAGCGAAAACAGGCAACAAAAAAAATCTCCGAGGAAAATTTTGAAAAAATTCCAGGCGATCCGATTGGGGTAGAATATCCATAAGTCGAATATCCATAAGTCGAATATTCAAAAGTAAATATCCATAAGTGAGTGTAGAGTAAAAATCAGTATAGAGGGTGAGTATAGAGTAGAAACGAGCGCCAAAAACAAACTCAAACAAACCCAAAGTAACGCAAACAAACAAACTCATTTCTACTCTATACTCACTTATGAATATTCGACTTATGGATATTCATACTTATGGATATTCGTACTTATGGATATGCGACTTATAGATATTCGGGGACAATGGGCAATGCAGTATAAACTTACGCAACTTTTTACATCTTCGATATTTCCTCTTAAGCGCTATAGTTCTTGAGTTACGTTGCATTTTTCCAAAATTCCCCTGTTTTAGCAAAAAATGAAATAACTTTGCAAAAAAAGTCGTACGAAACTTGAAATAAAAAAGATAAAAGAGCTCCTGCTACCTCTTTCGAGTTTATCACGGATAAACATAACAACAAAAATTTCCATAAGCATGCGCCCAATTCTCGATGGTCGAAATGAAAGCCGGAAAACAGTCACGATCGAAAGCGCGTACCGGGTCGAACAAAATCATAACTTTTTTTGGACGAAGCTATGCTACTTTTAGTGCGGTAAGAAATATCGACCAGTGTATCCAAACTACTGAAAGGCAGTGTATACATGTATTGGACTGGCCAAAAAAAAAAAATATTCCCGATTCGGGCTCTCACACCTTGAAATGTTACTCGATAATGATGCAAAGAAGCTCGTGAAAGGAGCAGCCTGTAGGCAATTCTAACACGTGTCTCTGAGGTTTTTTTTTAATTCTCCATTTGATTTACACGTGATTAATTAACGTTTTCTCTTCCGATGCAATCCATTTTCGATAGATACAATTAATGAGTCTGGACCAATCGTTGTGATTATTATATATTGTAAACGGATTTATAACTCCAGATTAAAGCCTTTGTAAACATGCATTCTTTCTTTTCCGTATTATAATATGATTCCGTATTATAATGATTATAATCACACTTTATCAAAAAAGAATACAAAAACCTTATAAGTCACCTGTTAGAATTAACCTACAGGCTGCTCCATTCACGAGCTCCTTTGTATCATTATCGAGTAACATTTCAAGGGGTGAGAGCCTGCATCGGGAAGATTTTTTTTTGCGCCAGTCTATTGTATATGCATATAATATATGTATATGCCTATGTATATGAGGTATTCCACGTGAATCCGGTGGACTTTTTCCCTGGCCCCCGCCAATTCGATTTATTTTTTTTTATCTGATTCCATTGACCCTAAAAGACACGCTGATTTTTTTTTACATTTTTCGTAACAACCCTTAGTCAAAAAAATCGGTTTTTCCGAAAAAAACGCCCTGATTTAAAAATCATAAAAAATTCCCAAAAATGCGTGGTTATATGTAAAAATTTTCAACCTATCACCCGCAGTGGAAGTGTGATTTTTTCGTTCGTAGTCAAAGAGTTCTGGTATTAATTTCAATTGAAGTCGTCTTCAGCACCGAAAAAATCATACTTCCGCTGTGGGTGATAGCTTGTAATTTTTTGCATATAATTTTTCCGATTGTTAAGTCGGTGCGTTTTTTTCGGAAAAAAAATTTTTTTTTGACTAAGGGTTGTTGAAAAAGCACCGGATTTACGCGGAATGCCTCATATCCATAAATATATATATATATATAATGGCTTCTGAAAAACGGAAGGGTGTAACTACCGTAATACCGATCGATAAATGGTCGACCTTCCTACAGTACATTTTCGCGGACTTATATTTCAACCTCCGCTTCTTACTTTCGAAGTATACGTTTCGCTACTTGTCTGAATTCACTTGAAGCAAAGACGACGGTGGAGAAAATGTATTATTCAGAGCGATTCTCGTCTCGTGCCTCGCCTAATTTTAATACACACATACATATATATTTATATATGCGTGAGTGTGTGCGTGCGTATATACATCCATGTCTCTATTCTGCAAATGTTGCCGTCGCAATTATATACGAGTGCCCAAGCGAGACTACGGCAAACGTCTCTGTTAAAAAAAAATGCAACGTTCCATCGCGAAATGCTGTCTCGCGAGAGGTTCCATTTGAAGGGCCGATACGAGACCGGATGTAACATTAATTCCATTATCAAGTCGTCTGACGTTCTTGCTCACTCGCCTGGTTCGAGTACATAATTCACAATGCACGTTTACTCGCTCCACAGGGCACTTGTCACGAGACGGTTGAATCGTCAGTGAAAAAAAAACGCCAATTTAGAACAACACGCGCACGTCATGATGTAAACGAAGAAGACATTTTCTTAAGGATGTTGAGTCCCTATGAAACATGTTAATACTAATTGTTCAATAAATAGCTTCTTAATCGTCATGAAATTTTTACACGACCTCCTGAATACTTCATGTAAAAACATACCAAATTTTCAGAATTCTATCACCATTACTTCAACCTCCTTAAGGGTTGAAATAAAAAATGATAAGATAATTCTGAAAATTTGGTATGTTTTTGTATGAAGTATTTAAGAGGTCGTGTTAAAATTTCACGACGATTAGGAAGCTCGTTATTAAAAAATTAACATTTTGTTAAGAACAATTTTTAAAAGAAATAAAAAAAAAATTATCAATAAACTTCGTTTTGTTTCCGTTGCTTTCAGTATATTGTAGATATTATAAAATTGAGAGGTCAAAAAAAAAACTTATTGCAAAGTTACATCAGTTTCCATAAAACAACATTTAATTTGTGAATGTTAATTGTTCAATAACGAGCTTCCTAATTGTCGTGAAATTTTTACACGACCTCTGAAATACTTCATACAAAAACATACCAAATTTTCAGAATTTTATCATCATTTGCGATTTGGGACTCAACATCCTTAAAGACCGCGATGCGGAGAGAGAGGGTAGAAAAATCGGATGAGAAAAATTCTCGTAGCTTTCGATCGTTATGAGGGGGCACCTCCCGCTATGAGAGTGGCCGCCCGAGGGCGAGGGCGGGGGATGTCGGGTCGTTGGAAAATGTTGAGTTACCGTGGATTATCGTGAAAGCGGGTCTCGTGGGGGCGGCACCTGGCCCGGCGGTCGAAACAACCTCTGGGGGTATCGCCCCTGGGGCTCACGCTCGAGAAGCCTTCACGACGCTCGTTTCATCTACGTGTCGTATACCCTACTCGCTGAACTTCAGAGCTTCGAACAGGTACAACCAAGAGGGGGATTTTTTTCTTTTTTTTCCTACTCGGTTTAGTCCGATTTGAAGGAGTTTCGGGACAATTGACGATGTGTTACCATTTGATTCAAATTTATCCAGAAAATTCTTTGTCGTATAACGAATGCGTCCTCCAAATCTTAAATCAATCGTCTACACGGTTTTTATAAAATTTACAATTCACGAAACTCTTTTGAACATAGGGAGATGCCTGAGCTTATCGCTGAATGGCAATTCGTACGCACGAAATAGTATGAAAAAATGTTTAAAATGTTATGAAAAACTGTCATATCATGCAGTACATTGTGACACTGATGATGAAACTGTCATAATGTACTTCATGAAAAACTGTCAAATTACTCGAACGTCATGACAATTATGTCTTCCATTACACTGTGACAAATAGACATCTCCATATGTTGAAAAGTGTTTGTTCAATTGTAAATTTTGTAGAAACGGTGAAGACAATCGATTTAACATTTAGCGGGTCCATTCGGTATATAACAAAGGATTTACTGTATAAATTCGAAACGAATGGTTACATAGTTCCAATTGTCCCGAAACTCTTCAGGCAAGTCGAACATCCTGACCCGTATGTAGAGTTTGCTGTCAATTATTATTTTCAGGTAATACACTGCCTGGCAAATACAAAATAGTTACGAAAATATATGTTCCGTTATTGATTAGATTAACTCAATTAATTAGATTATTTCAATTTATTTCGTTTAACGTAATTAAACGTTTTGAATTATCTTATAATACATTTTAATTAAAATCATTTTAAATGAAATAATTTAGATTTGCAGTAAAAAAATAATGTCTATTTAATCCATTTAATTTAATTGATAATTCAATTAATTTTTACGCTCCGCATATGTATTGTTTTACTTTTAATATAATGTAAATTTATACGTACAAACATAATGTATATATATACAAATATGATAAAATGAATGTAATTTTAATATCTAAAGAACAATCATTTAATTTTTGTCCTCGTTTAATTTTTGCAGGATCTCCAGTCAGAAATCGAGACCCATCGGGACGTGTACGTGTCGTTGAACGGGACCGGGCAAAATTTATTGCGCTCCCTCGCCAGCCAAGATGACGCGGTCATGCTGCAGCGTCGTCTCAACGAGATGAATCAAAGATGGCATCATCTTAAGGCGAAGAGTATGGCTATAAGGTGAGCGCAGTAACGTTCATTATTTATCTCCTCTCGATTACTCTACACACGCTAAAAATTGGGACTTTCCGTTCCAAATCGGACCAGACGAACATACACGTTTGGCGAGAAAGTATCAAAATATAAAGATGAATTCTCGAGTGAGCCAGGACAAAAAATAATTCTTGAGGCTTTGATTTGTTCAATTGTGATAGCGCGTTTATCCTGTTTGTTTGCACTGGCCTTTTTCTTCGATTACTTTTCAACAAGAATTCAACCTCGAGTATACACATGTGTTCACGGACGAAAGATAAACACTGAAACTTTGCGAGAGATGGGTGTGTGTGACGCGAGGCGAGAGACGAATTTCCGTTTCCGTTCGCGGTACATACAGCGTGTTACACAATTATCAGGCTTCCCTTGACGAACATACACAATGTGTCATTGCGAGCGAAACGCTTTTTTTCGAAATGTCATGCGACAAACATTGGCCGTGTTATTCGCGTTCAAAGTCCGAGTAGTTAAGAGGCTACATCTACCTAGAGACCCGAAAAACATGACCAAATTCCGATTGTTTGTTCTGGGAAACGGTTGGTAAAGAAACGCATTTTTTTAACATAAAGGAACATATATAGAGATCCTTAAAAAAAATGACCGAAAAATACAGAAAAACCACAAAAATATGGTCTTAACAAAATTAAGGCGGGGAACCACTTTAGGAAACCGAACATTAGATGATTTTTTGGACCTTTTTTATTCTGAAACAGAAACGGAAATTTTCGCAACTCTGACAATAATTTATTCATATTTTCATACATCTCCAGTAATTATTTCAAATTATTTCGTGCATTGTCCTCATCGTCGTCTGTCGATTTGCGGAAATTTTGCAGACCGCAAGTTGCATTTAAAATAGGCCAATAAAATGTTATACGACCTTGAGATATTTTTAAAGAACATGAACGTAAATTTTGAAGAAAAATATCAAGGATTGAATGTTGGAACGTGTTTGAAAAAAAATAATCGATTTTCCGCATTTTTCCCCGGCATTTTGCAA
This sequence comes from Ophion costatus, assembly GCA_951751655.1. Taxonomy (NCBI): domain Eukaryota; kingdom Metazoa; phylum Arthropoda; class Insecta; order Hymenoptera; family Ichneumonidae; genus Ophion; species Ophion costatus. The sequence continues at coordinate 48,406,855 of OX632358.1, forward strand.
TGATGAATACATTTTAAACAATCTACCTTTCCAACTTCAGTTTCATATTTTAATAACTTATATTATGTGAACGTGTTCCAAATTTCAAGATAATCCGTTAATTAGTTTTTGAGTTATGATTCCCGCAAATTGAAAAAAAAGTCGTTTCGAGAAATACACAATTGAAAGTTTTAGTATATGTAAATCGTTGCGCTACCTGTTCTCACTGCATCGTCTGTCACTTGGTCACTTTTCAATATTTTAACTTGAATTGTTTTTCACATATTCTCGAATATGTGCACTCTGAGAAACAGAAAAATAAAATCGCATTTTTGACCCGTCACAGTGGTTGGGAGTCGAATATCGTTTTGAAATTTTCAGGGTGTACCCTTAAGATATTTATGAAATTAAACAAAAATTACTTTTTCGAAGCATCTAAAGTGTTTGCCCACCTTAAACGGTCCATCTGAAATCTAAACCAAACCCAAACGGATTATTCAAATTAACAATGAATACGAGTCTTTTTTAACAACTTGGCGACGTATTAAAACTCGAGCATACAAAATCTATGAAACAAGTCGTATTTTTTACGTAACTTAAACAAAATAAAGATCGATTTTTTAGAAAAGTATGATCGCCAACGACCTTTAAATGTTTTCTATCGTATCTTCTGTAAATTTGGAAACAATCCATCAAGTGGTTCTGGAGATATCACGTCCACCGACTTTGAAAACATTGTTCCGAGAAAAACGCGTTTAAAGATTCAAGTATAGGGCACTGATACCGCTTGCCCGGACGACCAGTTAGAAACTGTCACTCAATCAATTTCAGTAATATTTCAATGAGATTTTCAGGGGTAGCTAAAAGGTGATAGAATCGAATAAAAATATGGTTTTTAAAGTTTTTGACCCACCTAGGTAGATGTAGTCCGTTAAGGACGGCAGAGTTAGTGCCATCAATGGGGTTACTATGAACAGATTTTGAAAGTTTTATGTAGGTAACTTTTTTTTAACATCCTACATTTCAAGTTTTTTCGCTCCAATAGAACAATATGTCATTTAGCTATCGAATGTATATCAAAGTCAAGCCCAACCACCCCCCACAATTTTATATATTATATTTTTATTATTTATATGGTTTTTTAAGTGCCAAAGTCACCTCGAGTATAGGGTTTCTTTGAGAGAGCATTTAAATGCAACTAATGTCAAAGATTGAGAGCTACTTTGACATCGTTTGAATTTAAAAAATATATATTTTATGCATTATACGTGAGATCAAATGAGAAACAAAGATTTTCTACAATCAAATTGCCATCTTTATTCAGGAAACATTTTACATAAAAATATACCTAGGGTACTATATATGCACTTCATCAGTCTTATAATTATCCTTGACATCCAAATCAACTTGTGCAATATTGCAAGTAACTTTACCAACATTATAATAAACTTGTTGAAACAATTTTCATGCCACCTTGTTGAAACAACAAATTTAAACACATTTAAATGCGTACACATTTAAACCGTATTTTGGCGCCCTGTCAAAGTAGCCCCGGAAACTGTCAAGGTCGCCCTTAATGTCAACGTAACCCCGTTTCACGGTAGTTGTTCCCACGCAAAACGCGCAAGCCAAATCAGGCGCGGCTTCGAATTCACCTTCGGAGAAGTGAATTTTGTTCTCAAATTTTTTCTGCCCAAAAATAATGAACACAGAGGCTCGCTTCGAAAATCAATAATACGATCCAATACATTTCGTTTGTTATTTGCTAGGTGAAATTTTAAAAAATCTCGCTTTAGCAACTACCGTGCCGTTTGTTACCCAGCTTTGGACTTTGAACGCGAATGCCTCGGGCAACTTTTGTCGCACGACATTTTCAAAAAAAGCGCTTCACTCGCAATGGCCCACCCTGATATGATCACCAAGAGAGCCCTGATGACTGTGAATCACCCTGTACAACGATAAGTGCGTGCAGGATACTTCCTAGGATGCGAGACTTCCGCGGAAAGTGTATATAGTTGAAGTATGCGAGCCACGCGAGCGAAGCATGTGCTGTTGGGTTACGACCGTCGAGGAACAAGCGGCTGATTAACTATGGAGAATGAAATTCCATGCACGCGTACTCTCTCTTCCCTGTTTATACCTGCCCTCCCCTCTCTCTGTTTCCCTATGCCTGACGCCCCCCCCCCCCCCCCCCCCACCCTCCCCCTCGCCACTTTGTGTCCTTTGACGTTGCTTCATTTGCATACCCAAAATGGCCCAAAGCGAATCATCTGCATACCGCAGCAAAGAAACAAAGCGATCCTTGTCACGATCTCGCGCGAAAAAAGACGCACCGCGACCTATATTCTCATATCGCCCTTCCCCTCTCATCAAATCATTTTTTATATCCCCGATCTTCCGTTGCCCGTTTTAAAATTGGCGGGCGAAAAAAAGTCACCTGTTCTCCAAGATTGCTAGCTCGTTCGTATGATCGTTGTCCGATATTCGTTGATTGTGTGTAGAGGGTGGTTTAATCTCAAATCTGAGTGGTACCAGCTATGTGACCAAAAATCGAAAAAACGATGGGAACAATATGTGGATGTGTATATATACAGGGTGTTGGAAAGGTCGATGCAAAGATTTAGGGGGTTGATATAGGTCACCTCGTTAGGTGACCTATTGTCACCTTATAACATGTCTAGCCTAGGTTACCTTAGTCCAAGGTCTAAGGATTTTGAATTATCATGGTGAGTATGATTTTTGGAAAATTCCCCAAAATTACGTACTAACTTGTGTACCTCTCATGTTAAAACTATTTTTTTTAATACCATCAACATAAGAGGTATTTTTGTTTATTGACCAATTTTCTTATTATTTAACACGTCCCATTAAGTTAGTTGTGTGGATACAAATGATTGAATTGGTGTTTGTCGATTGAATACACATTAAGCTAAGACGCAAACACGTTTTTAGTTACCAATTATTGTCTTTTTGAACATTATGCACGATTTAGTAACTAACTTTGGGAAGTTTTCCAAAAATCATACTTACCACGATAACTCGGAATCGTTAGACTTTGGACTAAGGTAATCCAGGTTAGATATGTTCCACCCCCTATATTGCCACCCCCTCAAGGCTTTCCATCGACTTTCCTAACATCCCGTCTATCGTGGCTTTTCCATAATAGACCTTTTCTGTGGGTCATCATATACATATAAAAATATATAAACATAAAAGACATTTCAAATTGAACGCGTTATTTGATATGCAAGATAGACTTTCGGCACTTTAGGCAGTTTTGAGTACAGTCCCGAATTATTGTTTCAAATAAAGCTTGACTGATTCATTTTCTTAATAAATAAATGATCAATGCATGCACTTCAACTAATTGGATCTCTTCATAAATATATTCCTAATAAACGAATCGAAATGAATGAATCCTCTCAGTAAATAAATTACGAATAAATAAATCTCACTCAACTAATTGGTTAATTTTTCAAATCATGATGTTATTCATTAATCAATCGAAAGCAGGGCGTTATAAAAGGGCTGGCTTGAAATGTTGATGGTCCTCGAAGGCCAATGTCGCCATAATCACCTTTAGCCATATTCATATGTATACAAGTATACGTGTGGTTGTGCGTGTAGGTGTGTATAAGAGAAGTAGCAGATTCGAGGTAAAAAAGAGCCTGAACGTGTGCAGCGTCAGCACAGAGTTAACCCAAATATAGATTCGACCGATCGGTCTTCATTAATTAGCACGTATCAAGAGAGAAGAGGCCTCGTCTTGCTTCTCTCTCGATATAGAGCGTATTCGAAACTATAGTTATAGTAGATGAAAACTCTCTCTCTCTCTCGGTCTCTCTCTCACACACACCCACACCCACACACACACACACACACACACACACACACACACACACACACACACACACACACACACACACACACACACACACTATCTCTTTCTGTCTGTCTCGGTCCTCGGAGTTTGATTGCCATTACAGAGTGCCCTGATGATCGTTGGATCGGTTAGGATGCTGTAACCAATCGACTCTCTCTCTCTCTCCGATCCCCTCTATCTCTCTCTCTCTCTCTCTCTCTCTCTCTCTCTCTCTCTCTCTCTCTCTCTCTCTCTCTCTCTCTCTCTCTCTCTCTCTCTCTCTCTCTCTCTCTCTCTCTCTCTCGCATACAGAATCGGGTAAACTCCAACGAACGGACATGGCCAGACGGACTGACAGGCAGACACACGATCACTTTGAGCTTAAAGCGCAAGAGAGTTGGCTCTTCCTCGATCCACCATCCTTCCTCTCTCTTTCTCTCTCTTCCTTCTGCCATCGGTAGTCGAGACTCGAATTTCTCAATCTATCGATATATAGGAAGATGGAAACTCTTTTATATTTGTTATACGGCGCCCTTATCGAGCGCGCCCTTGCTGGCTTCGACGTCCCTCGATCACTCGCACACACACCCCACATACGTTGATCGGCTGGCAACGGAGCACGGTTTACCGAACACTGTACAAACTAGGTCCGCCATACGGACCGCGCACCGTGAGAGATCTCGCTGGATCGTCAAAAGCATCGATTTTGATTATACGGACGAATACACACACACACACACTCACACTCACACACACTCACACTCACACACAAACGCGCGCGCAACGCACACGAACATACATTCCCGACTGCCATTGCCGATCGCTTCTGGCACGAAATTCTTTCCCCAACCTCTTATCATCCCGCATTTTCGTCCGCAGATACTGATCCCGTCGCCGCGTCCCAACCTCCCGCACGTTCCCCCCCAGTCCCATCGTTGGAGCCCCGAAAATGTCAGAGCACGAGACTCCGGTGTATCTACTGCCAACGACAGACTCGCATCCCCCTCCCTCAACACCTGGCAAATTTCCTTTCCTATCGTTACGTGGATTTGTAACATACGTGTATTTGTGTATATATTTATATATACACGCGTGTTTGCATAAAACGTATATGGAAAGAGTCCTTATCTCTTACCACTCGGAAACAGAATCTAGTCTGCCACGTTCTAACACATGTTACTTTTTTTTCTATCTTGCTATTTAAATGTGTATACATACAGGGTGTTTGGCACACGGATCGATATAATTTTTTGGGGGATTGAAGGCAAGGGTCATTTGCTAGTTTATTGACCCTTAGACTCTATGCCCTAAGTGTCACGCATTTTTTTTTCCTTTCTTTTAATTACCCGAAATTTCGCGTTTATAGGAGCTTCTCGCTTTAGACACTAAGAAGAAGGCTATTTTCATGATTTTTTTTGAAAAGTTGTTACAATTAATAAATACACTTTCGGAATACATAACAAATTTTTTTATGTATTCATGTAATCCAAAGAAACTTTAAAGGCGTTTTTCTCGAGACAACGTTTTTCGACGACTTGTTGATAAAACCATCAAAACTACTGAAACGATCCTTGTGAAATTGTAACCACATATTCTTTACAACTATAGCTATAGCGCATATCAAGGATTTTCTTCAATTTCGATATTTACTCATTTTTTGCCAAAAACGGTGGAAAAAACACGTCTATTTTGTTTTTTTTTCGAAAAGTGTCCGCCATTTTGTTATTTTCGCATATATCAATAATCGTATTTGTGCTATAGGTATTAACATACTGAATCTAAAACCGTTTGATTTTTTGTTTCGGATGAGCCATCTCCGAGATTTCATCAACAGCGCAAAGATACCAATTTTTTTGGGACATTCCTTTAACTACTATTTTCGTCTATGAATAGTGACTTGAATAAATAATTTTTATTTAAATATACTTCGAAAGTGTACTTACTAATTGTAAGTGTAGCAACTTTTATATCAATATCTATAATATAAACCTATCAAAAAAATTCTTGGAAATAGCCTTTTTAGCGTTTAAAGTGAGCAGACCCCTTAAGTCGTCATAACGTTTTGTTTGGGTTGTAATAGCATGAAATAACTTTTGTTGTATTCTGCAATGTATCCTCATTAAAAATAAATCATTCTTTGATACAATTGGTTTCAAGAAAATTACTCATGAGCTTTCAAAGTCTTCAAAATGCGTAAATATATTAAAAATGTCAACTTATTAATTCTTCAAAAAAAAACTAAAATCTTTTTTGAACTTAGCATTATTTTAAAACGTTCTCTAGGTTATATATCCTTTCAAACGGTATGTTACACGTCATAGAAATCGTTCATTATGTGGTAAAAATAAAGAGTAGAAGTTTTCTTACAATGAATTGATCGAGTAGAAATTTTTCATTCATTTACACATGTTTAAGACTGGAAGCTCAAGAGTCACTTGCTTGAAACTAATTGTATTAAATAATGATTCATTTATAATAAACATACATTGCAGAATACAACAAAAGTTATTTCGTTAAAATCACAAACAAAAAAGTTATGACGGTTAAAAGGCAAAATTTCGGGTAATTAAAAAAAGAAAAAAAATCTATTACCGTGAGACTTAGGGCATATGGTCTAAGGGTGATGAAATTAGCAAATGATCCCCCCAATTCCCTAACAAAATGTGTCGATCCATGCGCCAAACACCCTGTATACAAGGCTTCATTAAATTTATTATAAAAAAACTTATTCTCTTTATTTTGACCACATAATGAATGATTTCTATGACACGTAGCATACCGTTGGAAAAGGTATAAACTAGATATGTTTTTAAAACAAAGCTAAGTTCAAAAAAGCTTTTAGTTTCATTTTATAATGAATTCAGAAGCTTACATTTTTCATACATTTACTAATTTTTAAAACTTTGGAAGCTCATGAGTCATTTTCTTGAACCTAATTGTATCAAATAATGATTTATTTTTAATAAGCATACATTGCAGCATACAACAAAAGTTATTTCATGTTATTACAACCAGAAACAAAAAAGTTATGACGATTCAAAGTCAAAATTTTAATATTTAATATTAAAGAAAAAATTAAAGAAAAGAAAAATTAAAGAAAAGAAAAAATTAAAGAAAACGAACAAAAAATTATATCTTAATCATCGTGATACTTAGGGTGACAAAAGTAGCAAATGACCCCCCCCCCCAATCCCTCAAAAAATTGTGTCGGTCCATGTGCCAAACACCCTGTATATATAAATGTGTGTGTGTCTGTGTGCGTGCGTGTGCGTGTAAATAAGTGAAGAGAGAGAGAAAAAGAAAAATGTGCAAATAAAACAACGAATGAATGAAGATAGCGAGCGGCAGAATACATACACATACACACACACACACACACACACACAGACACACATAATATATATTATATGTAACACATGTATTGTATATGCAGAATTCTGGCACCCCTATTAATTCACTCACTGTTTTAAACTGAAAACCGGTTAAAAAACTATAACGTATGTAGCGGTTAAACTATTTTCAGTTTAAACGCTACAGTTATACGTTACAGTTCAAACCGGTCGAAACGTACAGTTCAACCCCGTTTTCAGTTTAAACGTAATTTCCCTAGTGAAAACTAGTTCTTCCTAAACGCCATTGTTTTTCCTAGTAAAAAAATAGCAGTAAAACCCAAACACATTTTGTATGGGATTGGGGTTTATCACTAGTAGCAAGTACGTTAACTATTGGAATAATAAAAACTAGTGAAACCCAAGTGGTATGACTACTCACCACTAGTAGTTTCACTACCAGGTTTTTTTGCTAGTGTTTATCTAGTTTTTTCTTACTATTTTTTATAGTTTTACTACAAGGGATTGTTTGGATTTGGGTTTTTCTACTAGTAGTAAAACTTGAATGAATGATGACTCGTTTCGGTTGAGTGGTCCGAATAGTGACACCCGGAAGGAAAATCCCGATTCTGCGTATCAGTACCGAACCGAATTAGCCCCATTTATGCTTTACGATCCTTTGTACTTTTCGAATAAAAATCCATATTTCAATTCGTTTTTTTCGCGTTTCCGTCTAGCATACGCTTTTCATTTTATTTATCTATTACGTTTGCAGTTCCTTTATGGAATGTTTTCAAACGCAATTTGCCGCCATTTAAACTAGTATAAGTATTTTTTTACTCACCTGAACTTTAGTCATTAATCCTCTTAAACCTACTTACAATTAGCTTAACTTTTGATCGAAATCTAAGGCAGTTGCGTTAGTGTTCGTTTAGTCATTTATTGATTGTTAAACAGTGCACTCCCCAATGATAACACAAGTTTTAAAAAATGTTACATACACATGACAATAATGTTATATTTTAACCAAATTTTTTCATGGATGCTTAAGATATCGATAGAGCAAACTAACATATGTCTCACTTTTTTCCATTTATTTTTCTTAGTACATAATAATAAGTGCTCTACGCATCGTTACCAAGCAATGTACTTCATCATTATGGTAAAAAACATAACATCGATATGTATGGAAAGGAAGTCACGCATGCATGTTTACGTACCTATACCCCGGTTGTTATCCGCTGCTTCTTTGTTCTCCTGCAAGCACAAGCTGTACCAACAAAGACGATTTGGCCTCCCGTTTTGTGAATTCGACAGAGGTTCATAACAGACGTATATAGGCGCAGCCACACGTATCTCTATATTGACGTATGCATATGTATATATGCACATACATGTATCTCTATATTGATGTATGAATATGTATATATGAGTATATTCGTCGACCCTGTACGAGGTGGATACTCGGCTGATACACGTTTTCTTCGGAACTCGAAACTTCACAGTGCCGAAACTTCGCGTACACAGAGATTGGCACACGGTTGAACGCCGATCTTTATACGTATATGGAAGTTAAGAGGATTCCTGAATGCGCTCGCGTAATACGTCCTCTATTTTCTCAGGCATTACATTCTCCTGAGACCAGATGTGGCCTCTCCTGTTGAGCTTTCGCGACAAGGGAGATGCTTTCGTTATTTCTAATTTCCCCCCTCCTTCTGCCTCTCTCTCTCTCATCCCTCCAGAGACAACCCTCCGCTCGTAGAAAAGAAAAATGTAACGTGTCTTTCTCTCTGAAAGCCACGAGAAAATTTCCTGCAACACTCTCGTGCGTATAGGTAATAACCGATGTAATTATGACAGATGTGCCCCGAACCTAAGACGATAATGTCAAACTTTATTATTCTCGTGGAAATCTCGCACACTTTATAATTTCTTATCCGGACAAGATGACCGTAACTCAGCGCAATCGCTGCACAAAGTTCCTCTTCGAGAACTCGGCCTTCGTACAGTAGCCAGAGAAAAATGAAAGGTCATATCGCTGCAGAGCATTCGATGCGACAAAAATGGATATCACATATAGAGATCACATCACATCACATCACATGTGATATCACATATAGAGATCACATCACATCACATCACATGTGATATCACATATAGAGATCACATCACATCACATCACATGTGATATCACATATAGAGATCACATCACATCACATCACATGTGATATCACATATAGAGATCACATCACATCACATCACATATAGATATCACATATATCACGATTATAATGGATATCACAAAAATGGATATCACAAAATGGATATCACATAAAAATCGATCGTCGTGGAGAGTCTCCCGTATCACGTGAAACGGTCCATAGTGTAGATACGCCGTCAAGCTCCAAGCACGACAATTGCGCTGACACAGCGCGCGAGGGATGGACCAGTACGGTGAAGGGACCGGAAACTAGACGCGGAATTTCTACAACCGGGAGAGGATCTCGGACGGTCGGCCGGAGCAACGTTATTTACGAGCTTAGTTCTCTCGCATGCTTTTGCCACGACACTCTCACACACACATACACATAGACTGACACGTATATATGACTATGGGGAAAAGACTTTTGAGCCCGTTACAACCATCTCATGTTTAGTTTGAGAACCACCGGCGACCGTGAGGATCGTCCTCGAGATTGTATGTCGAAAATCGGCCCGCATGTACATGTATGTACGAGCCACGGTCCCCCGGGGCTGCAAGTCCCGGTTGTTTGTTTTCAGGAGCGACAGACGAGAGTTCGATGGTTGCCGGCCGGGGTAAATTGATTCTCTAAGTTGAATTATAACGCTACTTCGTCCAAGGGTCGTTCCACTCGATGCTCTTCGATTTTACTGCCTCACGCGGGCCATATTTTTCCCAAATCTGACAATTATACTTGCCGACTTTGCCGGCTCGCACGTGTCAATGTACAAATTTCACACAACACACACACACACGCACGCGCGCGCATACCCACCTATACAGAGTAACCTGTACGAATAAATAATTGAATTTTAAAAGATTAAAATAAAATTTAAAATATTAACTGAAATTAAAAACATTGAAATAAAATTTTGCAACATCAAAATAAAATTCCCTCAAATAAAAACGAAATGTATTTCAATGTCAAGAAATTAAGATTAAATTTTCAAAAATTGAAATAAAAATGTATCCGTGTGATATCAAGCGGTATCCTCAAAGTGTCAGATGAAAACTTCCGTGTTCGATCAGTAAATAACAAGATTATTGTGGCGGAAGTATTACAGAGGCTCTTGCAGTCCTCGTGTTGGATTAGAGTAGAAGTTCCGTTCTAAGGGTTGAACAATTCTAGGATACTCTCCAATGATTTTCTCTGACTGTACATTTCCCAGTCTCGGTGTGTACCGATACAGTGCAGAGAATTCTTCCACCGGATGTCGTAGACTCGACGTCTGCAGCTCATTGACTGCCATCTCACAGCCGCAAGTCTCGAGGCAAGATCCCTGCTTTCCAATTAAATTGCAGGGTCATTTATCGGAACGTTTTCAATGTGTGGCAACTGGACCTTATCGAGCCACCGAGGCCGCTACTCGGATCGGTGACCGCTCGGCGGTGCACTGCACGACGAGCGTGGCGGAGAAGGGCGTGTGCAGGAACATTGGAAGGGCATGAAAAACGCTGTGGCAATAAACGCAATTGATATCTGCGGATTAATTGTTAGGGATTAATATTAATTAGGGTGAATTTCATTGGTGGACGGATGAAATTAATCGTACTGTGTATGGAAGCGTAAGGGCTGTGTATCTCGTATCAAAGATCACAACTCGGAGCGGTCTGCACTCGACAACTCCACCAAAGGGCACAGAGTACTCAGCAGAGAGCACGGTGCACAATGCTCATAGTCCGCTCTATCCTGTTACAGGGTTCGCATATTCCAATCGCGCTAAGCCATCCTCTCCTCTCTCTCTCTCTCTCTCTCTCTCGCTTTCTCTGCTCCCAAGCCCTCAGGGTGAGAGCTTAACAGTTTGTGTATAGAAAGCTTACAATTAGCTGCGCTCACTTAATTCCCAAGCCATTCCCTCGCCCGAGAAACATCGCTCGTTTCCTCTTATTCCGAGAGCATTTTGATCATCCGCAAACTCCACACTACCCCCACTCCAACTACCCCCTACTCCGCTGCAACGTTGCACGGGATACGAAAATTACGACCGCAATATTGACGCTTCGTGCGAGCGCCGAAAATGAGATATATCGATTGTGCATTCTTATCACTCGACAATCGTTCGAACGATTCGAGGGAGATGACATTTTTAATAGGCTTCGGCAAACGTCAGGGAAATAACGAAAGTTCACTAAAATCGTTTGGTTTGCTATGCAACATCAATACCATGGCACAGAAAAAAGAAGAAAAGTTTATACCGACACGATCAATTAATTATTGTCGAATACAATCATAATTTTGAAGACTTTTTTTAATCGTCCTGAACACTTACAATTTCCGCGCCTTTGCTGCACTTTTTTTTCGTGAAAACTTAGTGTCACTAAAGCTCCGAAAACGTGCATTTCAAATAACATTTTTCTTGCCCAATGAGTAAACATTTTTCATTATTCCACAGGTTAAGAAAAAACTAAATTATAGCCAACGTTTTTTGCAGTACTCTTTCAATAACAATCTGCACGCCTTATGAAAATTAAACAACAAAAAAAGCACTCATGGCTAAAGAATAATGATCATATTATAGCAATTCTTGTTAAAATAATTTCCAACACACTTTCCAATTTGTCCGGATTTTCTTTTGTTGAAAGTTATTTCCTCGATGTTATATAGTTAAAGCTCCGAAAACGTGCAATTCAAATAACATTTTTCTTGCCTAATAAGTAAACATTTTTCATTATTCCTCAAGTTAAGAAAAAACAAAATTATAGCCAACGTTTTTTGCAGTACTCTTTCAATAACAATCTGCACGCCTTATGAAAATTAAACAACAAAAAAAGCACTCATGGCTAAAGAATAATGATCATATTATAGCAATTCTTGTTAAAATAATTTCCAACACACTTTCCAATTTGTCCGGATTTTCTTTTGTTGAAAGTTATTTCCTCGATGTTATATAGAACCGGTACCTTGGATCATCCTGCACATCAGCGCCACCTTTTTCCTGCATTTTCTTGTTTCTCTCATATCTCGCGTTTTCACTCACTGTACAATATCGCGCGGGTATAGCGAGGAGCAATTGCGATGTAGCAAGGAAGAGGAAGATAAGGGGGCGGCGGGGTACACACAGTGCACAGATGTAAGAAGGGTGCCTCTTGATACATGTATTTTCACCCTTTTATCCCGTTCGGGAAGAGGAATTGAGGCAGGTGGCCGCGCGAGGAGACGAGGAAACACTACTTCTACTTGAATTCTCCGAGACTTTCATCGACGTTACAATAACTACAATATATAACCCCTCGCGCTGTTTCCCCAGGCTGTTTCTTGCCGATAGCCGCGAACGAGCGAAAAAAAAAAGAGAAAAGATGCACGCTCGAGAAAATCCTCGTTCTCGAGCGCAAAGGGTGCACCGCACCCTCGAAGTGGCGCACGATAATAGCGAAATATAAATCCGAAATTCCATCCTGTGAACTCGCGAGAGCATCTCTGGCCTCGTCCCGGAAATACATTCGTTCTTCACGCGTCGATGAGCTCCCGAAGAAAGCCTGGATATTGTTGTTTTTAATGAAATATTGTTTTAAAAAAAGCGCAGTTTTTACTCGGTTGGCTATGAATGAAGGACACTCCAGCCCTTAATTATTAGAGGGAGTTCGATTATGCAGGCGCGTAACTCTGAAATAACATTTACTGGGTTCGGAATAACATTCTTAGACTTTGCATGATAGTATCCTATATATTAATCACATAATTATCATTATTTGCTATGATGATGTTATTGTAATGATTATTATATGTAATGATAATAATAATAGTATAATTATTATATGGAATGATCAAAATGCAATTATTATATGTCGAGCCATAATAATTCGACATTTCAATTAGAAAGAGGCATACACGCATATTCTTTTTTCATTCCTCGACTATCCATTCTGCAAAAAATCAGTATGATCATCTATTCGAAATTTTCGAATAATATTTTTATTAAGACTCAATCTTAACTAAAACGTCTGATTTAAAGACGGAAATACATTATTTTAGAAGGGAAAGTGGAACAAGGCGGGCACGTCAAAGCGTAACACTCCGCACCATGGAACTATAAGAGGTTAAAATATATAAAAAATAAATAAAAAAATGTGTCATTTCAAAATCAAATATTTTACGTTAGAATAAAAAAAACCAACATGAAACTTTTTATTATTTAATTAAAACATATTATTTCTAACTAGTTCGCTATTCTAAAGTCTATATTATAAAAAATCATTCTCAGAGCGATAAAGTTAAGCCCGAACAACAAATTCACGCAATCTTCCTAATCCATTCTCCCTTCCAGCATTTTCAAGAGAATCCCCAACCTCGCCTCTCAAAATCAAAATACAATCATACTTGCACACAGATGACCAATTCTAAAAAAAAAAAAATACCAAACTCGTGCCTTACTATCCAAGAATTTGACCCCGGTCTATTTTCGCCGACCCAACTGGCAAGAGCAAAATACCAAGCTCGTAGACTAGCTGAAAAAAGCAGCTAAAAAACGAACACAAAATACTCACACGATTTAATTTCGCAGGAATCGACTGGAGAGCAACGCCGAGCACTGGAATGCGCTGCTGTTGTCACTGCGCGAGCTCATCGAGTGGGTGATAAGAAAGGACACGGAGCTCACGGGTCTCGGGCCGGTTTGCGGCGATATAGCGGCACTTCAGAAACAACAGGTCAGTCTAAACGCGACAGAAGAGTCAACGAAGAGCGGAGAAAAAGAAAAGCCTGACAAAAGAAAGCTTTTCCTTTCTGGCAAACTAACGCGGGTGAGATCACGTATTTCGGAATAAAACAGGTGGACGTGTCTCTCGGTGAAATTGCGAAAAACATATATATATATATATATATATATATATATATATATATATATATATATATATATATATATAAGAACGGATTTTTTGGTGAATAAATGAGAGAAGATCGCGACCGAACGTTTTCAAAGATCTCGCACGTGCCAAACGACGAGTTTTTTTTCCTTTCCGCAAAACTGTACGATATAAATTGTTTCGGAGACCGCGGAGCTAGTAGTGCGAGTCTCGTTATAGTCAGACACGCAGCGCGACCGAGTATACGACTCACAATGCACGAATGGAAACGGTACATAAAACGTCGTCGTAACCAGACTCTTGTTCTCTGGCTCGCTCGGGATCCTTTCTCGAGTATCTCGAGGGGGAAAAAAAATCACTCGTTCGGGCAAATATTTCTAATCGTTATTGCCAATCAACAGCACTTTTATCATTCAGATTGTAACCCAATCAAAGGTCTTACGAGACGGCTCGACGCTGTCCAATTTTAATGTACGAAACAGAAGACAGAAAATAAAATCATAGCAAAAAAAGATAGAAGGCAAATTTGAAGCAAAGAATCAGATTAAACTTAAAAATCCAATAAAAATAACAATCATAACGGGAAAATTAGATTAACATTGAAAGATCAAACTAGTTTGACAATATCAAAATTGTAAAACGGAATGAAAGGAATTTTAAAACGATTACGACTAAATAATAGAATCAAATCGGAAATCGTAATAAAAGAAATTAGATTACAATTTAAAAAATCAAACTAAGAGATTAAATTTTATATGTGATAAAAGAATTAGATTAAAAGTAAAAACCAAATCAGAATAGAAATGGTAATAAAAATAAATTGTATTAGAATTGAAAAATAGAATTTAATAAATAAAATTAAAGTTAAAATGGAGAAAAATAAAATTAAAATTAATAAAATTAGGTCTGCACGTTCCTCTCGGACGAGAACAATAATGATCATGGCGTACACGGGGAAAGAAAAAAAGGGCCAACATGAAAGGGCTCAACGGAAGGACGTATACGTGTGTGTGTGTATATATATATATATATATATATATATATATATATATATATACACACACACATATACAACGATGTGCATCATCCGAAAGTACTTCTACCCACTTGACTTTTACGTTTCGCCCGCACGTAATCACGCCCCGTTGCTTTTCTCAATTTAATTACGCGCGCACACGGTCATTAGCTTCTTCTTGCGGGTTTGCGTCGTTTCGACGAGATTTTCCTCCTCCCGAACGTCGTCGTCGACACTGCTGTTACCACGAGACCCAGCGTGGATACATTTTCGTTCTTTTTCTCCCCCGGTACGAAAGATTTTTCGTTGCATACACGTCCCAACGTTTCATTCTCCAGCACAAGACAGCGATCTGAGATAAAAGAAGCTAAATAAAATATCGTGCAATTGCAACGGGGAATCGTGATCGAGAATATTTATAAACAAACCCTTCGACGAAGACTCAATTTTTTTATCATTTTAATTAAATAAAGGTCAGATATATATGATTTTCTAATCAACCCTTTCAAAAGGCACTCCCGTTTCGTAAATTACATTAGATACGGAATAAATGTATTGTTCATAAAGGAACCCTGTAGCGCGCTCTTTTTAAATAAATTAAATTAGGTACGTGATCAATTATTTTTTGATCGATCAAACCTTTTGGAGGATGCTCTAATTCATTCAATTCAATTAAATACGTAATAAATGTATTGTTTATAGGTCGACCCTTTTCAAGGGCACTCCTTTGAAATAAATTAAATACGTGATAAATGTAATATTTTTAAATCGACCCTCTTGCGATACAGCTTTCGAATAAATTTAATTGAATTGTCTTAAAAGAAGAGATGAT
Organism: Ophion costatus; assembly: GCA_951751655.1. NCBI lineage: Eukaryota > Metazoa > Arthropoda > Insecta > Hymenoptera > Ichneumonidae > Ophion > Ophion costatus. The sequence continues at coordinate 48,422,917 of OX632358.1, forward strand.
CTCAGTCACAAAAGAAATTATCATCTCTACAATCATTTCTCGAATGACTCTTGTTATCTCTACAATTATTAATTTCTACAAATATTGCCCGAAAAATAGATTGGAGTGTCTTTCTCACCCCTCCGAAATATTGAAATTGGGCGATTTATCGTACAAGATGAAAGTGACGAATTTCATTCTCTCCTCAGGACGACCACCGGGGATTCCGCAGGCAGCTGGAAGACAAACGACCCGTCGTCGAGAACAATTTGCTGAGCGGTCGTCAATACATCGCCAATGAGCCGCCTCTGTCGGACACCTCGGACTCTGAAGGTAAATTTATCGTATGTGATATCCACGATGAAAGAGCGGAGAAATAAAATACAAAGCGGAAAAGAACGCGGACAATCTTTATTTATTGCATTGCGTAAATATCGAACGAGAGAAAATCCTCGAGAAGCTTAATCTCCACGTCGCTCCGAGTCAATAAGAATTAAGAAATCTGAGGATACAATTATCGACTGCTGGTAATTTCTCTCTCTCTCTCCTGGGCGCAAGATAACGGAACCTCGCCTCATCCTGACCTGCAACAATATCCTCCTCGAGCTCTTCCGTTGTTCCCTTTAGAAATCCGATTACATCGAATCTATTCTCATTAAACGAAGCATGATTGAATGAGACGCGACTACAACGGTGAAATATCGCGTTGAATTCGAATCCATTTTAATGAAGCAATAACCGAGAAGACAACTACACATACACACACACACACACACACACATACATATGTACATACACTCAAGGTCAAAAGTTTGGGTACAAACAAATCTACGAGTTTGAGCCACTTAAGGATGTTGAGTCCCAAATCGCAAATGATGATAAAATTCTGAAAATTTGGTATTTTTTTGTATGGAGTATTTCAGAGGTCGCGTAAAAATTTCACGACAATTAGGAAGCTCGTTATTGAACAATTAACATTCACTAATTAAATGTTGTTTTACGGAAACTGATGTAACTTTGCAATAAGTTTTTTTTTTGACCTCTCAATTTTATAATATCTACAATATACTGAAAGCAACGGAAACAAAACGAAGTTTATTGATAAATTTTTTTTTCATTTCTCTTAAAAATTGTTCTTAACAAAATGTTAATTTTTTAATAACGAGCTTCCTAATCGTCGTGAAATTTTAACACGACCGCTTAAATACTTCAAACAAAAACATACCAAATTTTCAGAATTATCTTATCATTTTTTATTTCAACCCTTAAGGAGGTTGAAGTAATGATGATAGAACTCTGAAAATTTGGTATGTTTTTACATGAGGTATTCAGGAGGTCGGGTAAAAATTTAATGACGATTAAGAAGCTATTTATTGAACAATTAGCATTGACATGTTTCATAGGGACTCAACATCCTTAAATTATTAGAGGCGCAACACAAAATAGTGGAAAAAAAATTTCGAAGGAAAATTATGAAAAAATTCTAGTCTATTCAGCATGACTGTACGCAACTTTTTCCCCTCTTGACAATTTTATTTAAACCTCACAGTTTTTTAGTTGCGCTGTCTTTTTTGAAAATGGTCGTTTTTAGGTAAAAACAATCGTAACTCCCTCAAAAAAAATCGCGCGAAATTTTCTAAAAAATTATATTGAAGCTATTGGTTACCGTTTCAAGGATATTCCAAAAAAAAATAACGAATAACATTTCTAGAAACTGTGCAACCGATTGAAAATAGCCAAAAAAAAAGTAAAAAAACAGCAACTTTCAAACCAGTGCACCGGGCTCGAAAAAAATCGCAAAAAATTTTCTAAGATGCAAAATGAAGCCTGATATGTCCTTTTTAATATGCCGCTTTGGAAATTCGATTATCTTTATTTTTCACTGAGTTATCGAACTTTTACGGTGGCTCGGAATTTCGTGGGGTGTACCCAATCTTTTGGCCTGGAGTGTATGTGTGTATATATATATATATACATGCATGTGTGTGTATGTGTGAGTGTGTATTCCCTTGGCGAGCATGCAGGGTAGGATATTACGAGCAAAACGCTTTTTTATAAATTTTCGTGCGACCAAAACCCGCCGATATATTCCCGTTCATAGTCCAAAGCTGAGCAAACAACAACACAGTAGTTCCTCACGCGTCATTTTTTCTTTCTTCTAGTATTGAACTATAAACGATAATTATTCAATCATATTATCGATTTGCAAAGCAAGTTGATTACTTAAATTTTTTTTTTCAATGCACTCGCGTGAAGGTAGATTGGAAGTTGCGATTGTAAATTCCGCGCGTAAGCAACGCCTGTGCTTTTCACTACTTGAACTTTCAACGCGAAAATCTCGGCCATTATTTGTCGCACGGCGTTAAAAAAAGGGTTTCGGTCGCAATGACACAACTAGTATGTTCGCAGAGGGACCCCCATTTGTGAATCAGCTTGTATATGAAAAAAGGATATTTTGAACCGTCCGTATCTATTTAGCGTTTTCCACTCGCACATTCGGCCATTTCGAGGACGGTCCTCAAACCCGGATGTCTGCAAAATCATATTTTCCCGTAGAAAAAAAAAAGATATTTATATGCGTATGTACATATTGATCCTCTATGTATTTATGAAGGGTGAACGGCTTGGAAAGGAACACCGATTGCCTGCGATAGCGAAAATAATATCGTGAAATTACCAGAAGGGGAGAGCAAGGGAAAGCTCAACCGTGCGGGAGAATATTGCCGGATGAACGTCAGTAATGGGATAAAAGACAGCCGGCTTTGGCTCCTCTCTAGCTTCCCCATTAGTCACAAATGAGGAAAAGCTCGAAGCTCTTGCTTATTCCTCTTCATCGGCTATTTATCATCATCTTTTCGAGAACAGATCGGGGGACCTTTTTTCCCCGCCTCGAACACGAATCTTCGTTACGCCACTTTTCGCGATTATTCCCCGAGGTCTCCCGCTCCGTGCAACACTTTGTCAAACGTTTCAAGAATATCCAGCCCGTCCGAATCTTCTGAGAAAATTCAGATCCTTAGCCTGCAGGCGAGTGCAATGTTTTTGGAAAAATTAACATTTGAGGAACTATTGATTTTTCGTAGTGCAGTTCAAACCGGGAAACTGGAGACAAGAATTTTTTAATGAAAGAAAAAGAGTTTGATTTCACATGCGTATTGATAAATGAATATACGACAACTTACAAGAATTTGATTTATCAGAGAAAAAATAATGGCTTGGAACATAATTTGTTTGGGTTCATTTTGACGAATATTCGAAATTTACACGCGGATAAAAAGGTAATGTCATTTCTCCTGGAGAATTTACGAAGCCAGTAACTCCCCCTAGAGAATTTTCGAGGCGAGCAATTTCTCCTGGAGAATTTCCTAAGCGAGTCATTTCTTCTGGAGAGTTTCCTGAGCGAGCAATTTGTCCTGGAGAATTTCCGAAGCGAGTAGTTTCCCCTGGAGAACTTCCGAGGCGAGTAATTCCTTCTGGAGAATTTCCGAAGCGAGTAATTTCTTCCGGAGAATTTCCGAAGCAAGTAATTTCTCCGGTGGAATTTTGCCAGCGAGTAATTTCCCTCGAAGAATTTCCAAAGCGAGTAATGTGTTCTGGAATGTGGAGTGGCGAAATCAACTGGAAAAATTTCGATGTCATTTCCCGTTGTTGCGCAGTGACGTGTGTTTTAACACGCGAACGGTGTACAACGTGCGATAACGCGAATGAGTTGGAAACTTGCAGTCTGCACGGCGAGGACAGACACGACGGTATTTGATAAACCAGCGCGGCAGCGTTATAATTTGCCACGCTCTCTTCTATGGACGGATGATCAATCAAATTACCACACTCCAGAGGCAGAGCGGAGGACTCTGCTGGGCGGTTTCCTCGTTAAATGCATCGTCCCGTGAGGACGTGTCAACACACAAAACACACACACGTACACACACACAAACAAACACACACAAAACGACGAAGTCAGAACTTTGCAGGCTCTCTCTCTCTCTCTCTCTCTCTCTCTCTCTCTCTCTCTCTCTCTCTCTCTCTCTCTCTCTCTCTCTCTCTTGCTCATTTATTCCCTAGAACCACAACCACATCGTAACTTAGTCCGCCATCGAATTATATAATCCTTCCCAACTTTATTTACGGTGCTCTTCAACGAACATAAGAGGCAGAGAGAGAGAGAGAGAGAGGAAGAAACATATGTCATAAAAATTGACATTTAAGGATGTTGAGTCCCTATGAAACATGTTAATGTTAATTGTTCAATAAATAGCTTCTTAAGGCAGGATTCTACTTTAAAACCATGAAAAAAACGCTATTTTCGTGAATTTTTTCTGAGAATACTATTAAAGATATCGATATGGGGTTTAAACTGTTCAATAAATACACTCTTTAAGTACATAAAAAAAAAATTTTTAACGTATTTTGTTCATTTTTTGTACACGTAAAATATGTTTAAAGCCAACGCCTCGAAAAGCAGGTACCGTTGCCGTGGTCGTGAAATCTTCCCGACGGATGGTCCGAAACAAAAAAATCAAATAGTTTCATGTTCGGTATGTCTTCAGGAACCGACCTAACTAGAATATTTCATATACGTGCAACATTAACAAAATGGCGGCTAAAATACGAAAAAAAAATGCGTTTTTTTTGGGTCTTTTTTTGCAATAAAAAAATAGTTCTAATCAAAATTTTAAGTTGATTGTAGTTAGGTCGGTTGGTACACACATATAGAATATGTGTTCCAAATTTCATAAGGATCGGTTCAGTACTTTTTGAGTTATCACGACCACGGTACTTGAAAATGTCGTTACGAGAAAAACGCGTTTAAAGTTTTGGTGAGTGATAAATCGTAGAAAAAATTATCTTACCCTCAATCAGCGATGCCTGGGCCATATAATATGCCTTCGACGTGTTCCAGGTGGGTGTTTTCATCCAATTTAGCCTTTCAAAGTTTCAAAGTAGAATCCTGCCTTAATCTTCATGAAATTTTTACACGACCTCCTGAATAGTTCATGTAAAAACATACCAAATTTTCAGAATTCTATCATCATCACTTCAAACTCCTTAAGGGTTGAAATGAAAAATGATAAGAAAATTCTGAAAATTTGGTATGTTTTTGTATGAAGTATTTAAGAGGTCGTGTTAAAATTTCACGACGATTAGGAAGCTCGTTATTAAAAAATTAACATTTGGTTAAGAACAATTTTTTAAAGAAATAAAAAAAAATGTATCAATAAACTTCGTTTTGTTTCCGTTGCTTTCAGTATATTGTAGATAGTATAAAATTGAGAGGTCAAAAATAAAACTTATTGCAAAGTTACATCAGTTTCCATAAAACAACGTTTAATTTGTTAATGTTAATTATTCAATAACGAGCTTCCTAATTGTCGTGAAATTTTTACACGACCTCTGAAATACTTCATACAAAAACATACCAAATTTTCAGAATTTTATCATCATTTGCGATTTGGGACTCAACATCCTTAAGGAGAACCGAGCCTTTTGCCGCTGAATATTAGAGGAATCTAATTTTGTTCGTAGATGTAGATACGTCCATTACAAGTTGACTTCGACTTTTCCGCAAGTTCCGTTATATCGTTTAAAATAAATAGAAAGTCTAGAATTTTTTTTACCACATTCTCAAGAAAAATCATCTGCAATGAAATGGGCTCATCGGCAATGAAAATGATAAAAATATACTTTTGGTATAATAATAAAACTTTCGTATGAATGGATATTTTTCAAAATCTTGAAAATGACTAGAATGGCGACCCAGTTAGCCAAGCGTACCATTGGTACAGCGTACCGCAATTGTGGAGTACGCCGTACTATACAGTATCGGTAATGTACGGGTACGGGCTACCAGCGTAATCGTACCTTCACGGTACCGTCACCGTGGAGCGATACCGTCCCGGCTAGAAATTGACGTTGGGTTTTTGTACAGTTCATTGCTGGGTCAACCCAATTCCTTGTTGGGTCATTATCGGGCTTCCCTATCAGGTTCTTATAGGGTGTGTAACGATCTTCTAGGGTTTTCTTTGGGTTCTGTCAGATTTTGCCTCGGGTAAGCCCAATTTTTTGTTGGGCACTTATCGGGCTACCCTAACCATTAACCCACTGAAATCAGTAGCGTTGCATGGATTTGGGTCGGGCATTTTTTAGAACGTTATAAAAATGGAAAAATCGGCAGTGAGTTGGTCGAAAAATAACCTACCCTTCATTGATTGAATTCACAATTGATCGTTTTTGTTCGCTTCTATTTATTTATGCTTACATGTAAACAAGAACACTTTTGATTAATTTTCAAATCACATATTCATTTTTTCATTCAAGATAGAGGAACTAAAGAATACAAAATAAATTGCTGAGTATCTACCCAAAGCATAACAAAAAATAAAATGTCTCTACGCTTACAAAAATATATATGTGAAAAACTTGATGAAAAATTAAGTTCCGAATAAAAACGAAAAAAAAAATCCGAATAAAAAAATAAGAAAAGCCAAAATTTGGGTTCTCTTCCAAACGCTCCGAAGCCCAGTCACCGAACAAACAGCGTTGTCTATGGTCATTAACTTTGAGCTCCTGGGTCAGTTGGATCTTGTACGGGTGTAGGCCCAATCCCTGACGCAAAATTCGCCAAGTTGAAGTCTGCGAAAAGCCGAATTCTTGTTCAACCCAACGTTTGCACTAACGAACACTCGTTTGATAATAAAGTTTTATCGTTTGAACGTACTGTTCAATCGTGTAACTTGCCATGGTGATTTGGCATCAGTGACTGAATAATAAACAATTCATTAGACGGACGCCACCAAACCAACATGGTCGCAACAGGCCGCCAACATCTACCCACGCCAATTGAAAAACCGTATTCAACGATCAATGCGACGACCTCAATCCCAAAATCAAAATCTCCTCTCGTCGCTTTCCAATACTTTGACACACTTCGACATAATCCGGACAGTATTCTCTCGCGTTATAAATCGATATATCTCGAGGTGAGAATCGCGTACGAATGAACTGGTGGCCACGAAGGGGAGTTTAGTCGCGTCGCGAAGGGCTCATGACTTCCGGTGTGAAGGAAAAACGCTCGTCACCGCGACGAGCCCGAACTTTCCCGTCTACGTGATCGGGGACCTCGAGCAAGTCGACTCTCCAGCGGATAATATGACTTACAGATGGCGAGCACGACGGCCTAATTCGATTCAATCATTTGGATTTCTTTATCGCTGGATTTCGTTTCGAGCCATTTGATTTTTTGCTTTTCACATCGTATACGGCGATATTTTTTTTTTCACCAAAAAGTTCGAACCCTTTTAGAGAAGTTGCCGATCGAAATCCGATTATACGATGCGCTAGGTGATTTTTTTATTTTCATCCTTTTCCACCGACTCGACGAAACTTTTGGTCCGCGAACAATATTCGGGAAAATATGTATCTCAATGTTGCGACAATGTGCACGCGACGAAATTCGATGAAAGTTCGTTTCATTTGCTATTCAATGTATATGCAAACGACGGCCCCGCAACTTCGGCTTGCATACCGGCGGATAAATATTACAACTTGTCAATGCCTTTGTGCAGTGAAAAAGGGCTTTATTTTCTTCGTTTTTTTTTTTCAAATCCTATCTCGACCTGTGAGCTGATATAAAATATTTCGCGAACAAAGAAGACCCGGAAGGAGAGGGAGAGAGAGAGATATCGAAGGAGAGCAGAGGTTTGAAAAAACGTCCTCATTACAATGCAACATTGACGAACTCCTACAGCTTCGAATTAATGAGCAGATATTGAAGTTACATTTTTTATACATCCAAGTTTTTCTTTCCTCGTTAAAAATAATCCCTCAATCGAGACCCTTGATAAACTCTCGAGGCAAGCACATTAACAGTGTGGTCGGCGAGTCCGTCAAATACCTATGTTTATACACCTGCACGCAAAAGTTTTAGCCCATCATACTTTTCAGACGTATTGCATTGAAATACGACGGTGGGGAAAAACAAACACGTATTTTTTTATATTTGATAACAATTATTTATATACTTAGATATTGTTCTAAAATATTTGATTGTCCATCGTATACGAATAATGCGCAATACAAAAAAATAATATATCACCCTATTATTCATATCATCGCTCTCTCAAAACTTGAAATGATTAACGAGTTCAGGAATGCAACATTTTATCACTTTACTCAAAAAAATCAAGTGGCCCGAAACTTTTGCACATCACTGTATATTTCATATGTATATACAAATATTATATTATATATATATATATATAGTTCGTATTTAGATGTGTACTATATTTGTGATATGCAACGCGTTCGAATAATTATTATTACAAAGCATTGATTTTAATTAATATTCTTGATTTATTAATATAATTAACAGATAATATATTGGAATATTTTGTTATATATTTGTATTATATATATATAACATATTTGAATATATTATACGAATATGACAAAGTAATACTTTAATGTAATAATAAGTTTAAGGTACTGTATCTTGATTTATTTATTTGCATATACTTATAAATATTAGTTTTATCTCTTTTTATCTAAAGCGTTTAATTCTCGTAAAAAATCGTCGAAAGAATATAAAAACATTTTTTTCCGGTTTACACGACGTAATTGTCCGCCCTCGGGAGAAAGCTCGGCGATATTTGTAGATCGTCAAAATTCTGGTGGCCTCCCAATGAGCACTTCGATATTTACGATTATCGGGATTGAAAAAAGAAAGGGTGGGCACCTGATGCTTTCGAGGTCAGTGACGAGGGAGCAACGGTTGGGGTGAACAACCCCACAAGCCTATCACGCGAAATTTAATTGTCCTATTAATCACGCATCGTATGATACCGTGCTATTTTTACGCGCGTGTTTAACACTGATAACACCGACTCGGAGACCCTCTCCTCGTTACACCACATATACGTAACCTATTATTCCGTTACATTGATTTACGTTCGTAACCGCAGGCCCCGAATTAACGGCCCTACGAACGGTCCGCGCAGGCATCTCGTTGCTCGTCGAATTATTCAAAAATTTTCAGTGACGAAGCGCAAGCCCTAAAGCGACGAATAAAGTGGTTCGCAATTTTTTTCGTTCTTTCTTTTCTTCATTTTTTATTGTTCTCATTATCATTATTTTATTAAATGAATCAGAGATATGTGCGGCCGTTTTATTTTTTAATAAAACGGCCGTTAAAATTAATTAATAAAATTTTAATAAAATTTTATTGATTTATTATTAAATTAATTAATTTAATAAAATTTATTTATTCATTTATTAAAAAAATTAATAAAATTTTATTAATTTTTTTATTGCTATTTTTTTACTATTATTATTGTATTTGTTTGTCAAATTATTGTTCGTTACAAATCCATAATGCGGCGTTTTTTTTTTAAGAGAAAAAAGAATTGTTCGCCGACTCGTGCTTGAAACTGAAGACTGGGAGAGGAAATGATCGACTTGTTTAAATTGTATGATCGGATTATTATTAACGCGACGCATCGATCTGTCTGTGGTCTCGCAGCTGGCCGAGAACTCGACGGTGATTCGAGGGGCTACAGAAGTGCCGAGGAACAAGCGAGGGAATTAACCCGAAGCATTCGTCGAGAAGTTAACAAACTTTCGGAACAGTGGAACGCCCTGATCGAGCGCAGCGATGCGTGGAAACGAAAACTCGACGACACAGCCGCGGTAAGTGCACTCGTCGCGCATTCATTCCAAATTGTATCCTCCACGTTTATTATCATCGCCTTTTCTTACGTTCTACACCGAATACATGCATTTATTCCAATACCTGCAACTTGTGCAAATATAATAATATACAGACACCAAAAAAAAAGCTTTTCAAAGTTGTGAAGCTCAGATTTACCATTTTCTGATTGGAATTTCAGAAAGATTAATTCACTTTTCCATTGTTCTGGTGTGAACAAAAAGAGCAATAACCTCGCATAAATTATATGGAAAAAATAATTATCCGCCGCTATCGCATACACGTTAGCTGGAAAGCCCAGATGTGTGCTACTTTTTTATACCTTATAATATTGATGGGAAAGGTAAGAATAAAAAAATTCTTTCTGTTCAATACACCCTAATACCTACATATGTATATATATTTTCCAAATTTATATACGGGATAGAAAATGAACTGGTGCTACCACATCGCGTCAGTTAGAGCGCCCAGATTAGACGTGTTTGTTTTACAGCTAATCATATTGATTTATAAAAGTAAATTCGAAAACGTCAGAACACTGCAATATTAATATATATTTATAATGTGGTATGTATATTCATATTATGTGGTAATATTTTATGTAAAGGATATGAGAAAAAAAAATACACGCGAAAATACAGAAAAAGAACTGAATTGGATAAACGATAAAAAAATCGTGGGTTCCACAAAGAATATCCAGGTTGATCAAGCTGAAATTGTATATATAAAAACACATATGTCTCGTCACCAAAAATCATATACATCCACACACAGACACACATACATATATATATATATATATACATATATATATATATATAACCAAAAGGTACAATATATATCGTTACGAGAGATAACCAGGCCTGTGATGTCTTCCCCATCGTTCTATTATCGTGCCCGTGCAATTTTCTCTATCGCGAGAGACGTTTCATCCGTCGAAACGACTTCTTTGGCCTGGAGGCGACGAAAAGTACCATCACGACAATTGTCATTTCCCTGGCCTTGTCCTCTCTCCTTCTTTTCTCTCTCGCTCCCCGTGAATCCATTCGCCACGAGTAGGCGGAAGTAACGATATCCGAAGTGCGCGGGAATGTGAACAGGCGAAACAAACTCGGGGAAAGCTTTCCCGCAGCGAGGAGCCACCCTTGTTTGGCAAGAACGCGAAATGCGGATCGAAAATGTCATGCGTCAATGTCGATACTATATACATGAGCGATAAGGATCAAAGACGAAATTGAGATGAAAAGAAAATTGAGACGAAAATCGTAGCCTTCGTAGCCCTTTTTCGTATCCGCGACCATAAGAGAAAAAAAAGCCCTACATATTTTTCGACTTTTCCAAACGTCCCGAAGTCTGCAAATCGATAAATCATGTGTGGTTTTTATTCCCCACGATTCTGCTCGAGCTGGCTTTTGCCATCTCACTCGGAACTTTCGCAGGTGGAAACATTCACGGTAAAACATTCTCGAGATATACGTTGAACAGGGTTATCAGGATATGCTCGGGGTTAATGTTGCGACGTGATCGGAATACGGAGCTCGCTTCCTACGGTACCTATTACATATATGTACACTGTACATACAACTCGATTCACATATATATTTTCATCCAATGCAAAACGATCGGAAATCCACTATGGGTGCCTTGACAGAAATAAAAATTAAGGGATGTACCCCATCCCTTACTTTCCTTTCTCTCAGCCCACATTTTGAACGGGTGAATTGAACTAACCGGTTATACTTTGAGAGCGGGAAAAATGTTATGTTTATGTATTTGAGCTTACGGGGGCCACCACATTCCATTGTTTTCAACGATTGGTAATGAAAATTTAGGGTTCCGATTAATAAGATTAAGGAATTTGTATTCAGGGGGTACAAATACATCGATACGGACTTGTTAAGAAAATATTTAGAACCCAAGCTGTTTCTTATTTCGGCCAAAAATAAATGGCTTTACTGAATCGGCGATCATTTTGTTTCTGCTCCGATTTGGAACTTCTCCTTGTGCTCCATTCTCTTCGTTATCGTTTGATCTTGAAAACGTCGTTTGATTTATTGAGCTCCGATTGGTTTTCAATTTTTGACAGAGTTTCAAAGACGGAGTGCCGATGTTCATCCATTTTTTCACACATACCCCTTTGCCACTTTTCGGCCATTTTTTCAATGCTCTTCCCGCTAACGCTAATTGAGATATCTTTTGAAAACGCCTTCATTAAATTATATATAAATCACTCATTATATATAAATCACTCAATTGTAAAACCCAAAATATAAATCACTCATTATATATAAATCACTCAAATAGAACCGATGTCACGGACTTTGAAATTTCGCGATTTTGGCAGTTCCAGATAAGTGGCCAAAAGGGTCGAAAGAATTCTTTTCACCTTTTGAACCGTTTTAAGAGTCTTTCTAACGGAACATTTTTCGCCGATCACCGATATCGCCGAATTTTTCTCGAAAGCTTGTAATTACGCCTAAACGCGAAAAACGTGTTTCCATATCCATTCGGGTGTAGCGTTCTCGATGAAACTGGAAAATCTACCCTTCACATGCTTCCTCTAACGCGGGATGTCACTTCACACTGGTTTGTCCCCGATAACAAAAATCCGTATCTAATAGTTTTTACCGCTCTAACGTATACATGAGTTTCGTCAAAATCGAAACAGGACACCAAAGTGATATTCCTCATCGTAAGATTCCAACAATTTCAATAATTTCCGCGTCACAATATCGTAAAGTGCTGCGTGTTCTTAAGGAAGCTTTCCAGTGTGACAGCCCGAAAAATCGCTGTTTTTCGCGATTTTTTTTTTTAAAGAAAAAATAATCTAATCGGTCTGGTTTTTTTTTTGTATATTAATTGGGTATTGAAGAATACAAAACAATTTTTTAAAGATCGATTTATTTATTAATTAATATCTATAAAAATGATGAAACAATTGTTGCAGAAAATGCACTTGGATGTGGTGTCCACGTTGGGGGTCACAATTTTGATCTGAAACAAAAAACACAAAAAGATTATTGATCGGTATATAATTGGCTTTCGTGCTATGGAGGCTTTTTTTTTTTTTTTTGCAAAAATGGCGCCGGTTTGAACAAAAAGTATCGATTTTAGCATTTTTTTTGGCAGTTTTTTTTACAAAAAAATAGGAAGATGTCAAAAAAAAAAAAAAAAAGCTTCCATAGCACGATAAACAATGACGTTAAGAATATTGTGTAAAAAATTCAACTCGATAGCTTTAAAACTCTGCCCTCCAAGTTGGACACCGTTTTGAAAAATGCTGTTTCGAGAAAACGCGTTCAAAGTTTCGCTGTAGCTGTAGCGCTCCGTTGCCTTCTTCCAAGAAATGCTGTACAGTAACCGAAATAATCTGAATTTCGGCATGAAAATTTCAGGGAATATTCGGAAGAGTGTATACTATTCGATAAAGCAAAAAAAATCGATTTTTTGAAAATTTCACACTGGAAAGCTCCCTTAAATCGACATTTTGCCACTTTTTCTCTCTTCTATTACGGAATGACACAAGCATATATGTATATACAAACGTACACGGTAGCTCGATAGATTCACAGGTCGAATGTCACAAATGCAGGCGGTATTATTTTCGTCGCTGCGCAATAAAGATCGCACACGCAGATTCGAGCTTGATGATTTGTGTTTAATGCACCACGCTTGTATTCCTATCTGGCTCGTGAATCGAAAAACAACGGGGACGGGGGGCCGACAACGATGGCTGGCTAGAAAAGTGAAGACGAGAGAGCAGCAGAACAATATTAATTCTAAACACCTATATATATATGTATAGACGAGAATTGAACGCCCGATAGTCGCGCATTGTGCCGAGAGGCGTTAGTGGGACTGTGAATAAAGAGCGCAGCTTTGACCCGTCGACGACGATCAAAGTAGCTCATCTTGATCGTGCACGATATAAAAAAAAAATTTGATGATATCCGGCGGATGTCATATTTCGCGGATAAAGGGACGGCCATAATTTCTTCTTTCACTCTCTTACTCTCCCTCCCGCCTCTCTCTCTCTCTCTCTCTCTCTCTCTCTCTCTCTCTCTCTCTCTCTCTCTCTCTCTCCCTCTCTCTGCCTCTCTCTTTTCTCTTTGCGAATAATCGCGATTCACGATTCGCTCCTGGCGACGTTTACACAAGCAAGGCTGCGTACGCGATACAAGCTGGAACTTTGTGCACGAATAAAAAGCTCGAATACGTGTGTGAAGCTCGTCCTGTTCAAACGGGAAGAACGACCGTGAAGAAAGAAAAATTCATCAGATATCTCGTATTACATTCCGCATTTGTTTTCTCTCTCTCTCTCGCTCTCATTGGGTATTTACAAACAGCGACTCTCTGCTCGTCTATTCTCCTTAGAAAGATAATTACCTCTGAACTGGCATATACTTATGATTTATTTTACATTATACTTTTTGTTTTACCCCAAACTTCTGTGCTTACTACTGTTAGTATTATTATTACCGCATTCTAATAATTATTATTGTTATTATTGTTAGACAACACTATTAGATATTATTATTATATTGTATTATAATTTATTATGATTATTATTGTCATTATTATATTATATCATACTTCATTATGCTTATTGGTATTTCTATGTTCTCTGTTAATGTACTCATTATACTTTGCCTCAAGGTGTTACCAGGGCATAATAAAATCTATCAATCAATCAATCAATCAATGCCCCCCCCCTCTCTCTTTTTCCATTTTTGCTTCGCGTTTTCGCATAAAAAAATTTAATTGCGGCGAAGAGAAAGTTTGAAAAGACAGAAATCGCAAAGAGCAAAGAAAATTTTAAAAAATGTATACATCACAAGGAGAAAAGATGGATTGAAAAAAACTAGAATTCTCAAAGGGCGAAGAGAAATTTAAGAAAAATAGAAATCCCAAAGGACAAAGAGAAATAATGTAGGCGCAACATTGGCTGCCTAACCAAAGTGGCAAATGTTTTCCTCTTTGAGAGCGTCGATTGAATTTTACTCCCGAATTTTGCTCGCTTACACGGGTACCCGAACACTTTTCTTTCCAAGGTATACCACGATCCAAAGCTGCAAGGAGGACAATTTAAATAACGTGTAACTTTGAAGCGAAGACCGCCACAAAAGAGCGGAGATTGATACACTCGCGCCGGAGGAAGATAAATGATACATTTTTCTCGAGTGTATGAGCCGAGATCGTGTATGAGAATGGTAGGAAATATGGAAAAAAAAAAGAAGGCGTAGAAGAGGCGTAGATGACGCGGTATCGTTATTAAGTTTGGGCGAGAATTCCGTATAAAACGGAGTAATAATGAGAGACCCACATATATATAGAGAAGAAAAAAAAATTGCAGCCGTTATTTCTCCGCAATGTAGGCTGTCAGCCCATCAAGCTGTTTTCAGAACAGTCCTCAAAAAAAATCGTTAATATTAATATATACATATATATATATATATTGGTGTCTTAATGACCCTCTGACCCTTCTTCTCCCATATAGCTGACGGAATAAATTTACTATATACGCCTCGTCTGAACTCTCCCGGGAATATGAAAGATTTTTTATTATCATCGTGACGAGAGCACGCGAAGATAGTATCGCTTTAAATTCAAATCGTCTTGCGCGCATTTTTTTGTGTCTTCTCCTGCGCTTCTCCTGAAAGATTTTCCCTTCAAATATGAAGGCGGAGTTCCTTGTATGAGAACGTAGATATGCAAACTCGTGCGCGGCTTAAACTTGAATGATTTTTCGTTCTTTCAATATTTTCCCTGCACATACAGGGTAATTCACAACTACGAGGGACTTTGTGAGCCTATAAGGTGGGTCATTGCGAGCAAATCGCTTTTTTTTTTCAGTGTCATATTCGCCTTCAAAGTTCAAAGCCCAGTGAATAATGGCAGTGGCTCAATCGCGATTTTTTTTTCTTCGGGTGTTGAACATAGAACGAAAATTATTGAATCATATTATCGATTTGCCTGTCTCGATCGATTTTTGACCCACCGTGTTAGTATTTCAGCGAGATTTTTTTTTCTGAGTTCACTTTTCGAAGGTGAATTCAAAGCCGCGACTTTGAACGCGAATATCTCGGCAAATTTTGGTCGCACGACATTTTTCGAAAAAGCGTTTCAAAAAAAAAAGCTGTATATATATATAAATATACAGGTTCATAGTGCACGATTCGCTCGACTTCTCCATCGATCAACGAGAATCTGCGCTTCGAGAGACTCCGACAGACAAGAGTATCTCATCTCGCAGTGTCTTAGCAGCCTCGAGAGCCCGGGATTTTATCTTAATTAAAGCGGAAAGATATCGCGAGTGCGTTGAAAGGCGCGACTTTGCGAGCTGAAAAGGGGATGAGTCCTCCACAGTCACCGTAGCCTCGCCAGCTTGCCTATCCTCTTATCAACCAAATTCTATTTTATTAAGTTACCGCAAACTCGATTTTATCCCGACCAGTTTCAAACCCCCCCCCCCCCTCCCCCGCGCTCGCCACTCGTCCTTTTCACTACCGTAGCGAACACGTCAAACACCCAGTCCAAAATTCCGAATTTTTTTTTCCTTTCGGCGATCGCTTGGCTACAGTGAGACGCGAGCTCGTCGGCGATTCGCTCAAATTTCAACGTTTAAACGAAACTATCGTACGCTACGGCAGCGGCGCGGAAGTGCGCGCGAGATCGAATATAGTTAGATATGCAAAACATTCAGGAATCAGAAAACCCAACGGTGGTATGTATATACTCCCTCAATCAGAGAATTCTCCATCTCGTATACTCCCTCGCCGTACCCCGCGGTGTCCCTCGATCCCCCCCCCCCCCCTGCAGTCCCGTGCACCTTGCCGGATTTATTTCGGCGCACCGTTTGCGTTAGCATTGCCTGTGCATACAATAGGAAATATAGAACATATACGAGGGAGATCTTTTTTTCATCCGAAACATTTATTACATTCGAGAAAAGATTGATGAGTCATGAAAAGATGGGAAATTTTTGTGAAAATAAAAGGAAATTGAAATTCCGGAAAATGTGTGTGTTTTAGGAATGCATTTTTAGTGTTGGTAAATATTAGGAAGTGCCACTCCCGCTAAAAAGGAGGTTGTAAATTTTCTTTATTAATTCTTTATGATTATAAAACCTATGCCATAGGTTTTACAATAATATAAAACGCTGCCGTAATAACATTAAATATGATGTTTTTTTAACTGTACGAAACCACACGAAAAAAACAGCTCGATTTTGACAGGAGTGACACTTCCGAATACTTACCTCAGTGTTTTAGTGGTTAGGTGTACATTTTAGGAATTCGTTATCTTTATTTTCTCATAATTTGCCTCGTTGAAGAGTGATGAAAAGATGAGGAATTTGTGAAAAAAAAATGATCCTCCAGAATGTGTATACATTTTCGGAAATTTCAACTTTTTCTTCCGTCCTTATACTTCCTTTTGTCGTGCGTCAACTGGAAAACTGATACGAATAGAAATAAATCAAATTGTCTATCTTTTCGTCACTCATCAATCTTCCATCGAGTAAGACAAATGTTTCATCCAAAAAGAAAAGCCTTTTTTGCTAATCAGTTGCTCAGTTGACGAGTAACCAAAGGACTGGGGTTTTGTGAGAGAAGACAAAAATTGAATTTCATAAAATGTGTATACTAAAAACTATACCTTTTCGAGGTTTTTTATTTTCTCATAAATTCTCCATTTTTTGTCACTCGTCAGCTCGAACCTTCATAAGAAGATAAATAAATAAAGATTCCCTATCTTTTCGTCACCCATTAATCTTCGTCGAAACAAGATTAACGATTCGCCCAAAAAAAGTTATTTTCTTTTATAAATTTCATCGTTGACGAGTGACGTGAAGATGGGGAATTCATGGGAAAAGGCGAAAAAAATAAAATTCTTCAAAATCTGTGTATATAAATTTCCGGAAATTTTCTTTTTTCTCGTAAACTCCCTATTTTTTTCGTCACTCGTTAACTGGGGCATTTATGAGAAAAGGAAAAAATGAAAATTCTCCATCTTTTCGTCGTTCTCAAAGCTTTTCGCGAATGAAAAAAAAATCGTTCGGAAAGGAAACCAATTCGCCTTTAAAGGTGTTCATGTGTGTATACATATACAATCTCACCGGGTTCAGGCATATAAGGAAAAAATATTGCACGACAGATCTTCGAGATTCACAGATATATATATTTAGATTGACTATATTATTCACTCGAAATTTGTCTTGTGCGCTTGCGCACAAGTTTGCCCGTAACCACCCACGAATATTTACACCCCGACGATGAAAATTCAAATATCGCCCTACGAAATGTAATAGTGGAACGAGTTTTGACTTACCTTTCGAATAATTTAAAAATTCACGTAGAAGATCCAATATTGCATCGGAATAATTTAATAAAAATAAACAATAATTAATAGTGCCATTATCGCCATTAGTATTATTGACTTGATGTTCATAATGATTATAATGATCATTATTGCTGTTACTATAATACAAATAGAAATGAAATGAAAACGAGAAATGTTTGAAAATTATCGCATCATTTTCTTCAGCTTTATTATCATTTGTGCAACCGTGACGGGGTAGATATTCGGTCAATTCCAATGGTGACTAGTGCCCTGTTCAGTCCTATCGGTCAATTAACCACTCGCGTATACCAATTGTCCGATTAATTGGCCAAACTCAATAAGTCTTTTACGCATATAAGTGCAAACATCTGGACGATCTCATCTGCCTCGTTTCCGTGAGACGATCGAGCGCTATTAAGGGCGATTAAGAAGTGAGCGATGCCTCTGCGTCTGCCGATCGCCAATCTACGAAATAAAAGTGCTGATTTTTATGGACTTTCTGATCGAGGCAGGGAGTTAAGGGGGGATTGTCTTTTTTTTCGCAAAATTTACCGCTTTTTGGGAATTTTTTTGTGAAGAAAGTATACAACGGAAAACTTGTGAAACTTGGCATATAGTTTTATTGATCTGTTTACTACATACAAAAAAATTTTTAAACAATTTCATCAAAAAATCCGCCTCCCACCCCCCTCGACGTGCGATGGTCCTTTTTTGATGGTGTGCACGTTTACAGCCTTCACGTTCATCCTGCAAGAAAAACCCAAAAAGCATTTTACTTTAGACACATATAGCTATCGTTCGATGAAGGGAAAAAGAAAAATTGACGATTTGGTGACGTTTTGAACTTGAAGTATCGATTTTTCGAAAAAAATTGATCGATTTTTTGTTATAAATAAAAAACTATTAAACGTATTGCTTTTTTGCTTCATCAAACGATAAAAGGATGTCAGCTGAGCATTCTGTCCAAATTTGAAGGCAATGGGTTGAATAGTTTTTGAGAAATCGTGCACACCATCAAAAAAGGACCATCGCGTGTCGAGGGGGGTGGGAGGCGGATTTTTTGATGAAATTGTTTAAAAAATTTTTTGTATGTAGTAAACAGATCAATAAAACTATATGCCAAGTTTCACAAGTTTTCCGTTGTATACTTTCTTCACAAAAAAATTCCCAAAAAGCGGTAAATTTTGCGAAAAAAAAGACAATCCCCCCTTAAATACGACAGGTCGAGTCGGTGAATCGGTTCGAACAAGCGATCATGAGGTTTCTTGTAACTATTATTGTTCTACATTCTCAGACTATAATAATTATTATCGGAACAACAATATATTTTCTAGGTTACTTGTATATTTATTTATTTATTCATACATTATTGATTATCATGATTATATAAGAGTGTAGAAAATAAATATAAAATACATTTACGGATAGAAATGTGGAATAATATACCAGCGTAATTTTATTTACAAGAGCCACGTTATTTGTCGTAATGGGATTATGTTTATTTGTTCGAGAACGCGTTTCACAGTTGGAGGAGGGTTCTTTTTTATTTGTGCTTCGGAGCACACTACCGGAATCGTGTGACTTTCGATCAATTGAAATTAATGTGACTGGC
>OX632358.1:48447547-48662365 GCA_951751655.1 Ophion costatus
GCTGGTTACAAGTTGCAACACTCATCGCATTCGCACCGCCGAGTGTACATAAGCGCGAGGATTCGTCAGCCGCCTCGTGCGTTCACGGAGGCCGTAATGTTGTGTTCGGAGTCCAGTGAAGGGTGTGCGTCGGGACCGCACACATATGTATGCGCGTACGTCTAGTCGCGGGTGGGTAGGTGGAGGGGAAGTGTGTACGCGCTCGACGAAGCCTTACGAAAATGGTCGAGATCGGCCGAGGGCCCGGTACAAGAGCCGGTAATCGACATGCGGCAATCGCGCACCGCGCTTCACCAAAGCCGGCGGCGGGCATCGCGTGCTCTCCAAACGCGACTCCCCTTCGTCTGCCTTATATTACTCGGCTTGTGAATACGAACACTCGTTTCCCGTTTTATTTCCGCAATTTCGCTCTTGAACCGTCTTGAATTTTATTTCGAAATTTTGCATGAAAAAAAAAATCGTCCCAACTTATATTTATGAATCGTGTATAAAAATGTATATGCCGAGTTCTTTGTTCGCGCGAAAAGTCTCGCCGGATACGCGCGAGCCACTTTGAAAGGGATCGCGGAGCGCGGCGAACGAAAAATAAACGAGAGAATCCGTCTGAAATAGGAATAAGTACGGGAGTGCCGTAGTGAGAAATCGCGTCTCGAGCGTGCGAAAGAATTTTTTTTTTTTTTCCACGCTTTGTGCTCGAGTGTCATCGTAGTGAGATATTGTATTGTGGCGTCGAGAGAGTGAGAGATACGGCACCGCGAGTGAATCGTGCGCGAATAGACGCGAGAAAAAAAAGTCGGAAAATGTGACAGCGATCGGTTGCGCGCCCGCATGCGCGCTTGACCACACACAGCTCACACATACACATACACACACATGCGCGCGGAGAGACACTTCCGGTCGTCGGCGCGAAAATCGCGCGCTTATTACACGGTACAACAAAGGACCGATTGTCCTCGAGACGTCGTGTATTCTTTCTCATTCTCGAATCCGTGATTATTATTTGATGATAAAAAAATATTGAACCTAGCGCTATTAACGTTGCTGCAACTGATAACAATAATCATTCACATCTGCCTTCCGTGACTACGAATTATTATTTGATGATAAAAATATTATTTTATTTAATAATCTTTTTAAATAAGATAAAATAAAAATAAGATTTAAAAATATTTTAAATAAGATAAAATAAAATAAGATAAAAGATATTATTATTATTTGATGATAAGGAGATATTCAACCTAGCGCTATTAACGTTGCTGCAACTGATAACAATAATCATTCACATCTGCCTTCCGTGACGATTGATAACGAATTATTATCGTTTTTATTCTTTTTATTTTTTATTAACATCAGCATACTTTGGTAATAAAAAAAGTCTTTCTCAAAGACTGAAATCAATTAAACAAATGTTCATATATATATATTGCGCTATTGCGCAATCATTCGTCTCCGAGCGCAACACAAATATCTGAAATATCCCATCAAAATTACGCGCATCGAAAGTGCAGTGTCTTGTCATTAAGTTTTGATTCTACAGAACGATCACTACATTAGAAACATTGGACGCAATAAAAAAGAAATATTGCATGGTGAATCTCTGTCATCTACTATATATTATTGCTTTTTTTCTACATGAAAAAAAAGATAATATGTACACATGTTCGTGTATATATATTTATATATATATATATATATATATATATATACATATCAGTATATACACACACGGCATTTTACCAAGAAAGTCTTTGATATTTCGAGATGATAATTCCGCAATATATTCATCGATTTACTAATATATGATATGTATTTGTAAATCAATCAAAATATTTTAGAATGACAATTTTTAAACACCCAACACATCCTTGGTACGATCTGGGCATCCTGGGTCACAGAATTTTACCAAGTGTTGGATTTTGAGAATTTATAATATCGCATGATATTAATCGATTCACTAATATATATTAGGGGATCGATCAATATATTTATGAAGTGTAATTTTAGAAATCCAAAACATCCTTGCTAACATTCCGTAATCAATGCCATTGATCCAGAATACCAGGATCATACCAAGGATTTGTTGGTTTTTTTTTTAATCGCGATTTATAGATATATCAGTAGATCAACTAACACGTATTGAAGCTGTTCTATAGTATAAACTTTGCATACACCCTCATGGAGGGAAAAATGAATGACTCGCCCTAGATCGAACGATTCGGCAGAAAAGGCCTCGTGCACGTGTGCATCATCCCGCTGTACCGGTTCGTCCAGTGGATATTCTTACCGCCACTAAATATGTTGTCGTCGTACATAGAAAATCTTATATTATGCCAATGCCGCGGAGAACGTGCCGTAATTAAATGGCCGTACGCGCGTCAAGACCGTCCAATTACTTCGCCAACTGACATATCTCGCCAATTAGTTAGGCGGGCGTCCAATTACGCGTACATTGGGATATCAAGTAAAATGACGCGGATAAATGGCTAAATCCAATCGGTCGATTCCAATCAAATACTTTTTACCCTGTCGATTCTTTTTGCGATTGCGCGGAAAGTTGTTTTTTCGCACGAGTCAATGTCCCTCTTGTCGCGTGCGATCGGTAGGAACGACTATTTTTCCGTCGTGCTCTAGGCAGGTTGAACACGCGACCTCGAGAAATCCTGCGTCCGTCAGTGGACCCACAATACGAACTCTCAAACTTGTTCGGTGGGGATAGATGAAGGCTGATGTTCCTCAGTCGTCGTCCGTTCTATGGATACATATAGATAAAGAGGGGGAGGAGGAAGAGAGAGAGAGAGAGAGAGAGAGAGAGAGAGAGAGAGAGAGAGAGAGAGAGAGAGAGAGAGAGAGAGAGAGAGAGAGAGAGAGAGAGAGAGAGAGAGAGAGAGAGGTAGAGAGAGAGTAAGAGAGAGAGAGAGAGAGAGAGAGAGAGAGAAAGACCGCACAGCTTCTCTCTATGCGAGTACTCCGTTATGAATAAGCAGCGCTCTCGCTGAGGGAAAGAAAAGAGAGAGAGAGAGAGAGAGAGAGAGAAACAGCAAGCTCTCCAGGATATCTTGTGTCCCGGAACAAAATCTCGCATGCTGTTTCTTTCTCTCTCTCTCTCTCTCTCTCTTCCTCTCTCTCCTTCACTCTC
The DNA here is from genome assembly GCA_951751655.1 of Ophion costatus. NCBI lineage: Eukaryota > Metazoa > Arthropoda > Insecta > Hymenoptera > Ichneumonidae > Ophion > Ophion costatus. The sequence continues at coordinate 48,450,684 of OX632358.1, forward strand.
TCGCACACTGGTGTATTTCTGCCTACGATACGCACGCGGGGCGTTCCGTGTCGAATCGTCTGTTCAGAAGCCGTGACTGTTGTCAAACTTTTTCTCATCTCGAATTTTCGGACACGAAATTCCCCACAAATCGTCTACCAACTAACTTTCCGAACCGAATACACGTTCTATGAAATATAACGTAATAAAAAACATCACGAGTATTCGCCTATTGCTCCGAAAAGGAGAAAAACGACAATGACGAGAAAAAAAAAACACAGCGGAAACAATTCAGTACGGAGTGTCTCGAAATCTAGACAGTTCTAAAAGGACCCGTATACACGTGCACAAAACCACTGGACGAGCTGCATGTACCGTGAAAAAGCCGGCTGAATACATTATTCATATCGTCCAAAGTCTGTGTCACATACGTTTACATACGTCTACGTAGGACAAAACGAGGTACAGCAGCGGACCCCCGGGGCAATACGACACACTCCAATCACAAATCTACTGTACAATCGTGCATTTTTATCATATATATATGTATGTCATGCTTATCAATATTATCTATTTATAGAGAAATAAATTGTTATTGATGATGAACTATTATTTTGAATGGATCATTTATTTTTAGAAAAATAAATAAAATGTATGAGTAAATTGTATTACAACGTGTATAATATACTTATAGCATATGCATTTCCATTAACTTAAAAAAATTCAATCGGAAAATTTAAATGAAACGTCCTGAGTAATTAATTTTTTTTATTTCACGTCATTAGATGACTCAGGACATTTTAATATCTTTTCTCATTGCAATTTTAAAAGTGCGTTTATATACATACGGCATAAATATATCGTAGGGTAAGAGCATCAGTACCCAGCCTTGGACCAGTGGTCGGCTATTTCATATTACATTATATCTATATATATTTGAGTCAATGTTAGAGTATAGGACCAGCCAACTACTGGTGCTGTGGGTATACTGGTTACCCTATACGTCGTAATACAATGTATTCAGATACTTTATGTGTTTCTCTATAAATATATAATATTACTGAATACACCTTGTATATTCATGCAAATAATTAATACGTTTCCGCCATATATGTAGTCGAATTTTCATTTAAATAAAGTAAAACGTTGTGAACAATTTACGATTTAAGGAAAAAATCAAATAAATTCAGGCAAAGTCACATGAAAAGCCCGCGAGTCCGATAAATTTTGCGATTAATTACGAGTGCTGTATACGGAGTAGATGGAAGATAAGTGTGTCGCGCGCGAAGCTAACAGAAAACGAGCGAATCGTCCCACAGTGACGATGATTTATAGTACGAGTTCAACTCACTCATATTTGCGACAATGTACATACGTATCGTACGCACCAGAACTCGATTCAGGCGTTTACCCGATACGTCCGTTACCCTCGTCGCAACAAGAACACTCTTAGATTTATCCGCTCCCAATTCCTTGTATACGTCGACAATTCTTTCAATTTTCCACCATCACACGAGCAAATCCTTCGAATCTATTCAAATATATATATATACATATATTATATATATATATACACATAATGTTTATTTGTGGATGTAAACGTTCTAACGTTGATTTTCGAATATGCGAACATTTCAAAAAATTCTAGACCTTTTTAAGCACGTCAATTTAAAAAAACAGTACATCAAAAATAATAATAGAAGAAACCGGTCACCGGACGATCAACATTTCTTTTCGCGCATTCAACGCTTCGCTGCTTCCCGTAGATGATTTTGCAATGATTTTCGTTATTCGGGTCACGTTATTGCTTAATACAATTTTTTTCGCTTGCGTATCGTGTATCATCGCTAAATTGTATTTAAAACGGCGGGGACGTTAAATGGCGACGAGAATTCGGCATTGTGCACTGCGCGAATGCTGAGTGATGTCTTTTGTCGAGCGATAAAGTGAAAAATAAAAAAGCAAAGACCGTCGCGTTGACGCGGTGCTCCGAAAGTTTTGCAATCGTCGTCAGCACATCGTTCACATTGGGTCGTGCTCTCGTTACTTTGCTTATGTACTCTACTTACACACACACACGCACACACACACACACACACACACACACACACACACACACACACACACACACACACCCACACACACACACACACGCACACACACACACGCACACACACACACACACACACACACACACACACACACACACACACACACACACACACACACATATATATATATATATATGCACACAGCCATGTATGCGAACGATCGATTTCCTAATGGCACTTGGAGGCTTACACGGTATGCCGGCGCGGCGACCCTCTCAATTTTTTATACTTTTCTCCCACGTTGCGCTCTCCGAAGAATCTCGAGATCACTCTCTCTCTGAGCATTCCATTTTATTTGTCCATTCGACAAATATATTTGACAAAATCGGAAAAAAGTAACTTCTCCAAACAATTCATCGAGATTAAAGAAAGTTCAGACTTTTAAAAAATCACTTTAATAATAATAATTATTATTATCATTCTCAGAGTAAACGATGAATAATAATCACGATTATCTATATTATAAATAATTAATTTTTTAATCATTGATAAGACATAAATAATTTTTCATTATTAAGTAGCAAAACGTGAATAATAATAATCATTGTTATTATTGTTGTCATAGTAAAAAGTAAATAATAATAATCATTATTATCACCTGTATCATTACTACCTCTATTATAATTATCATTATTATGATATATTTTTGCATCTTTTTGCAACAGCCATAACTAGCAACGATTATCATTATCATTATCGTTATTTTAATCGCGCTTTATCAATTTGAATATATTAGTTGAAGCGGGCGAAGGTGGAAGGGTATTTTATTCCCCGAGGGTTGGCAAATTTTATAAAGTTTTACGTCGTCCACATCATTCGCCTATAAATGTATATGTTGCACAGACACAAGCCTGCGCACGGATGCGTAAGCTCGCGAGAGTCTCCCACAAGCGAATCCTTACGAGGATGAAAATGCCCGCTGAGGGTAAAGCAAAAGCTTCCCGTGGCTTTGCGAAAACGAATGAAAACGAAAAAAAAAAAAAAAACAAAATTAAAAAGAAATTTTTCGCCGCTGTAAAAGTACATATGGAGTACGTGAATTCGTGACCCCGGACACTCCACGCGCAATGCTTCACTCGCGCCAATATATACTCATCTGCTAAATTCCCGCCGGGGCTTTACTCTCGCTGGATTATTATTTTGGAACATTTATACGTACATAAGTCGCGCTCTCGCTTTTCCTGCCCCCCACCCCTGCTGGTCCCTCTATCAACCATCTCCTCCGAAATTCGTCAACGAGTTCAAAAGTCTCGTGAACTTTGTACAAAAAGAGCCCGTCATCTCCCGCGGTTTCGTAAACCCCACCCCGCAGCTACGACGCCCCCCTTTGCCACCATCGGTCCCCTCGCCGTCCCCCGCAGAGTTCGCCGCCCAGACGAACACACATGCTCCCTCGATACGACAATATTTCACTTCGGCTCACAATCAGCTGTATTTTGACACCGTATCCGACTTCAATGCCCTATTACTTAATTGTCCTATTATTATTATTCATTGTTTCCTTCGATTATCGACCTATTATTATATATTATTTCCTCCCATTATTAATTATCACATTATTATTATTTTTACTATTTCCTCGTATTATTAATTATCCCATTATTTATTACCTCCAATTATTTATTACCCTATTATTATTGTTTATTACTCCCTCCTATTATTTATTACCCTATTGTTATTGTTTATTACTCCCTCCTATTATTAATATTCATTATTTTCTTCCATCATTCATCATCCCATTGCTATCGTCTTGTATTGTTATTTATCGTCGTCTTTAACATACGACAGGACTCTCTTACCACTTTATTCTTGAAAGGAAGAGAAAAAATAACAAACGAAAAAGGAACCACCGAAGAATATTTTTTAATAGGCAAAGCAGACTGAGGATAGGAAAGGGGGAGGGAAAAAAACATTACGGGCGTGTATAATCAGAGAAGCTGACGATAGAAAGCGTAGGATGAAACGCCAAGGGAAGAGACAACAAAAAAATCGAGAATGCGCGGAAGCTGAACAAAGATCACGGCTGTATGTATATATATATATATATATATATATATATATATATATATATATATATATATATATATATATATATATATATATATATATATATATATATATATATATATATATATATGCGTGTGTGTGTGTATGTATTTCATCACGGTCTGCTTCGGCAACGTGCGGGTTCCCAACACATATATACATATATACATGACACACTCGCGCATCAACGAACCAAGGTGCAATGAAAAAGCCCGATGAAAGATCCAACCACCCACGCTTTCTATACAGCCCCGTTCACTGCTGTCACACGTGCCGGAATCTTAATTACATTAGAGCACGGGGGTTTGTGCGACGGCATACCCGATGCACCGTCCTATGCGTTTTCGCCATATCCGATCGACGCTTTCGCGTTTTGTCTGCGGCGACGCGATGAAACAACAAGCCATGTCTAAAAACAATCGCGACGAAGCCAATGCCGTTGTTGCACTGATTGTGATTGGCCGTGTTTTTATTTTTATTTTTTGAGACGGCGTTTTTTTTTAATTCCCTCTTGGTTGTTCTGTTTTTTTTTTTTTTGTTTTTTTCGCCCGCTCTTTCTTTTTCTCTTTCTCTCTGGTAACCCAAACAGATTCGAGTATTTGGTACTTTTATTGTGAAAAGCTTTTATCCTCAACTCTCGTTCCTATGGCTTTCTTTTCCATTTCTCTCTCTCTCTCGCTCGCTCCGCTTCGTTCCCGTCCTCTTTTTCGACAAATAATACTCTTTTCATTTTATCTCGCTATACTACATCGGGGATAAGTGGAGTCGAATCTTTTTCCCGAATAACGATGAGTACAAGACCGAAGACGACGAGAGCCGGCCCACGGTACACGGTCATTGTGGGGAAACCGGTGTGCGCACCTCCACGGGATCCCCCGCTAAATCCGGGTTAACTGCCTATGTTCGGAGATCTCTTTGGCAATTGGACGAGAAGTCGATCCTAAGCTATCCAACCACAACTCTATCTTGATTCCTCCTCGTTCTCACACACACACATATATACCGACAACGAAAAGTCCTCCACTGAAAGGCTGACTTTCTTCCACATATTATTACATAATAAAACAAAAACAGTTTTAGCTCTATTTTACTATTCATCCCCGACTTTTTAATATTTTCTTCAATTTTCCCTCCCGAAATATTACAGGTTATTTAATAATTTAAAAAGATTATTTAATTCAATTTAATGATATTTTTTTTTCATTTAATAATTTGGTACACATTTTTTAAATTTAAGGATGTTGAGTCCCTATGAAACATGTAAGTGTTCAATAAATAGCTTCTCAATCGTCATGAAATTTTTACACGACCTCCTGAATACTTCATGTAAAAACATACCAAATTTTCAGAATTCTATCATCATTACTTCAACCTCCTTAAGGGTTGAAATAAAAAATGATGAGAAAATTCTGAAAATTTGGTATGTTTTTGTATCATGTATTTAAGAGGTCGTGTTAAAATTTCACGACGATTAGGAAGCTCGTTATTAAAAAATTAACATTTTGTTAAGAACAATTTTTGAAAGAAATAAAAAAAAATTTATCAATAAACTTCGTTTTGTTTCCGTTGCTTTCAGTATATTGTAGATATTACAAAATTGAGAGGTCAAAAAAAAAACTTATTGCAAAGTTACATCAGTTTCCATAAAACAACATTTAATTTGTGAATGTTAATTGTTCAATAACGAGCTTCCTAATTGTCGTGAAATTTTAACACGACCTCTGAAATACTTCATACAAAAACATACCAAATTTTCAGAATTTTATCATCATTTGCGATTTGGGACTCAACATCCTTAATTTAATCATTAAAAAAGCGTACGTAATAATTTTATCTAATAAGCGGAAACCGGGTCTCGCTTGTTATTTAAAAAAAGAAACGCGGATGGGCTGCGTAATTTTATAGAACGGAGCGAACCAGTTTGGGGGGTTACCAACTAAAGTAATTGGCGATCACAAAATCCGTACAGCGCCGGCTTCTTGCGTCCGGTTCCACCTCAGGGCTTTCCCTAACATGTATATACAAAAGCGGGAAGGAAAATGAAAGAATTTGTGCGCATACATATATATAAACTCTATATAAAGACAGAGAGAGAGAGAGAGAGAGAGAGAGAGAGAGAGAGAGAGACAGCGGGTATATATATATATATATATTTCCGCATTTTTCGCTTTTCCTCTCTACTTTTCTTAATTCGTTCCAGCTCCTATTCGTAGACGTTATCGCAAACCCATACGTGACTCTGTATACAACTAGAAGAATCTCGCTCTTTTCTTGCACTTCTTTTTTTTCTTCTGTTTTCTTTTTATTCTTCGTCCTCTATACAAGCTACGATGTCGCGTTCATGTCGAGCGTCGGTCGAGCTTATCCGACACATAAAAGATGAGCACGCGTGCACCGGACGATCCTACACATATAGGTATACGCCACGTAACGATGCAACGAAAATCCAAAGTCCTTATACATAGCGTAGTTCTGTGCGCTCCCTCATTCTTTATCACGAATTTCCGCAGTTGTGAACGCAGCCATAATCGTCTCGATTTTTTGTTGTTGTTTTTCTTCACGCAAAATTTTTCTCACGTTTTGTCGCGAACCGTTGAGTACAAAATACGTCAAGGACATGTCCCTAGCGAATGTATCATTATTATTAATATTAGTATTATATAATAATTATTATTATAAATAATATTATTATATGATAATAATCATTATTATGCATTATTGCATTCGTATATTGCAGAAATCGTCAATTGGAGAAATCAAAAAGATACGTGCACTGACAAAAAGCTCAAAAAACGAAACACAAAAAATTATGAGAAATACGATCGGGAAAAAATGAAGTATGAAAAAAGGAAAAAAAGAAAAGAACGAGTGCAGGAATATAAAGTCTTTCGAGGTACAGTTGCAAAAGCAGCGTCAGCACTTCTGCGGATAAAAGTTATTTTTAATCGTGCCGCGTGTCCGTGCGCGTAGAATCCTCGAAAGTTCGACGAGACGTTCTCGCAAGAATACCCACGATTCATCCCAATATATATATACATGCAGACATACATATGTGTTTTTGTAATAAAAGGAAGAACAAAAGCGCGAACGTTCGAAAGAAAAAATGAACGCGCTAGGGTGTAGATACGCCCTGCGGAACAACAAATTAAGTCTATTATCTGCCCCCCCCCTCTTCCGCGTAACTAATATGAGCTGCCCCCTCCCAGCTTAGATCCTGGGTACACCCTTGTGAACGCGCGATGATGGACGGGAACAAAAAGCATTTAAAAAATAAGAAGGGGAAATTTAAAAAACGAATATCATTCCAGACCGATGAGTGTTGTTATTTGTTTTATTCTGTTTCGTTTTTGTCAAATATTTCATCAGAGTTGCGACAAACGGGTTTTAAATCTTTGGCATGTTGCGCTTCTTCCGGTCACTTTACTGTATAATTGAGCATTGAAAGTATATACACTACAAATGTGCACGAACACATGTATATTTTTTCATTCTTATTTTTGTTTACACAAGATTTATTTGATCAATAGACTTGGGAAAAATCAAATAAAACTTGTAAAAAAATATACCGATTTTACCCATATCAATTATTGAATAAACTATCAATTAAAAACATGTGGTTTAAATAAATTTTAATAATATTTATTTGATTGATATATATTAATCAAATGAATATCGTTACAGTTTATTTAAATGATGTTTTTTCAAGAATCGAAAACAATTGATTCAAGTCAAAATTAATCGTCGTGAAGAGCTATGTTGGACTCGAAACAACGAAAAACGAAAAAAAGCAAAGACAGAGAGACGCGAGGGTGTGCGGTGTAATTTACAGCACTGTAACGCGAGCCTCAGGGGAACGCAGCGTGGCAAAAGTTTCGCGAGTGAAAGTTTAACCAAAAGTGAACCGGCTGTGATAAACTAGACGGATTATTTCTCGTTGCACTGAAATTGCATAATACATGTGATACGCCTATAGTTAATATAGGCACAATACGATAATTTATTAACTGGTATGGGAAGACCTTCGAAGAGCTACATACATCTATGCGTATAATTACACGAGTAAATAAAAACGTGGATATATATATATCGGTTAAAACGTACCTCGAAAAATCCACCGGAGATTGAAAAATCTGCCGACTCCTACTGAAATAATATATATTCATATGGAATTATTTTGAAGAGTGAGTGAACAGTGTTTCAGTATATCTTTATACACGCTTACATATGCACTATCGGCGGAAATGTATGGATACACTTTTCGCGTTTTCGTGACTGGAAGTAGACAATAAAAAAAATCTAAAAAATACTTTGGTTAACTCCGCTGTATTGTTTTTAATGGAACATTTCTTCGTCGAGACATTTTAATTTGAGCCCCTATAGTTCTATCCTACCGTAGCAAAGAGGCACTTGCAAAATAAAATAGAAACAACAAATCTATATTAAAAATTAAAGTACTCAAAAATTAACATATATTTGATTTAACTCCTTTTCATTGTTTTTTTTCCTTGAGATATCTAATTTCAAAGCCCATACGTTTTTTCGACATTATCATAGAGCTAAATGGCTTCGCGGAATAAAATTGAAAAAAAAACCCATTCCAAATTTCGATAATTTTTTACCCGAGTTTTTACCCCCAATTTATAAAAATGAATTAGAGGTTAATTCGTCTCAATTAAATTCATATACTAATATTCGTTTATAAATTACCTTATTAGAGGTCAATTTCTCTAATTACTTTAATATTTTTCTTTCCCTTGAAGGGACTTTTCATGTCCCTTTGAGTTGAAATTCTAACTCCCATTTCCAAAGAAATGACACGCAAGCCTATAAAAGTAGAAAAACATAAACAAAAAAAACACCGTATTCAAGGGTACCTAGGGCGTGAGAAAGGGTAGCAGAGATTAACAAAAAATAAAAGGGTACGTCTTTTTTTTATTATTTCAAACAGTACCTTGAACCTCTGCGCTTTTTTACTCATGATCTGTAACTTTTCGTCCGGATTGAAAATTCGCAAAGTGTACTTATATTTAAAAACCACGGGGTGCGCGCGCACACACACACATCCACACACACACATATATGTATATATGGATGGGTGTGTATAGCTTTCATATCGCGTAATGGGATACATGCAATAATACTGATAACACTGAAGCCCGTTGACTCGGTGAATTCTCGCTCTCGCTCGAAGTTATTACAAAGTGTTTCTTTCATCGCGTGTCTCTCGAGAAGACGTACGCGCGCGCACGTGCGTCAGTGCTTAACTTCACTCACTGCCAGAATTTCTTGCGCGAAGAACGATTCGAAAAGAAAAAAAAACAAGCAAAAGAAACGAGAGTAAAAAAAAGAAGAGTCGATCTCGACAACATGGATATGGTGAAAAGTGCACCGATCGAGATGCTGTCACGCCGTAGTATAGTCATCAAGGATTACAGTATCGATAACGACGATAACGAGGATGACGTTGACGTCGATCGTACCTCCATTAAAATGGATCTCTCCATGGGAGAGCAATTCTACTACGAGATCATCTCGTCGTTCGAGCAGGAGGAGGTATTTATAGTCACGCGACAAATTAATCGATTCACGCTTATTATATGTGTAATATTTATTTTTAAACTTATTGCTGGATGTTTGGATATTTATTTGATTTTTTTTTTCGAGTATTTTCGATTGCTTACAACTTTATGGGAATTATGAAATTACGATAAGAGCAACTTGGTTTGCTTACAACTCTACGGTAATGAAAAACGAGTATCGTGGATTTTTTACAATTTTTACGGAAATTGTGAAATGAAAAAACAAGTATTTTGGATCGTTTATTATTTTAAAGACGACGAGCGTTCTGGATTCTTTACAATTTTACTGAATTTACGAAACAAAAAAGTCAGCGCATTGTTATCGATCGGGCGGAGCGGAATTTTTTCCTCAGCTTTATTATAGATCGTAACAACTGCAATCACATTTTTTTTTACCTTACCCTCTTCGTCGGTATAAGGCAGCGCTCATATTCAGTGATGACGTCCATTTTTTAATTTAATTTTATCCGAATTCCAAAACGTTAATTTATTTTTTATTATTTTTCATTATTTATATTGATTTTTATGATTTTTATTGTTTATATTGATTCATATTCACCGCATCGTTGTCGTGGTTGTTGTCGAGAAATAACGATGGCGAAAAGTTTTGAGGTTAGATCCTCGGCGCCCCGGAGCCGCGGGGGTGGATGTCAGTTTGCGGCGTCTAGTTGAAATCATCCGATGCAACCTGAAGAAACGAATTGAATTTCTTCGCGACGAACGCACAAGCAAGTGACGATTTTTTCATCGCTCGAGTCTCGCGGGCGCCGAGGCATCGGCATTCGGTCGGTGGGACGTGACTCGGCGCCCGGGAATTCCATCGACGTTGCAAACTCGCACTCCCTTATGCTCAGCAAGCCTTCTTTAATGTCCGCAGGCGCATTATCTCGGCCCTTTTTTTTACAAAAAATTCTCGTTTTTATCTCACAGCGTTTCGATTTATGGATTCTTTGACTGATCGAAGTATCTTTTGAAAATTTTGTCGGACTACGTCAGGGAAAAATACATTATAGAGTGAATATCAAAAAAATTATATTGTAATTGTATACTAATAAAATGATCAATTGATCAGAATCGTATCGTAAGTCAGGAAAATCACATGATGACGTGAGTACAAACGAATATAGATAAATTATAAATTGAACATCATAAATTATGAATTATATTAAAAACGATTAATTATTGACAAATTATAAATTGATCTCAGTATTGTCCATTGTAAATTGAACAAAACGAACAATCGAATTATAAATATAATGCCTACTGGAAGGGAATTGGATGACAAATTGAATACCTAAAAAGTAGGTTCATTACAATATAACTATCGCAGGGAAATTTAATTGCAAATTAAATCGCAAAAAAAACTATAGTTTAATCTACAAAGACGAAGAATAATACATCGACCACCAAGAAAAATAAATTATAAATACGAAAGAAAACCAATATGTCTAGATGCATAAACAAATGTATTATAAGGAAATAAACAAAATTACAAATAGATGTACAATAAATAGAATGATGAATTGAACTGCCTGGAATCTTTCTCCAAAGGATTTCTCTCCATCCAGATTAATAGTTCTCGAATCCAACGAGTTCTCGTTCCTTTTTCATTCCATTTCTTCCGTTCAAAGAAGCGCCCGTATGCGGGTTTCGCATATGGCACACGTATATAGTAAGGTGACATGATGAATACAGTCCCGGCGGGAGGACAATGCGTGTCACGGTGCGGTGACGTGCGCCGGACCGCAGAAATAGCCCGTACCCTGCCCCCCCCCCCCCCCGGCGCCATCATACCCGCGATGGGTCTAACCTGCACGGAGCAGAGAGAAAGGCGAATAAAGTGTATAACGAAGTAACCCACGTCGATGAAGTAACCGGAAGAACCGCGTAACGAGCCTGCCGCAAACCACGCGTACCTCCCCACCGTTTTTCACATATTTTTCCATTCTTGTGATCTCACCCGCCTGACCAGACGAAAAAAAAGCTCGTCCGAGCTCGCGAAATTTCGCTAGTCAAAATATTTCGGAATTACAATTAGTGCGCATAAATCACTCAGTTTGGTGTAACGAAAAATATTATTCATAAAAATAAAGAAAAAGATGAAAATTGTTATAAAATATATATTTCGATAACTAAGCCACAATAATGAATTATCTTCGGAATTAAAGTTAACCCGAACTAATGGATTCAGTTGAAATGATCGAAAATGAGTTATTGGGAAATTGAGAACAAAAATTCTGACGATAAATACAAATAGATATTTCGATCAACGATTTATCCGGATAAACTGTTTGGTTTAACGGAGTGAAGAAGTATTGCTAACAAAAAGGAAGAAAATGATAAAAGATTTTGAGAAATGTGTATTGCGATAACCAAACCACAATTAATTATTTTATCAATTTTAATTAATCGAAATAAATGGATAAGTTCGAATTATAGGAAACCAGCAATTATGAGAATGCGAAAAAAATAATCACAAACAAAAATACATATATTGTTATAACCCTCAATTTAAACTAAACGGAGCTAATGGATCAGTGCGAATGACCGGAAATGAGTTATTGGGAAAATGAAAAGAATTAAAATGCGAAATAAAAAAACAGATATAGAAGACCTATCACAGAACAGAAATATTTCTGAAATAACCCTTGTCAGTCACACCTCCAGATTGTGTCGTTATAGTCATTGGGGGTGTAATCAACCCCACTCACTTTGGAGAGTGATAAATAATTGAAAAATTGAAAAAAAATATTACAATGCATTTTCAACCATTTTGTTTAAGACGAGGCTCCCTCCCCATTTTCTCTAAATTCCTGGAATGTATCGCAGGTCGAAAAACGGCTGGGCTTGATTCAACCCCCGATGACTGTTAAGGGTTAATGCACATACATTGTTCGGTTGAACGAGGTGAAAAACTATTGCTAACAAAAAAGGAAACAAAGATAAGAGTTATCATGAAATATAAATTTGGATAACTAAGTCACAATTAATTATCTTATCAATTTACATTAATCCGAATAAATGAATCAGTTCATATTATCGAAAGCGAACTATTGTGAAGAACTGACATAACTATATAGTGAAATCAAAAAATATACGTGTCGATCAAGACGCAAAGATGTCTAATATTTTATTATCCTTCGCTAATTACAAAGTTACTTAGCCTGATAATTATTTTATATACATTCTCGTCCGTGGCTACATGAATCTGAATGGGAAATGATGCACAGTCTTGTGACTGATTCAGAGTGTCAACTTCTCAAGTGTACAGTCATCAAAAGTTTCAAATTCGTGTCGTCATCCGTCCTGCTCATTGTTTGCTACACACGATCAAGTTTGCTTTCCTCTCCCTTGCACAGGGACACTCTGTCACTCACACAGAACTACATACACGCACGGGTTCGAGATGCCCATATTTAAAATTTTACGTAAGTGATATAGACATCCACACGTATGGTTACGTGCTTATATATGCGTGTGCACATGTATAGGCCGTTCGAGGTGCTATTTCCAAAGCTGTCAATCTCCAATTTTCCTCTCGATGGATTTATTCTCCATTGCTCGAGAAATCAATGAACTGTTACAATCCATGAAAAAATAATCGGCAGATAGACCGAACGAAAACAAATGCAGTTGACTGTTTATTCAATTTTTCAAAATCGTCGTTTCCAATTTATTATAAATAAAACGATTATTGTTCATATGTAGTCACATTGGTTATACTTCAGTACACATGCATTTATTAAATACACATTAATTGTTATGCTTGAAAATATTCAATGTATCACACAGTAACGACTCTCGTATTATATTTTCTCCTAAAAATAATTTAGAGAAAGTCGAAACACATAAAAAATACAGCGAATCGTTTATATAACTGATAAAAATCGCCGATTCACATTGATTATAAATACAAATATTCGGACTCCCTTCCTAAAAATAATCGAAAGAAAGATGAAACGGAGCAAAAAATACAGCGTATCGCTTATTCAATTTTTGAAAATCGTCTTTTGAAATTTATTGTATTTACAAATATTGGTTCGCATTAGGGGGGCCCAAATTTGAGCTTTATTTTTTTCCTTTTTCTCACCATCCAAATATCTACGTTGAAGAAAAAAAAATTGTCGCGAAAGCTGCGAGCGGTCAAAAATATTTAGAGGCCGCTCAAGCATGGAAAAAATTCAAACTTTCATTGAAAAATCGATATTTTTCCGTTCACTTCTCAACTATGACTTTTGTGCTTTATAATTTTTTAATTACCTCGCGGAAGCTGTCGCCGGCCAATGAGTATTTAGTGATCGCTCAAGAGCTTCGAAATTTCCAATTGTCGCGAATTTTTTCTCTTCTCACTCTTAAATTTAACACTCTGTAAAATGTACAAAACAATAAATCCTTTTTTCTTTAGAAACGATTTTTTTAAATTTGCCTCGCACTTCTAACCCGATAAAACGGAGGACCGCTAATTTTGTTTACGGACAAGAGCTTTGGAAAATCATTTTATGAGGACAACGATCATAATTCTTGGGTTAGTAGTGTGAGGTAAATTTGAAAAATCCGTTTCTAAAGAAATATGATTAATTGTTTTGAACATTTTACAAAGCGTAAAATTTATGAATGAGAACAGAAAAAAAATAGCGAAAATTGGAAATTTCGTAGCTCCTGAGCGACCAATAAATATTCATTGACCGGCTAGAGCTTTCGCGAGGTTAATTTAAAAAATATCAATCTTAACATTTATGGGTGAGAAGTAAACGAAAAAAAAAATCGATTTTCTAATGAAAATTTGAATTTTTGCGAGGCTTCAGCGACCTCAAAATATTTTTCGATCGTTTTTCTTTAAATAAGATAATCGGATGGTGAGAAAAAGGAAAAAATAGAGCTGAAATTTTAGCCACCTTAATGCACTGTACATGTGCATTAGTGGAATTGATTCTGGACACTTTTAATAGAAATCAGCCTTTTTTATATTTGCGCAAAAAGTGTATATTCTGCTACGTCAAAATGATACTGTAATGTTTTTATTTTAATCACTGACACTGGTGAATGAGCGGTCGGGATTCGGTTCTGGCGGTACGTCGAGTTGCAGCATTGGGCATGGCCAATACTCGGAGCGGTGATCGCTTAGCCGTGCACCGACTGGGACGCGTCAACCAGCCAGCGAGCGGAAGGCCAATACTTCTGATGCCTAGGTGTAGATACTTGAGTTAAAGTCAGTGCACCAGAGAATGAGAAGAATATAGGATCGTCATGCCGGTACGGGTTTTCCAGTTTTCCCGTACCCCCGGCAAATTCGGGGTATAGTGTAGCGTAAGACGGCTGTGGACGCAATGTAGTGTTAGGTTAGATTAGCGAGGTGCGGGTAAGGAGTGATAAGAAGGCAAGTCCGATTGGGAAAGATTATACGTAAAAATCCGCAAGGGGGCTATGCGTTGGAACTCAGGAATTAATTGAGACCTAAATGTTTTTATTTTAACCTATAATGTTTGTACTTAATATTTGCCTTAATAAGCCCACTTTGATGAGAGTACAAAATGTAAGTGATTATAACGTAAAAATGATCAACGAATGCGAAATAAAAAAAATTAAATTGTTCAAAATTAATTCCCCCAAAGTATTCATTAATTAATTAATTAGGTAATGTGCTGCATTACGGAGTAACGAAATTTCAGTAAAATATTTGCTTCACAGCAATGAATTGCAGAAAATTTTAATTGAAATGCATTGTAAACAAAAACATTACTGAGCATACCTATATATGTATTGAACATATATTGCTGTACATATATAGATATATATTGTATATGCTTTTTTTATACATGCATGTATTTGCTGTCCACATATTGTATATGTATTGTGTGTATTTTATTTATTTACTACCCATATATTTATTTGCTACATTATATTTATTTTTCATGTATCATTGTAAACTGTAGAGATATATATTGTGTATACTTTATAACACATACATAATGATAATTATTGTACATGGGGAAAATTTCGGTGAAATATTTTCTTCTTCTCTGTTAATTTTTGCAAATTTCCAACAATTGGCTCGAATGATTTTTGTTTCATGTTGGCTCTCTTTGTCGTTGATAAACGGCGAAGGAGGAAGTTTTGAATATGAATGACGAGAGTCCCGGTGATTCATCGAATTGCCACGGATCGTCCCATACCACACACATCCACGCACATATATATATATATATATATCGTATACGAGCTTGTTCCGTCGCCAGTCGGACAACAGATTCCCAACGGCATTCCCTCGACGGTCCCTCAACTGCCCGTTCTCTCTCCTCCCCTTCCGCCTCCTCCTTCTCTCAAGGAATGTAATTCACCGTCGCAATTGTTCCCGGATAATTGTTATAATTACCCGAGGCGGTCGTTTCGACCCTGCGAACACGAATTGTGCGCACGTGTATGAGCTACGAGGCACCCACACTTTGCGACGAGTCACACTTAGAGCCTCGTCCAGAAGCGAGGTCCTCCCAAGGGCGAAAATTGTTAGGACGAATTAGCCCGTCATAGGAAATTCGAGTTAAGCCAGAGGGATGGCAAAAAGACGGAAGCGAATAATTAACCGAACGATCCAGAGACAATCGTAAGGGTCCTTCCAGTTCGCGGCTTACACGGCGCCCTTAAACTTTTTTTTCAACAATTAATTGCATTTTCTGTTTATTTTTTCGTTTTTCTTCTCGCCGCACTCGAAATATTTTTTCTCGGAAAATTCACATATCTCCCGAGAATTCGTATGCAGCATCGACGCGTAAAGCCCGAGGGCATAGCGTTGTCGGCTCATTGAACTGCTAGCCGTCTTATGGCCATTGGAATGATTTAATGGAGCGTGACGTACACATTCGTCCGGTAGGTATAGCCGGCCAACCCCCTCGTTCGCCTCTTCGCCCACGCAAATTCTTCTCTTCCTTATTGTTCTCGTTGCTCGATGAAGTTCACGTGTGCACACGTGTATTTTTATTTTCCAATCGATGTACTCAGTTATTCGCGATTATGGGATACACTTGTAACGAGTAGCTAAATTTATTTCGCCTCTCACGCACGCGATAGAAATTTGAACAAAAATCTAATACTCGACAGCTTCACGTTCGGATATCTATTCCTTTAACGTCTGTATTTTGATTCCCCGTGAAATTATTTTTATTATTATTAGCATACAAGGTATCCGATTATATCTTATTGTTGTTATTATACAGGCTGACAATTTTAAGCTGGCCATGTGTTTTTAAGGCCCCGGTGCGCAGGTATTGCGATCGAAAAAAATACGATCTTAAATGGTTTGTCAAGTCCTCTTCGAAAAAAATATAGCGTTTTTTTGGGCCGAGTAGTCGTGGCGAGAAAAAAAAATTGAGTATTCGACGAAACATGAAAATTCTATTTTGAGTCCAGCAGAATGGAGATATTTAAAACTCCTAAAAACTTTTTTAATGGTCTTATATTGTATTTGTCGATTGAAAAATGCATCCTTGTTCATTTTTTTCTCCATGACAAGCAAAAACAAAGCTTTTCCAGTGTGTTTCGTATTCGGAGTTTAATTATCTTCGTTCCGCTATACTCAAAATGGAATTCCGATTTTCTCTCAGAATATATACTATTTTTTCTGGGCAATACTATTTATCACAATAATTCACTTGATTTTTTTCGAAGCGGACTTGAATGACTATTTAATATCGTACTTTTCTCAGTCGCAGAAACTTTGCGCTCGACCCTTAAAAACCGCATGGTTACTTTTAAATTGTACATTGTATTATATATATTGTACATTGCATATATATATATATATATATATATATATATATATATATATATAGATATAGATATAAGATATTCCAAGTGTTTTCGAACAGCCTAAAAGCCTGACCTTCTTCAATCATTTTCAAAGTTGGTGATTGTATTATATATTTTGAGTACGTGGCATTTTTTCCAAATTTTTATCGGCTCTCTAACTCGGCTAACTCGAAGATAAGATTTTACACATGATAAAATGTCAAATGATCGTATCGTAGTGGTCTTCTCGTCGTACGAAAAAATGTCCTCTGCAAAAAAGCGTTTTTATATGCGTGAAAAAAAGCGTGAAAAAAAAATTTCACAATTTCTAAGTACTACAATACCAAAAAAACGAAAAGTCTCATTTCTTAATTTTTTAACCGTAACGACTAGGTTGATCCTGCTGAAATATGCACTGAATTTTCGTTTATTAGTGCAAAACAACATGTGTAAGTTTCGTTCTGGTCTGGGTCTGCGTTCAGTTAATATCGTCGTCTTAAGTTTAATAGGAAATTGTTTTTGTTGAGTAACTCGGCGATTTACAATTTTTAAGTAAAAATGGTACTGATTAAACTGCAGTTTTTCGTCTACCATCAATATTTTTCGAATCAAACCTGGAAAAGCGGCTATTACATTATCTCGATTATTTTTAACTTTACGGCATAATCGAACATAAACGAACTTCTAGCGAATGAAATTTTGAACAATTTTTATTCCTACCTTTTTTCCCTATAATCAATATTTAAGATCGTACGCCAAGGGTAAAAGAAAAGAGCGAATGGTTCGCAAAATAATATTTTCACGCTTCTCGGTTTTTAACCGTTGGCGTACGACCTTAAATATTGATTCTAGGGGAAAAAATTTAGGAACCAAAATTGTCCAAAATTTCATTTTCTACAAGTTTATTCATGTTCGTTTATGCCCTAAAGTAAAAAATGAACGAGATAATGCAATAGCCACTTTTATCAGGTTTAATTCGTAAAATATCGGTGGTAGCAAAAAAACTGTAATAACTAAAGTTGTAAAGCATTCGATTTCCTACAAGTTTAGTCATTACAATTTTTTCCTTAAAAATTGTGAATCGCTGAGTTATTCAACAAAAACAATTTCCCATTAAATTTAAGACGACGATATTAACTGAACGCAAGCCCAGCCCAGAATGAAACTTAGACGTGTTGTTTTGCACCAATAAAAAAACATTCAGTGTAAATTTCAGCAGGATCAGCCTAGTCATTGAGGTTAAAAATTTCAAAAATGAAAGCTTTTTCTCTTATTAGTGTTGTAGTAGTTGGAAAATTTTGAATTTTTTGTTCAAAATAGTCCATAGAAAAACGCTTTTTTGTAGAAGACATTTTTTTGTACGTCGAAAAAATCACTACGATACGATCATTTGAAATTTTATAACGTGTAAAATCTTGTCTCCGAGTTAGCCAAGTTAACGAGCCTATAAAAATCTGGAAAAAAATGCAACGTACTCAAAATATATGACACAAAAACATCAGTAACTTTGCAAAAGATGTAAGAAGGTCAAGCTTTTAGGCCGATCGAAAACACTTGGAATACCTCATATATATATATCCCTACGCACACACATACATACTTACATTAGTTTGGGTCCGCTGCGTACATATCGAGCGACGGTAAAATGAAAGCAAAGTACCTTTTCTACTTCTGTATGAAACGGCATTACTTAACGTTTCATAAATCGAGAAACCAAAACGCACTGGTGTACTCTGCATCTGTTTGTCTGCATGCATACACCACCGGTCTCCCGTCTGGATCCTTTCGTCATTTTCTCTTTGCCACGAGTACAAACTAAATATCCCCTTAATGTGCGCATATACTCATGTGGGTGTAAATATATGTATATATAGGCAGAAGTATTCACTCTATCTCGACGAGACTGACTGAGGCTTGCTGTATAGTGATTTGAGGGATGTTATATAAAAGGGTTATTTCGCGTGTATATATATATATATATATATGGACGTGAGAAGAGTTTCATTTATAACACGTAGGTGTCACACACTTTCGCGGGCTCAGCCGCACAGACTCGTACTCGGCACTTGCTGCTCGAGCAGGCAAAGACGCACGCACACACACCCAATGCCGAGATTGCTGTACACTTAATGGGCCTTTAACCTCCGTTTCGTAAAAGACGGGAGAGAAAGAAAGAGAGAGAGAGACCGAGTAGGGAAGAGAGACGGGGAGGAAGAGGAACGACAGAAGAGAGAAATTGTTGCAGAGTAAAAGACTTCTTACACTCGAGCCAACGTACCACACGCTACTCCTTTCTCTCTCCGTCTCCCTCGCTCCCCTTTCGCCGGACGAAATTTCCGGTACAATTTTCCATTGCGGGTGAGACCTGTCTCGGTACTGCCCTTTTTTTACGAATGCGAGGCGATCGTTACTCCCTCTCACACCCCCCCCCCCTCTATCTCTCTCTCTCACGCTCTCTCTCCCTCTGTCTTTCTCTTTGTCTCTCTGACTTTCTCTCTCGGCTACTAGACGTATACGTCTAATCGTATATTTTTAATAAACGGAAATGTACTTAGTATTTGACGTAACAAATAAACATTTATGATAAATATAGTTAATAAACAAATATTTGTATATATGTATATTTTTCAAAAATCTCTCTCTCTCTCTCTCTCTCTCTCTCTCTCTCTCTCTCTCTCTCTCTCTCTCTCTCTCTCTCTCTCTCTCTCTCTCTCTCTCTCTCTCTCTTTCGGCTACTATACGTATATTTCGAGGACCTACCCGATGCGATATTTCCTGCTCATTCTAAATACATATGCTCACTCACACACAAATTCATACTACCGCGAATAATTCTCTCGCGCTAAGGACGATCATACGCAGTATTGGCGTAATAGTTACAGCAGAATTCACGATGCAACATCCTGCACGGGTAATATTATGATTTAGCAGAGGGGAACCAGACATGCACAACTCGGCTCACTGGAAATTGGATTAGGAGACGACGGAACTGGTGGAGGATCGGAGAACTGCTGAGGGGAGGGGTCCAATTTCCGTGATAATATCGAGACGCGACGTTAGGTAGGAATGCTCTACTCTGTCGAGGTGGCTCACTAGACGGGACTGATATCGTCCTATATTTGCGTGCACTTTGTGCCTCGGATGTCGAAGAGACTAAACACGGAATTCTCTGCACATGTATTAACTACGATCATTGTTAGTTGCCAACCCACCCCCCCCCCCCCCCCCCTCCTAGGTGATACGTGGTAGACCGAGCACCGACAAAACAGCATGGGACGAGACTATACCTCGAGTTAATATCGCGTTCAATCGACGCTGGGTTCATTTGGGACAAATATATGCATTTCTTGTGTGTGTGCGTGCGTGCGCGCGCGCGCGCGTGTGTGTGTGTGTGTGTGTGCGTGTGTGTGTGTGGGTGTGTGTGGGTGTGTGTGTGTGTGTGTGTGTGTGTGTGTGTGTGTGTGTGTGTGTTGTGTGTGTGTGTGTGTGTGTGTGTGTGTGTGTGTAAATGTGGAGGTGTGTGTAAATGGGAGGTGGAGTGAGAGGAGATATCACATTCATACGAGAGATCGTACAAATGGAAATCGCGGACAATGTCGATGCAACGGGACTTCTCTCGCGTGGTCGTACGATCATTATCGCGGAGGCGTTAATCCACTGTTGCGATTAGCACTCCGTAGGAAGGCCGATCGATGAGAATCCGCCCAGCGTACTGGACGGCACCTTATATGCGTCAGTGTACTCAAATTCCTTCGATTTGATTTTCCAGTTCCGGGAAATGTCCATTTGAATAATTCAACCAGAAGGTTCTTTTTCAATATTATTTTCTTTAGTATTAAAAAAAAAGTTGATTTTCTTAAATTTTACAATTTTATAATTTAAGTAACATACTTTTTTTTAAATTGTATAACCTTTTATTTAAAATATTTGAATAATTTAAAAAAAAGGTTCCAAGTAGTTTCATGACACGAAGTGAAAAATAAAATCAAAGGGATTAAAGAAAAGGAAATTTATATTCTATAAATTTATATAATGTTACTAAACATGCATTATATATTCATTTCAATAAATTATGTATATATACACTCATCCAAAAAATTAGAGGATCAGACATTTTTTCAAATTTTTTCAGTGATTTTCGTAAAGCTGAGACTCCGTGAAAAATTGTCGTACCGGGAGGCAAAGAAAGCGTTCTGGAGCCTAAAATCTTTAGTTTAAGAATCTCACGGACAAATTTTTTTTTTAACATCACGCTATCATAAGATCTAGCGGGAAGAAAAAATGTTCGAATTTTTTTGTTTTTTAAACAACTTCCATGAGGTCCCCAACTAGAAATTTTCATAGGAACAACCCTATACGACATAAGGACCTTTTCAGGTGAACCCTAAATAGGGGATGCCCCTCAAAGTCCTGATGAAGATAGTATTGGGACATCCCTGCGATGGGAAGTACCGATAACGTCCTTATAATGTTTTAGCAGGGTTATCCCATCTGGGGTTTGGATAAGGTAATGATGTCAGGTCCCAACAATGTTTATTTAGGGGTAACCACATGAGTCATAGGTGAACATATAAACCTTATACTTCGCAATAATAAATAGATATACAAATACATTTTTGATAGATACTGCAATAATAAGTGGATCTTATGAGATTTTTTTTCATTGTAGAACTTTTCTTATTTTTTTGTTCGGAATTTTTTTCATTTTTATTTGAAACTTAATTTTTCATCAAGCTTTTCACATATATATTTTGATAAGCGTAGAGACATTTTATTTTTTGTTATGCTTTGTGTCCGTACTCAGTAATT
Organism: Ophion costatus; assembly: GCA_951751655.1. Classification (NCBI taxonomy): domain Eukaryota; kingdom Metazoa; phylum Arthropoda; class Insecta; order Hymenoptera; family Ichneumonidae; genus Ophion; species Ophion costatus. The sequence goes on from OX632358.1 coordinate 48,472,990, forward strand.
TATTTTGCATTCTTTACTTCCTCTATCTTTAATCAAAAAATGAATATTTTTGGTTATGAAAACCAAACAAAATCGATCAATTGTGTATTCAATCAATGAAGGGTAGGTTATTTTTCTACCAACTCGTTCCCGATTTTTCCCATTTTTATAACGTTCTAAAACATTCCCAACCCAAATCCATGCAACGCTACTGATTCCAGTGGGTTAATGGTAGGACCGGTTAGGGTAGCCCGATAAGAACCCAACAAAAAATCGGACTTATCCGAGGCAAAACCTGACAGAACCCAAAGAAAACCCTAGAAGATCGTTACACACCATATAAGAACCTTATAGGGAAGCCCGATAATGATCCAACAAGGAGTTGGGTTGCCCCAGCAATGAACTATACAAAAACCCAACGTCAATTTCTAGTCGGGTCAAAAAGGTTTTTCCTGGCTTAATCAATGGTGGGGTTATGTAGCGTGGTTCTAAAGCTTTAATTTCATTTTTTTGCTCTCTGTACAACCATTTATTGCTGAAATACCGCCGATTGAATGAAAATTCACCTTTTTTTCTTTGATCGTTGATATCTCGTGATCTGATGATCGTACAGCGAGTGAAAGGTGGGTTTCGGAAACTTGAATGAATCCGCTATGAGTGCCTTGCGGTATTTTAGAGGAATTAATTTTTTTTCTAAACTTAATATTGATTTGAAAAAGTACAAAAAAATGACTTTTCTACCGTTTTGGAAAATCCAGCGCCACCTCGCAAATATTGCGAAAATAACGAATGTCATTAGTTTTTTTGAGCTCAATGCATGCCCAAAACCTTGTAAACTGTCAAATCGATCGGTTGAACCGGTTTTTTACCCGAATCGTCAAAGTTTTGTCAATTAAAGGAGCACTTTTATTGCTCCTTTAACATCAGGCAATAAAGATTAAGACGAAAGAAAAATCGTTGTTTTTCTTACAGTTTCGCATTGACTACTCATCAAATGTCAGAAAAAAAAATTCAAAATTTTGGGGGGAAAAATCAAAATTTTCGAAAAAGAATAAAAAAATTGGGGAAAAAGAATAATAATTTGGGGAAAAAGAATAGAAAAGTTTGAAAAAAAAAACAATTCTTTCCACTATTTCTTATGATATCAGCGAGCGTAATGCTCAAAAAAAAATTCGTCCGCGCGATTCTTAAACGAGAGATTTCAAGCTTCACAACACTTTTTTTGCCCCCCGGTACGACAATTTTTCAGGAAGTGACGACTATTCGAAAATCACTGAAAAAATTTAAAAAAATATTTGCTCGTTTAATTTGTTGGATGAGTATATATATACTCGTATACATACGTATAACCGCCGTTTTTTAGGAATCTCATGCTTCCTCAACTCCCGTCTCCCTCTCATTTTCTCTGTAGGCTCAATTTGGTCGCCGCGCACTTGCACATTTTCACTTTGACGATAAAAAATCATCCGCGTAGCTCTGCGTTTGAGCCCAAGCCTTGTGGTAACCTAAAAAAGGAAGTGTGTGAACGGTCGTGAGCTAGTGTGAATTTTTTGCGAGCGCGAATCGGAACCCGAGAGCGTGTAAAATTCGCCCGGGCTCTTTGTTCACTTAAACAAAATAAAGGGGTGCCCGCCCATGAACACATCCCGCCGCGCCGGAACGTCCAGTGTCCTTTCGTTCCTCTGCGGGCTTTTTCATCCGCGGTCCTCGTGGCTATAGCAGCAACGATACATTTCAATGGACGCTATGCAATCACCACGTTTCCCAGCACCCGCGCTATACGCAACATTTTCGGTCGCCTCTTTGCGGTTAAAAAAAAAATTCTTTTGTTTCTAAAAGTGCCGGAATTTATGGAGGCCGTGCCTGTTCAAACGACTTGATTCTAACGATAATAAATATATGTATATATATATATATTTATATATATATATATATTAAGGACCGCCCTGTCCCTGAAGTCAACAATACGAATAAAAGAATTTTCAAGGCTGTCCTCAAATAAAGCCAATTGAGGTGACAGTCAACGTTATTATGTGACGAGTGACAGACATTCTCTTCTCCCTTGTCGAGTGTACAGCCTTTGTCATGACAAGAAAAACTCTTTCTTTCAAAATGACGTGCGATTTTTTTTTACTTCAAGAATCTAATACGAAAATTATTGAATCGTATTATCGATTTGCGAAGCCAGTTTCGACGTTTATTGTCTTTTAGCGAAAAATACATTTTTGGAAGATAAATGCGTAGCGAAAATGATGTAGTGAGCAACTACTCTGCTATTCTTTAGTACTTGGACTTTGAGGGCGAATATTTCGGCCGATGTTCGTCGCATGAGATTTTGTAAAAAAAAAAAAAAAGTGCTTCCGGATCACTCTGTACAATGACACTATTTTTGCAGACTAGCAAAGAGGCCCGTGCTTTTCTTTACTTATTCGGTAATTTATTCTTTTCCTTTTTCATTGCACAAACTCAAACTGTATTTCCTTCGATCGGGGAAATTGGCAAAGTTCTTGACTACTTTGTCACGTTAAAAAAAAAAATTTTCGTGGTATTGAAGATTATCAGCGTGGCTTATGTTTTTCGTAGTTAGGAGAGTATATATATATATACGCGGATAAAGAAAGAGCCTAAGTAGATCTCGGGGACTTCCGACAATGAGCGAGTTGTGAGAGAAATAAGATCTATCTCGTTTGCTTGTCTCGTTTCTCCCTAGCACTCTCTCTCTCTCTCTCTCTCTCTCTCTCTCTCTCTCTCTCTCTCTCTCTCTCTCTCTCTCTTGCTCAGCCCTACACTCGGCGTGTTATATATACCGGTGGTAAACTCTGCCCATCTAAAAGGTTTGTTTCCTCTCGTCTCGGGTAACCACATCGAGAAGTGCACCGAGATGGAGGTGTCTTTTATCGGGCGACGTCTCAACCTCATCCCAACATTTAGCTTCTGTAAAGTTTCAGAAAAGGCGGAAAGGGAGAGGCAGAATAACGGAAAAGAGTGATCGAAGAGAGAATTTTTTTCCCTCGGAGACGTCTTTTCGTTGTGCCCTCGTGCCATGCTGAGCAAACAATTTTTGCTGAATTAATATTTGCCCATAAGCACGAATGACAAGCGATTAAAAATTATTACGCGAAAAATGTATCGAGAGTCTAAAAATAAGTATAATAGTACAGTCAACGTTTTATCCAATGCACTTTGAACCCAAACAAACTCGAGAAAACTTGAGTCCCGCTACACCAGAGTGCGGTCACCCATCCAATAGTTGGCCCAGGCTAACACCCGAAATAACGAGAATATTTCGGGAGCCTTCCGGCTCCGCACTCGCACGAGACTATTTCTAAGAGTTTGAGGCGTTCGAACTCGTTATCGGCCCCGCTATGACGAAGCCCCCTAATGCCTTTAATGAGTCTTTGAGAATAATGTGCACCCGCGCTTTCCTGTAGACGCGAGCTAAATCCTTCCGACGCTCGAACAGGCGTCTTTTTTCGGCGATTTAAAGGATATAAGGCGTTCTGCGTGAACCTAATAACACTCTCGTTTCTCATACATTTATTTATACACGAAAATTGGAAAAATAACCACACAGAGCAACTACAATCCCAACAAAAATCATCATCACCCAAGGTTGGTCTCAAAAAGTATTGATGAAAAGTTTTTATTTCAAGAAGGATGAATATTCATTAAAAAATCGATTTAATTTGTGACAATTTGTTTGCTGTTTATGTTCGACGATCGATTTTATTTTTCATAAACCCAAACAAACCGAAACAAAGAAACCCAAAAATTGGAAAAATAACCACACAGAGCAACTACAATCCCAACAAAAATCATCACCCAAGGTTGGTCTCAAAAAGTATTGATGAAAAGTTTTTATTTCAAGAAGGATGAATATTCTTTAAAAAATCGGTTTAATTTGTGGCAATTTGTTTGCTGTTTATGTTCGACGATCGATTTTATTTTTCATAAACCCAAACAAACCCAAACGCAGATACCAAATTAAAATTAGTTGAAACGATAGGTCTGTTCCGAAAAATGTCCGTTTAAACATGTTTGTTCTACGAAAAAAAAGAGTCTTACAATTAGTGAATTCGTTTGTATCCCGATAACTTGAAAAGTTAAAGAATAAACTATTATAACATTTTTTCGTGTCTAATTGTAAATTAAAAGCCCTATACATATATACACACACACATATATATACATATATATGTATGTATGTATGTATATATATATATACATACATACATATATATGTATGTATATACATATATACATATATATGTATATACATACATACATATATATATATATATATACATATATATGTATGTATGTATGTATATATATATCGAGAGGGAGAGAGAGAGAGAGAGATATTTTATAGGCAAGGAGGAACATGGTACCCTCACCTGAGTTCTTCCCTATTTCGATAAGAGTGTGGGCGATAATACGCTTTCCTTTACGCCGAGACGACGAGTAGACGAGACGACCCCTCGTCAAGCGAACGTAATCCTTTTTGTTCTCGTGCGATCCCTCGCGCAAAACTACTCACCCTCCCCTTAACGGATCAGAATTTTTTATCGATTTAATCCGACGATTCGACAGTGCAGGATTTAATCACGAGATGATAAAGACGGACGTTCCACCGGGAAAAGAACAAAAAAGAATAATAAAACGCAGCTGAAAATATCCTACCCCTATGCCTTATACGATGAAACGTGGACCAAATCTATTATCGATGCTAGTCGTCCATCATTGAGCGTTATCATTCGTGGGCATGGATAAAAAAGAATTCTATTGATTTAATGACGATTAAGAGAGGCGACTCATCGTGGTGTAGGCGATGATCAGAAATGTACCAATTGCATTCATTAATTCCAATCATAATAATAGTAATATTGTGGTGATTAGTTAAAAATTGAAGTCATGAGTTTTTATTAAATATGACAGATGGCTATTCTCGCCATTTTTAGTAACAATTTTTTTTTTCTTTCAAATAAATTTTATTGAATAAAACAAATATTCTCATAAATGGCAAATGGAACGTTATTTTTGGCTTTTCACGATTAAGCTCACAAAGAGAAGTGCAAGTTTACCAATACGCGTCCCGATCCTCGCAACTTTTATTTGTTTGGGTTAAATAATTAGAAATCTATTAATTCCATTGATAACTTTACATCATAATAATAGTAATATTTGGATAATTGGTTAAAAAATGAAGTTATTCATTTTTATGATACATGAAAGATCGTTATTCTCGCGACTTCTATTTACATATATTTTCCAAATCAGTTTTATCGGATAATAAAAATATTCTAAAAATGGGAAATGGGTCATTATTTTTTATTTTCAACGAATAAGCTCGCAAAGGAACGTACAGGTTTACCAATATGCACCCGTATCAAAGCACTGATTAAAACTGTATATCTATATTATGAGAATCGTCCTCAAAAGAGCCAGACGTGCCGATAGCCAACATAACATAAAAATAACGAATTTAAAATATGAATTTTTCACGCGTGTGCCAATATACGTATAATTTTCCATTGGCGTCCTCGGAGCTCTCACTGCACTTTGTGCTTTCTGTGCGAATCCTCGGTTCGACAATAAAAGCACGCTCTCGCACTTTGTGCCCCCAAGTCGCACGTTTTTCAAACGCTCTCAACGTGCAGCGACCGAGCGCTGAAAGAGCCTCCGATCGATTTCGAGCCGAGCAAATTGAATTTACGGTTTCCTCATATAGCGCCGTCGTTGACGACGTCGACGACGACGGCGTCGCCCGTCGTTCTTTATTCCACCATTTTTCCGTTCGCGCCCTCCCGCGACATCTCACACATTCCCGACGTCAAGCTCGCGCGCGCGGAGTTTAGACCGGGCGAGAAAGCTCTTTCACGTAGAGCTCCACCCGCACGAAACTTTCATCTGGCGAAAAATGTTTTTTTTTTTTCACTTTCGGTTAGACTTTCCGTTTTTTGTTATGCCATATATACTTTATTGATATAATTTTATAATGAAAAATTCTTATCCGCTCCGCACTCCTGCGCCATTGCATTTGGTTCCATTTTGGCGAATTATTGATTTAAACCACTGAAATAATAATACGAAAGATACGAGGAGGTTGAGGGTGGGTGGCAAGAGAGCGAGAGAGAGAAAGCAGCGAGACAAGTATTCCCTCTCACCAGTCGACAAAAGCACCCAAAGGTTAAGGTCTAGTGTACCTACGGGTTACGAACTCCAGACTTATAATAGATGCACGTGGCATTCTGCCAGAAATGTTTTCGCGAGGCGCCATAATATTACTCCTCCCTTGGTGGGTCTCCCGACCCGACGCTCTGTCTCCTTCAGGCCATCTCTTTGTCCGAACCGTAGTCAAGATCGCGACACGTTTTCGACCGAAAAAAATTGTACAAATTTGGCGCGTCGTCTCCAGCTGTTCTTTCCCTGACGGAAAAAATATTTACGCGGTTTTATTGCGAAACTAGTTCCAAGTACGAAAAAAACTACAGCACAAAGGCATGGGGAAATCTACGTGGTTCAACGTCTAAGTATGGGGTTTCGCGCACTTTTTTAGTTTCTACTAGTATTACGTAGATTGTAGTACATTTGTGCAGTAGTTAGTTGCAGATCGTTGTGAAAAGGGTACGTTTGATAAGTACGTGAAACTACATGCATCTACGTCGAAGTACGGGCAACCACGCGAAACTAAATGTATATCGATCAAAACTACAGCACAAAGGCATGGTGAAATCTACGTGGTTTAACGTCTGGTATAATTTAAGATTCGTGTATTCATTTGAAAATAAAAACTATAGAAAAAATCTCACAAGCGGTATCGAGTGCATTTTTTTCTTCCACCTATTCTATAACAACACTACAACAACATTATATATAACATGAACAAAGTTATAAATTTCAAAAGAAATTTACAGTATTTAATATTATCTAATATGTTTGTAAAAGTACATAGAAGTTTTCTACGTACAAATACAAGAATTACGTCAAAGCGCAATTTCGCATAATGTGCTTATTGTGATAAATATTCACTAACTGCTTAACGTTAAAAAGTAATCAAAAGTTGTAAATGTACGTAAAAGATTTTTACGTGGAACTATGAAATACTACGTCAACGCTTAATTTCATATCAATACAGCTTACTACGATCAATAACCACCAACTACTGCTGATAATTAAAAAGTAGTTACAAGTTGTAAAAGTACGTAGAAGATTTTCACGTGAAACTACAAGATACTACGTCAAAGCTTGGTTTCGCGTGAATATGTTTTCTACGTTCAACGATAACAAACTACTACAAAAGGTAGTAAAAGATTGTTCAATGTTGTAGAAATGCGTAGAACTTTTTTACGTCAAACTACAAGATACTACGTCAAAGCTTAGTTTCGCGTAAGCATATGTGTTCTACGTTAAACAAAAACAAACTACTACAAGGTAGTAAAAGATTGTTGAATGTTGTAGAAATACGTAGAACTTTTTTACGTCAAACTAAAAGATACTACGTCAAAGCTTAGTTCCGCGTGAGTATATGTTTTCTACGTTGAACAAAAACAAACTACTGCAAAGTAGTAAAAGGTTGTTCAATGTTGTAGAAATACGTAGAACTTTTTTACGTCAAACTACAACATATTACGTGAAAGCTTATGCTGTAGATTTATAAGACAGGCCCGTTAAAATATGTAGATTGACGTAAAAATGACGTTATTCGTAGTAGAATTTTTTCCGCCAGGGTTCTTCTCGTGGAAAAAATGAACACGAGACGATCGATGGTTCATTCGAAGCTCAGGACCTTCAGGAGCTTATACCTGACCACCCCAATCAGAATCCGAATGAAAAAGGGTGAAGATGGAAAATTTGGCTGGTCCGTATTCGCACCAATTCCCCCTCTCTTCAAGTTCGTCTTTTTCGGCAGCGCATATATTAAGAGGAGGAGGGCGAAGCCACAGGCATAACTCCGCACTGGACACATCCCCGTGTGCACAGTCTCACAGGAACAGTGCTATTTTTAGTCGGATCCATGGAGCGTCGGAGACCCGGAATTCTTCGCTGAATTGCCACGGTCTCTTTGCGTCTCCACCATCCTGCTCTTTCCCTCGATCCCGTCGCGGCTCGAACGAGACGGTTGGACCGCAGCAGGTTTTGCACGGACCGTGTCCTTCGGGCAGGTCAGGGGGTGCGGGGGGAAAGGAAGTCTACCAAATTTCACGATGTAGCTCACTCCTCTTTATCGAATTTACCAAGTGCGCCGTTCTGTCCAATTTAATCCGAAACTACGGCCAATTCGAGGGTAATACGAAAGGTCGTCGGCGAAAAAGGGCCCTGTCTTATCGACCGATTGGCAGCAAACAATTGTACTTTTTGAACGATTTGTATATACTTTTCTGCCTAAGATTGATACCTCGTTAACGATAATACTTAAGGAAGCTTTCCAGTGTGACAGCCCGAAAAATCGCTGTTTTTCGCGATTTTTTTTTTTAAAGAAAAAATAATCTAGTCGGTCTGGTTTTTTTTTTGTATATTAATTGGGTATTGAAGAATACAAAACAATTTTTTAAAGATCGATTTATTTATTAATTAATATCTATAAAAATGATGAAACAATTGTTGCAGAAAATGCACTTGGATGTGGTGTCCACGTTGGGGGTCACAATTTTGATCTGAAACAAAAAACACAAAAAGATTATTGATCGGTATATAATTGGCTTTCGTGCTATGGAGGCTTTTTTTTTTTTTTGCAAAAATGGCGCCGGTTTGAACAAAAAGTATCGATTTTAGCATTTTTTTTGGCAGTTTTTTTTACAAAAAAATAGGAAGATGTCAAAAAAAAAAAAAGCTTCCATAGCACGATAAACAATGACGTTAAGAATATTGTGTAAAAAATTCAACTCGATAGCTTTAAAACTCTGCCCTCCAAGTTGGACACCGTTTTGAAAAATGCTGTTTCGAGAAAAACGCGTTCAAAGTTTCGCTGTAGCTGTAGCGCTCCGTTGCCTTCTTCCAAGAAATGCTGTACAGTAACCGAAATAATCTGAATTTCGGCATGAAAATTTCAGGGAATATTCGGAAGAGTGTATACTATTCGATAAAGCAAAAAAAAAATCGATTTTTTGAAAATTTCACACTGGAAAGCTCCCTTAATACTAATATTCATTTTATTTTGCGCTTTATATATATTTTTTTGTTTTGAGAATTTTATGCTTTTGAAATTTTCATTCGGAAATTCATATTTTTTTCAACGCTTAATATTCGTAATATTGATTATAAATATAATGAATATTTATAATATTAATCCTTCAAATATATATTATACTGTCGTTTATTCATTCTAATGTTAATATCTATGACGATTGAGAAGACAATTTATATCTTCGTCCGATCAATATTGCTTTTGTGAATGTTCAATCCAGCATTTGTTCTTCTGGAGATTGTTGGAATTTCGAGGTGCTTACGGTAGGACTTTGGTTGGAGTTTAGTTCGAGAATCCGGAGGGATCTTCAAGGTTCTTGTTTCGACAAATTGCACGTTCGAGATCGAAGTCAGACCAATTATCGAATGGACGAAGTGAACCGCGCGCGCGTAGCTCCGCCAATATTACACACGGGCAGCAGTCCAGGGAAGGGAAAAAGCAAAAGGGGGTCTCGGCGGGAGGGTTGAGGACAGTATCGTTTGGCGCCAGACAATTAACTTATCGTTAGTAAATTCCACGAAGGAGAGTGTGCCCCCCAACTCGCGGGACGTGCCAAGGGGGCTTTCGAGTTAACTTTAATTGCCAGTACGGCTACGTTATAAATGACATTGCAGACGTTGCAAACTGAGAAGTAAAAACCTCTCTCTCCCTTTCTCTCTTTCGACCGCGCATTCTCATAATTAATTGCCCCCAACAGTTTATTCAAATTTGCAAATATAATAAAATGTCCTCTCGCAAATTCTTGTTAAAAACGGCACCTCCCTTAATCGCAACGATCATACGGATTAATTTCATTTTCAGAAAGAGAGAGAATATTTATTTATTTCTTGGTCTGGAGATTCAGCTTCGTGAGAGCACCATGCCCAAAAAACGGCACAAAAGGCTGAGGAACAGTATGTTCACGCGCAATGTTCTTTGAACGTTATCTTAAAAAAGATGAGTAATAATAGAGTAATCAAAACCAAAAACTATTTGTAAAAAAGAACTCTAAAAAAAAGAATTTACTCCGGAGCAACTATTTCTTGAGAGTGCCATGCACATCCGGATGCAAAGTGCACAGGCTCTGCATTGTTAAACATAAATGTAATAAACCTAACCGTAAGTAACCTAAGTACGGAATATTAGCTACATAAACGATATGATAATAATACTTATAACGATAATCCTAGTCATGATGATAAAATGAAAGTACAAATAACAATAAGAATTGGAGAGAGAGCGAAAGAGAGCAGTGTTTAATGTTGCTCCGAAAAATGGAAAAAAAGTATAAACGAGCCAATGGTATAGCGCGCATTACAAGGATAATTAGAAACTAGAGGTTATAGTCAACGAGCAATCTATGATCATCTGGATAATTAGGAAGATTAATTTAACGCGATAAAGATCGCCCTAAGTCGCGCGTTCTCATTCGGTTCGCGCGCACGTATTAAGATCGTTGACCACGATCACGACCTCGAATCTTCGCCATAAGCCATGTAGATCAATGCCTCGAGTTTTGAATGTCCGCTCATTTAGTTGCGAATGCAAACGTAGATGTTTATCACTTTACAGGGAATCATCGCTGAGATTTTGAGAAGCATTGAAAAAAGACAACAACATTCGAAATACATCACGGGACTTCGTATTCTATGGAACATAGAACCGTCAGCCGTCAATTGGTTGATTGGGCAAGACCGGGCAAGATCGACCGGTCTTGAATTGTTTTTTATTTCGATTCGATCGTTGTTGAAAACTTTCTAGCTGAATACATTTTCTTCTCGTATCCTGCGTGACGGAAAAACTGAACGCTTGTGTTGCAGAAAATGTGCGTTTTCCAAAAGGCACTGGAGGATCTTTCCTCGCGAATGGCAGGCGCGGAAGCGATTCAGAGCGGCTGGCAGAATCCGACCGATCCCCCCGAGGCGACCGAGATGTTGGATCAGCTGCAAAAGTTTGGCGATCGATTGGGTCCCATTCAGCGAAACATCGAGGAGGCGAACGACCAGGCGAGCCTGTTCGCCAACAGTAGTGTCATCGTGTCGCATGCTTTGCTCGCCAAACTGGAGGACCTCAATACGAGGTAGCCTAAACGATGATCAACATTTGAACATTGAATTGAGTAACATTGAGAGGGGAAACATTGGACTTACTTTGTTGCAAAAGCGATAGATTGATTGACGCGGTGATCTTACGATGGGATTACGATTACGAAAGGTTGTTTTTGCGATAATTACAAGAGGCTTGTTTCCGGCGGTTCCTCTCGTTACAGATGGAAGATACTGCAAGTGGCAGTTGACGAGCGTTACAAGCTCCTAAGTGGTTTCGGAAAGGACGGCAGTACACCAGGTAGTCAAGCTTTCCTTGCTGGTAGCGTCGAGCCACCGTGGGAGAGGGCGCTCACACCGGCCAAAGTGCCTTACTACATCAAGTAAATGGCAAACCGATAATTGACTTTTAACTATCTCGCTCGCTCACGTTCTCGTTCCACAAACTCCCGGACAACTTCGTGCTTTCCATTCGAACCAATTGCATCAGCTCGTGTTCGTCATGAACCTTCCTCGTTCATCTATTCCCAGTCTGATTGATTCATTCATTGACTTGTCCAGTCATCAGTTGGAAACGACGCACTGGGATCACCCGAAGATGATCGATCTAATGTCCTCGTTGGCCGACCTGAACGAGGTCCGCTTTTCCGCCTACAGAACCGCCATGAAACTCCGAACAGTGCAGAAACGATTATGCCGTAAAGTATCAAAGACAATGTGTAGCAAACGTTGAACGAAATCAATCGGCGCTTTTTCGTCATACTTTTCAACTGCTAAACGATGTCGAAAGTTTCGATCAACGAAATATTTCGATCGAAAGTTGCCCTATTTTTTTGTAACTCTGCCGCAACGCCGATCCATTTCTCCAACAGCCCCGCTAACTAGTGCCATGTTGAAAATCCCAATTAATGTGTACTTTTATACCAGTGGATCTGTTGAGCCTGTCCTCGGCGCTGGAGCAGTTTGATTCGCACGGACTTCGAGCGCAGAACGACAAACTGATCGACATACCTGATATGGTCACGGTACTTACGTCCCTCTATGAGGTTATCGCGGCCGACAATCCGACTCAGGTTACCGTACCGCTCTGCATAGATCTAGCCATCAATTGGCTGCTCAATGTATATGATAGGTACGCTAGGTGAATATATACACTCTTATACGATGTACATATGTAGGCTGCGCTTGATGTTAATTCAATGAGTTGTACACCAGACTCTCCCGACCGTTTTGTAGTCGAATTAGCCGATGATCGAGCCGGGCTTTAAGCTCGTCATTCTTCAATATGCCAAACATTGACCTTAACGTGTTTTTTTTTCCTCGACAGTCAACGGACCGGACAGATTCGGGTATTGTCCTTTAAAGTCGGCCTCGTCCTGCTGTGCAAAGGTCACCTGGAGGAGAAGTACAGATGTGAGTCTCGAACCGATTATACCTCCGTACTACAAGCAACAAAACAATTAAAGGAGCAGAAACATTTCGAAATTTTTTCAGTGATTTTTGAAAGGCCGTAACTTCGCGAAAAATGGTCGTATCAGGAAAAAGCATTTTGAAGCTTGAAGCTTACGAAGCACGCATTTTTTTCTTTTAGGTTTGTCCATAGGTTCAAAAAATGTTCCTAGCTGAATCAATGCTGAGGTCTTTGAGCCTGATTCTTTCGCTTCAATTCGGTGTTTTTTTACTCTCTGTATTGTCGCTGAGATATCGCCGATTGAATGAAAAGATAGTTTTTCTTCTTTGGTAATCGATATCTCATGATCGTACAGCGAACGGACGGTGGGTTTCGGAAGCTTGAATATATACTCTAGAAGTTCCTTTTCGTATTTTAGAGGACATTTTTTTAAGCTCAACATTGATTTGAAAAAGTACAAAAAAACATGACTTTTCTGCCGATGACCCTGTACATTTTTTAATCCATCGGTTAAACCGTTTTTTTTTATCCCAATCGTCAAAGTTTTATTAAAAATTAAAGGAGCGCTTTTATTTCTCGTTAAACGGCGATTACTGATGATTAATATGAAGAATATAAAATCGCCATGGTTCACAAAATTTTGCATTGCTTACTCATCAAATCTCACAGAAAAAAAAAACAATCTTGGAAAAAATCCGGAATTTTTCCTAAAATGTCTTATTAAATATTCATCAAATGAAGAAAAAAAAATCAGAATTTTGAAAAAAAAAATATTCATTTCAAAATGTGAAGAAAATTTTATGAAATCATCTGTTCAGTGTCGATTCGATTTTTTTGCATGCCATAATTCATGTAGTTAAATTTACTTATATTAAATTAAGTTGATATACCCAAGCGAATCTTGATACATCTTTTTACACGCATCGCTATACGATTTTTCAATCACTTTTTCGAAAACTCTCAAGCATTTAAAATAAACAGTTTTTTTTCAAAACTATCAGATTATGTCATAAAATAAAACATTTTTTTAAGCAACGCATTTTTCTGTTGAAAAAAACGCTCTAATTTTTTCGCCTTGTTTTAAACATTTTGAATTTTTTCGATATTTGATGAGTAGTTAATGCAAAATTGTGAGAAAAATAACGATTTTTTTTTTCATCTCAGTCATCCTCAGTTGACGTTTAAGGAGCAATAAAAGTGCGCTTCAATTTTTGATAAAACTTTAACGATTCACGATGAAAAAACGGTTCAACCGATCGATTAATAAATGTACAGGGTCTTTGGGCTTATAATAAGCTAAAAACCTGGAAACATTGGTAATTTTCGCAATATTTGCAAAGTTGTGGTGGATTTTCCAAAAGGGCAGAAAAAATAATTTTTTTTGTGCTTTTTTAAATCATTATAGAGCTTGAAAAATGTTTTCCTCTAAAATACCAAAAGGAACTTATAGAGGATTTATTCAAGTTTCCAAAACCCACCTTCCGCTCACTCCACGTTCGTGCGATATCGATGATCAAAGACAAACCTGACTTTTCATTCAATCGGCGATATCTCAGCAACAAATGGTCGTACAGAGAGCAAAAAATAACGTATTGAAGCTAAAGGATCAGGCTAAAAGGCCCTAACATTGACTCAGCCAGGAATTTTTGTTAAGCCTATGGACGATTTTGAAAATACATATATACAATATTTTTTTTTTACTGGCGCTAATTCTTATGACAGCGCCAAGCGTGATGCTAAAAAAAATTCTCCACGAGATTCTTCAACTGGAAATTTCAAGCTTCAAAACGCTTTGTTCCCAAACCGATCATTTTTTACGAAATTAAGGCTTTTCAAAAGTCACTTAAAATGTTTAAAATAATTCTGCTCCTTCAATTTTCTGCTAAGTGTTTGCCAAGCCGCAAAACTTGATGGCCTTTTTTCCCATCGTGCTCGCAGATCTATTCAGGTTGATCGCTGATCCCAACCGACTGGTCGATCAACGCAAGCTCGGCCTGCTGCTGCACGATTGCATCCAAGTGCCGAGACAATTGGGCGAAGTCGCAGCTTTCGGGGGCTCCAACATCGAGCCGAGCGTACGAAGCTGCTTCGAGAAGGCGGGCAAGGACAAAAACGAAATCGAGGCTGTCCACTTCCTCAGCTGGCTGCAGCAGGAACCTCAGAGCATGGTATGGCTGCCGGTCCTGCACAGACTTTCCGCTGCCGAGGGTGCGAAGCATCAGGCCAAGTGCAACATCTGCAAGGAATATCCCATCGTTGGTTTCAGGTGAGAAGAAACTTTCGGTGCGTCGGACGTTTCGGAATCGGTCCTGACCGTCAATGAATTCGTTTGGAGAAACAATGATGTCTTTGTTTGCAGATACCGTTGCCTGAAGTGTTTCAACTTTGACATGTGTCAGAACTGCTTCTTCTCGGGTCGTAAAGCGAAGAACCACAAGTTGACACATCCGATGCAGGAGTACTGCACAGCTACGACCTCAGGCGAGGATGTCCGGGACTTCACTCGTGCCCTCCGCAACAAATTCAAATCGAAGCGTTACTTCAAGAAACATCCGCGGGTGGGTTACCTGCCGGTGCAGACAGTGCTCGAGGGTGACGCCCTTGAGAGTCCGGCACCTTCGCCCCAGCACAGCTCGTTGAGCCAGGACATGCACTCGCGGCTCGAGATGTACGCTTCGAGATTGGCCGAGGTCGAGTTGTCGCGCACCCGTAGCAACTCTACTCCGGACAGCGACGACGAGCATCAGCTGATAGCGCACTACTGCCAGAGCTTGAACGGCGGCGACAACGTCAACGTGCCGAGAAGTCCCGTCCAGGTTATGGCTGCCATTGACGCCGAGCAGAGGGAGGAACTCGAGGCAATGATACGAGAACTGGAGGAGGAGAACGCGACGCTACAGGCCGAGTACGAGAGGCTACGCTCCAAACAGACACCCGGATCTACGCCGGAGGACGGCCACGGCACGAGACAGCCGGACTGCGACATGATCGCCGAGGCCAAACTCCTCAGGCAGCACAAGGGAAGACTCGAGGCGCGAATGCAAATCCTCGAAGATCACAATCGACAGTTGGAAGCACAGCTGCAGAGACTCAGACAATTGCTGGACGAGGTTAGCTCCTAATCCTATTGACAAGTCAACATATCTCTATCTATCGATTATCGATCGATCTAGTGCTATTATCAACCAATCTACCAATACGATTATTGTCTACAATATTACAGTACACGTTATTTGTGCACACTTGTCTCGATACGAAAACAAAAATCCGAGCGCGATTGAACCAACGAGCATTTTTCTCCTTTCATCTCAGCCGAACGCTTCCTCGCCCTCGAAGACGGGCACGCTCCAGACCAGAAGTGTAACAGCCTCGCAATTGGCGACTGATTCGCCAGCCAAGATGAACGGACATTATCACGACGCACCCGGTAAGAACGACGCGGATTTGTTCCCGTTTGTGTACAGTCAAGCAATCTCGTCGCGATGACACACGATACACAAAGTGAACGCGTCTCGATCCGACTCGTCATCGTATTAAACTTTTTCCAGTTTATTCATTCTTCGCGGTCATTCATCTCGTCCTCTTCTCACTGATTTTTCACGAAAGTTCATTTTGCAAACACGTATCACTTTAGAACGGGACTAACTTCACTCTGCAACACTTTCATTAGCCTCGAAGGGTTTTTTCATTTTCACGAAGAGCCCAAAAACATTAGAGACACACGGGCATGTCACAGCGCTCGCAGTCGAGGCAACACGACCAAATGGCACTGAGACACCAGGAGATATATATTCATACGTGTATATGCATATGTAACATAAATGCAATTGGGTGTGTGACGTAATACAGGTGGAGGAGGCTCGGGTGAAGGCAGAGTTGGAAGTTTAGAAAGACCGCCACCCCCGCCGCATTCCCACAGCGTAACCCATAACGTGGGCAATCTTTTACACATGGCAGGTTCGTTCATTTTCCCACCTTAATCTCATTCGCATCACGAGACACTGTGCTTTCTTCCCTATTGTTTCTTCTTCATTTCTCTTTTCCTTCTAACACTCGCGTTGAACGCCTCGGCATACTTGGCTTTATCGAAATCGAAGAAGTAGCGAAATAACAGTTGTCGGCTTACTCGTTCTGGAGCCTCTGCACGAACGTAACAAAGAAGTTCTCCTTTTATTTCCCCAATCTCTTCTGATAATAATTCGTGTGAATACTTTGCTTGTCGCTTGCGCACGCCAAAGGATGGATGTAAGAGGTGAGTCTTCAACGCCATCTAGCGTCGTAACGTTGAAACTATTCGCCGTTTTGTCTTGTCTCCCTCTCCAACTTCGACCGACGATTCGACACCGCGATGCCGAATTGTCTCAATCAGTTTACGCTGCATTCCAGCTCCTTATATCTCTACCAAAGCGTGAAAACTCAACCTTCTCCCACGTCACTTCTGGTATAGCGAAATCCGATCCACGTATCATCCATGCTCCCGTCCAAAACCTAACCTAACCTCACTAATCCCGTTGAATTCGAGTGTTCCTTCCAAGCTCGAGCTCTGAAAAAAGCCGCACTTCGTTGCCCAGTCGGCCCGGTACTTCGTTCCTATTCTACCCCGACTATGAACCTTTTCTCAACCGCTGATTCTCTTTGACAGATGACTTGGGGAAAGCTGTCGGCGAGCTGGTCACGGTCATGACCGAAGATGCAACCAAGACGAACGGTCAGAGGGCGCCACCGCCAGCGTTCAACTGACGCATATCACGATTAACAAAAAAAAAAGAAATTAAATATACATAACGAGGCCTGACGTTGCACTCCTCAACGTAAAACATCAACAACATGAAAAAAAGAAAATTAAATTTTGAAAACTAAAATCAAGAAGACTGGAGTTTACGAAGGAAAAGAAGAAACACGATATCGTCATTCATTATTTACAGCGTATTAATATATAATCGTAATCGATGACCAAAACAAGTCTGGCTCTAACGCATATCAGCGACAATTACACGATGCATGCGTGCGCGCGTGTGTGTGTTTCAACGCACATACACACACAACAAACCTAACACACGCGCACACATATGCTGGGTTGGAGAACGCAACCCACGATGGTTTTGGCTATTTTATAACATTTGATATTCGCCGTTGTATAGCCGAAAAAAAGACGGGAAAGAAGAATAAAGAGACCAAAAGAGTTATGATAACGAAAGGAACGTTCGATCGAAACCGAGACGATTACGAAATATTGTGAAAAAGAAGAAAATAACGATGAGTGCGCAACTGCATTAACAAATATATATATATATACATACATAGATATGTGTGTATCGAATAAGGCAAATTATGATTTGGCTTCGCAGCGCGCCGTTCCCTGAATATATATATATATGAACGGTTCACTTCGATATAACAGAATCGTCATATCACGAAAAAAATTATTATAAATAAGAATTGGATTGTTATGCTTGCTAGCCACACACACAGACACGTACACACGTAAATCCTATATATATGACATTTGAAGACTCGATACACATACGGAGAAACTGACGAAAGAAAAAAGGAAACGTTAATATTTAACTGAAAATGCATACGCGGCAATGTATCAAATTGCATAATTCATAGAGCGTGTAGACTATAAACTGCGTTTTACGGAAACCCAATTATGTTGAAAACTGCCACCTGGCGCCCTCTTTTGAACGCATACTATATACATACGCATAGGGAGCGGTTTAAACTGAGAGGAAAAACCACACGAGGACAGAGAACGAGGCACACAACACACGTCACAAGGACACGAAGACATATCGATGAGAATTTAATTTCACGACCACCGCGAACGTGTCTCCTGACGTATTCATATCAAAAACCGACTCGAATATCCTCCGCATTTAAAACACGTATCATCATCTTTGTTATTTCGCGATAATAATCGCGAAAGTCGATATATACACGACGAAGGAGAGCATTTTTATATATGATTGGACGAGGAGGAAAACAAGCATAAGAGACGAAAAACAAAGGAGAGAAGGTTGAAAAGAGATAGGAGAAGGTATAGCAAGGAAGGAAGGAAAGCGTGTCGTTGCGACTCTCTCGTGATTTTCATCCTCTTCACGGCGAAATCCGCACAACGTTTCGTATTTTTTTATGAACCTCGAATTGTATTGTTATAGATGATACGTTTTTTCCCTTTGTTTTCATTTTGTATCCTCTAGGACGAATGCGTCGCGACGAACATTCGTACTTGTTTCTTTTTAACATTCGTTCTTTACTTTGTCCTATATTCGTGTCAAATTTCGATGGGGGTTTTAAAAAAGAAAAAGACGGAAGGTAGAAAGAACAGGAAGCAAAAGAATACGAGAGGACCGATGTGAAACAATTTCAGACTGGACGATTGATGGAGAGGTGAAAATGTTTCCACTGTGCCGGGCACTCGTGCCTACAAACGAACCCCGCCGCCAACCCACCCCCTCCCTCATGTTATGTATATTTAAAGGTATATTGATACCTCTCATCCCTTCTCTCCTATTCCTTCCCCCTTTCCCACCCGATGATTTACAAACTGTAGGCTGTATTCTCATATCATGTAATAAAGTTGTCTAGAAAATAATGTCAAGACGATACATCCATGTGGTACTTTGATTCTTTGTCCTCACATCCCAACCCGGCTTAATCGAAATGCTGAACCAGGCTACTGCCAAATTCAGAAGAAAAAAATGGAAGAATCTAATGATTTTTGGATAAAAACCATTTTTGCGGAAAATAGTTGCTGGAATTTATTTGGGACGCGAGTTCTATCGTTAAAGCCCTTTGCGGGCTCTCTCGAGATTCCATAGTTACCAGCCGTTGGTCAGTTAACTTTAGCGTGATCGGTGATTGCTGATAAGATATCGACCGTTAGTACATTGAAGACTCGCTGATAAAATACCGACAGACTGCAAGTAATACCAGCAAATGATAAAGCAGCGACACTCTAAACCAGAAACCAACAGATTGTAAGATCGGAAGGATGCCTCTCGAATGATAAAGTAACTAACTTCCAAGGAGAAACCAACAGATGGTAAGAGCGCGACAGATGTGAGAGTTAAAAAAGCGCCTCCCACGAATTCGTCGATAAAGATGTTCAGATGATTGTCAAACTTTTTTCTAGCGAAGTGTTTTTTGTTAAAAGTAAATTCGCAGATCAGAAGCTCCAGTAATCGTTCTAGAAGCGAAAAAAGCGGAAAAATGACGACGTAGTTGGGGAGAGTGCAAACACACTGAAATATGACGAGGGTTTCCTTGTTTTTGTTCGACATTACATCAATGGTTCATATACACACCGATTATTCTTAAATATTCACGTACAGCCACAGAGATAATGTGTACAACATGAATGCTTACTTTAACAAGAGTTTACGGATTATCAAATTATCGTAAATTAAATAAATCGCAAATTAGACTCATTTGCATTTCCACACAATATACTTGGGAAGAAATCGTCTAAAAAAACAAATAACAAAAAAATCAACAATACAATTGGGACGAAAATCGTCTATCGTGTAATTATTGTCAGAAATTTTATCGGCGCTCACGTGCCCACGTGAAATTAAATGACGAATAAAGATTGGCCGTATCGGCAATTGTTCTCCCAACGATAATATACTGACTTCTACTCACTCGTTCGATTAGACTGAAAATTATTGTAATTCTCGATACGTCAACAGACACGCCCCTAAATAATAAATAATTCGAATTCAGAAGTCAACAATTCGAACCAAAGCACCTTTCAGTTCGTCGAAAGAAGAGTCAATATAATTAAAATAAATATTCCAAATTAACAAGACGACATGAATAATCTTATCGGATATCTACGTGGAAGACTCTGGACTTATTTATCGATACGTATTCATTCGGAGAAGCATCGAGAAATTGTCTTTTGATCTCTGGTGAATTTTTGACGCGAACTTTTTATCCGCGATGCTCAATTGGGTAAATAATATTCACGCGGAATGTAATCGGGCTTCGGACTGCTTGGCTCTATTCCCAACAGTTCTCCCATGAACGCGATGTATGTGATCGCCAGACGAAGGGTCTCGATCCTTGATAATCGTTTTTCGTAAGCAAATGTTGGCACCTAAAACAAACAAAAAAATAAATTACGATAGCAAGTGGGAAATACATTACTCTAGAATATAAAGTTACGAATTCAAATAGAAAATGAACTACGACAGACTTTTCGGTGAAAAAAAATACACTTTCCCCATTCGGGCATGATTATCGGGATGAACATTCTGAAAAATGTCATCTTGCTAACAATTTCCGTAGCAAATAAATTCCAACGATGATAAATAATAAATGATTGACGATAATGAATGTTATATTCGTTGTATTTTTAAAATAAATATCTCGAAATAAATATGAATAAAAATCTCCAAATAAAAGTATTTGAATCGAGAAAGTCTGTAGCAAATAAATAACAATGATAATATATAATAAATAATAAACGATAATAATTGTTAAATTTGTTCGATTTTTTTGTATCTTCTTGATTCGCGATAATTTCGATAATTAAGCAGCTATTGAAAATAAAATACCTTCTTGCGGAGTTTGTCGAAAGCCTCGTTTAGATTGAACATCCTCCGTCGTTCGCGAATGTTGGCCGCTCGTCGCTGAGAGACCGTTGCGACTCTTCGTCTCGGTTTTTTCGACGTGGACGTCGGTTGATTCGGTATTCGACCGTTTGGTGTGTATCGACTGGAAATTAATGTCTTTTTTCACCCGATTCAAAAAATATGTACGGATATTTTTCAATGTCACAAAAATATTTGTCTCGAGACTTTCGTTTGGCATAAGAATTGAAGGAGCTTGGCTTTACCTTTGATGAAGGAGAGCACAGGGTTGCCTGTACAAACCGTGATCGTTGACGTGAGCATGGCTAGGCGGTGGCGCCTGATACAAAACAGAACTGTCCCACATCGGATACGTTCCAAACTCGCTTCCTACGTACTGTGACATTTCTGACGTTATTACCTGTCATCAATAAATCAAATTAAAAAAAAACATGAATACCCACGGTTCGAAAATTAAAATTAACATTAGTTCTCTATACGAATTCTTAGAATTTTTTTGTTCGGATAAAACTGTGATGGATTTTTTATAAAAGAAAAACAAAATTTGCGAGAATTAAGTGCTCTGTAATTGTCTTTTTACGGGATAATTTCGAACCTTTTTTTGAATAAATTAAAAGAAAATATTCTACCGCTTAGATTAACAAAAAAGTTAATTCGAGCTCGATCGAAAAAGGAAACAAACGAATGTTTGGTACAGAATTCAGGTGAAAATTCGGCGGCATCTTTTTTGGCGTAGTAACATTATATATAAATACACTAACTGGTGCTTGGTTTCCATTAATTTCCCACAATGGTTCAGAGTAGCTCATTCCCGTTCTCCAGGCCTGAGCTTACGGATCGAGGCACGTGTTTTTTTTTCTTTTTTTTTCCGCGACGACAAAATAAAAATAAAACGTTGTACGTAGAAGAACGTGAAGAAGATATAAGAAACAAAATCGTACAATCAAGACACAAGAAAATCTTGATTTATTTTTTAATCTTCTCACATCGGTCTTCTTCAATCACATCACTGGCACAAAAATCATGATGGTATCGTGTCGGTAAGTTCGACGAAAAAAAAAATAGAAATGGAGAAAATCACTTTTTCGGGAAAATTGATGCACGAGACTCGGGAAATAATTGTTTACTTTTATCAATAAGGATTGACATTTGCAATTTACCTATCCTGGATAATCATTTATATATGTATAAATATATATAAATAGACGTATATGTATATGAATATTTCCTCACAAAGGCATGCTGTCAGTGGATGATCTCGTTATCGAATGAATCTCTGCAGTACGTTTTGGGAATTTTCGTACGTCGAGGAAACACCGTAAGGATCATTTACGCGCAGGCCACGCCTTTCCCCATCACGTGACAACCAAAAATGTAACATCTACGATGAAGGGTGCACCAGAGATTGCTAATCCGGGGGTTGAATCCGTGAATCCTCATTGGCCGAAATTTGCGAGTTGAATTTCCACCTCGCCATTGGCCATCCTGATCCTTGGAAGGTACAACCCTTATCGATCGAATTTGCAATGGTAACGCCCCTGAGGCCGCTTTGCGACTATTTTTCACAGACACGAATTTTGCCGAACGAACTGCCCGAAATATATTTCATACTCGTTTTGCAATATGAACTTTTCAGAGACGTTTTTTTAGATGACGTATTCGGATTGTAAATCATCGTTTTGGGTGCCCAAAAAGAGACATATGAATACTCATTGTGCTTCTTTAATAATCATTTTCTATTTTATGTGACTCGCATTTTTTTTAAATATCTACGAGTCGTGATACTTTTCTTCGTATAACTATTAGGAATATCGTAAAACTTAAATCATTTTCGTTATAAATGATACGAAATGAATCGGTATACATTTATAAATAGTTTTTCTTTTAACGTCATGATGATAAATTATGTGAGAATTTAATCAATTTTATAAATCCCAAGTATATGTATACGAAAGAAAATGTACGAAGATTAAAAGGCATTTTCCCCTTTAATTTCATATTATGTACAACGAAAATTATTTTTTTTCGACAATGTCATTAATAGTTCTACGAAGAAAAGTATTATCATTATCATTATTAGGATTATTATTGCAACAAAGAAACATTATCATTATCGTTATTATTATAGGAAAAAATAATGATAGGCGGAAAGAGTACTCAATTAAAATATATTTTTTTAATAAAAATAAGCTCGATCGCTCGACCGGATTTTATTGGATACATTCGTAATTAATTAAAGCAACTGGAATAAAAAATTCATTCTTACAACTGATTTGACATTTTCTATAAAGAAAGTTAATATATCAAAATATTCGTTTTCCAATCAACCAAGATTCAAAATTCCTCGTAGCAGATGCTACGAATTTTTCGAAGCGAACGGTCACCGCAAGAATATCGTGAAGTGTGGCATAAGTTATTTACAGGTAACCCGAGACGACGAGAGTCACACATTTTCCAGTCACTGTAACAATAATGCGTGCACGAGCCACGAGTGATCATAATTCAATAAGCTCTCGATTCGCCGAGCCCTTTCATTCAGCCAGCCCTTGGATCGGTCACGTGCCGCGAACGAGAAGTGCGAACTCTATAAGTTGCCGACGTGTTCTGAAACATGTTCGGGCACGCGACTACGTATTTCCAAAAGACTTGCAACGATTTGCACTCCCCCCCTTCTTTGAATGATTATTGAAATGAGATGAAAACTCACGAGTTTATAATACACGTTGCGGCTGATTTTTTCTCAATGATAATAATAATACTGATTATTATCAAAGTTGAAAGGAATAATTATATTAATTATGTTAACATAATTATGCCTATATATTAAATATTATTAAATTATATTATAATTGTATTAGATATATTAAAATTATATTAAATTAAAATGACAAGGAATAACAACAATAACAATTATTATTATTATTATTGTTATTATTATTATTATTATTATTATGAGAAGGAAAATATCAGTTGAACCGAGAAATATATATTGAATATTTTGTCACATACATTTCTCAATATTAAACAAATATATTATTATATACATATATATATATATATGTATATATATGTTTACGATCGTGTAGAACAGAGTGCAACTGTCTGCGTATAACCAAAAAGTGTGACGGATGCCCCAACGACTCTGGTCGAATTGATTAAGCTCACATTAGCTAATTCTAATTCGTGTCTCCCTTCTCATTCCTCCAAGCACCTTCTCCGTTACACACACATACGTTCGTCATATACAACAGATTTTATAGAATATACATAGGCGGAGCAGGGGTAAATTGAGGGAAGAGCGAAAAAGGGGGAATCCTATTTGCCCGGCAAGTGTCAGTCCGCGGAGGGTGCATAAAATTATTGATATTCGCGCGCAACACGCCCTCCCGTTTAATCCGACCCTTGCGACGGATACCTACTGTCCGGCTTTTCCGCTCTTTGGCACGAAACAGATTCGTTTACCAGCATATACGTATACATAAGATACAATTATCTTTACGTGGATATCGATCTATGAAGTATCTACTAAATGATATATATAAATGTATATATTTATATAGGTGTGTGAATATACATACTACATATACCATAATATACATATACATATACCACCGCCGAAAAGTTTCCGGACAAAAAATCGAAAAAGTTCGGAAACGATTTTTCATGCCATTACGCCGATAGTTGACATAAATGAATTTAATAAACGCCATTTTGAAGGGGGAGACTCACCTTCGGTCTGTTTTTTAATGATTTTTTTACTATTTTTTTATGACTAGTACCCTTTTTCGAAACTACCATTTCTCGCCTTTTTTTGGTCCTTTTCTGATGGACCCCGTTTACAGACAACATTTTTTAAATGCGTTTCTTTGACCAGAATCATAAAGGGGGAAGCTCAAGCTTCAATTTTGTTTTCTTTTTCAAAGCCTCGTACGATTTGTTTCCAAAGATATTTTGATAAGAAAAAAGGCAATTTGGAAAATCACCTTTAACGCAAAAACGACAAGGATTCAAGAAAAATCGTGAGATACTAAAAAGTTGAAGAAATTTGCATTGAGTTCGCAAGAATTTTTTCAGATTTCTTTGGAAATTTTTTTTTCACCTATTTTCGGTTGGAACTTTTGAACAAACCGATTTTTCTTTTTCAACGGATTCTTATAATATAACCTTTCAAAAATATTTTCTGAAAATTTCAAGTCGGTCCGTCGAAAATTGGGGCAGTTATGAGCGTTTACAGGTAGGTCTGGCGAACGTACATACCTGACGTAAAACTTTAAACGCGTTTTTCTCGGCATGACTTTTCCAGAATCGGTGACCAAAATATCTCAAAAACAACTAAACTCATCTGCCTTTAATTTCACAGACATTTTTTGTATATCAAAAAGCAGTCCTTTTTTGTCAATGCATGCTTTTTTTTATATCAAGGAAAATACAGTGTTTTTTTTACCAAAATGTTGGCTGATCACTTTCGATCATTTTTTGAGAATTCATTATTATATTGAATCCTTCGAATAAAGAGTAGATAATACGGTACAAAAACTAAATGCATTTGGTTTTTTGATTTCAGATGATTTGTTCCCGAGCAGGAGTGGTCACCGCAAAGGACCTTTTTGCACAACGGTCTGTGCAATTTAATGCATCTCCGTCGTTTATAAATATTCCCCAATAAATAATTGTCAAATATACTTGAAATGATACCCTTCAGTATGAAAAAAAGTTAAAAACCTGCATCCATTCCCCAAAAAAATTCACGGAAACACTTTCTTTTCCGGTCGTGAACTAGGAAGAAAAAGAACTTGAAAATTATCAAATTGATATGGAAGCAAGATTATTCGGACTAATCCTTACAGACCTGAGACGATTGGCTTATGAAATTGTCGGTATTGAGAATAAAACCACTTTTATATGCGAAAGATGCCGATAATTCGTGTCCCATCATTGTTCCAGCGCCGTTCCATCTTGCTCCGCATATGGGGTACGATGGGAGAAATAAAGGTTTAATTAAAAATATATATTGTCTGGTACAAATCAGAAAATTTGATTTTTTGGTTCTAATATTAAAGATTAATAAATGTTGATTAGTTTTTAAAATAATTAAAGTTGACTGACTCATATATGTATTGTTTTATTTGAATGTGACCTTAGCGTTATCATCTTGCCCCGACTTCCCCAATATACAGGATGGATCAATAACTATTGGCACCTTGGATATCTTCGAAACTATAAGGTTCACAGAAATATTTGCTGAAATGAAATTGCACAGTACGAAAGGGGCCATTCGATAGCGACAATATTTTTTTTGCAGATGGAGGCATTTCGGACATTTGAAGGTTAACTCCATTTTTTTAAATGGATCGTTACGTTTTTTTTTCGTATCATGAAAGAGGAGCTTAAAACGAGTTCAACGACCTATAACATAAGGTCATTGAAGGTCATACGAAGGACAGAAAGGCGATAATACTTACGGTTTACTTCACTGAAAATAAACACTGTTTCAAGGACACTTTAATAAGTTTGCAGGATAAGATAAACATGATAAGATTAGAGTCGATAAATCTGTCAATCGAGTACAATGTATCTGTTTGAAGAGCAAGTCGATATGCTTCTTATTTATGGCGAATGCGAACAAAACTCTTTAAGGGCAAAAACCTTGTATGGTGAACTACCGAAACTGTAAGTATTATCGCCTTTCTGTACTTTCTATGACCTTCAAAGACCTTATGTTATAGGTCGTTGAACTCGTTTTAAGCTCCACTTTCATGATACAGAAAAAAAACATACCGATCCATTTAAAAAAATGGAGTTGACCTTCAAATATCCGTAGTACCGGCACCTACAAAAAAAACTATTATCGCTATCGGATGGCCCCTTTCGTATTGTGCAATTTCTTTTCAGCAAATATTTCTGTGAACCTTATAGTTTCCAAGATATCCAGGGTGCTAAGAGTTATTGATCTACCCTGTATATGCTCATATTTTATCGTCGTAGTAAATATGGTATTCATGTTTATTATTATTAATATACTACAACATTTCATCTATTTAAATGTTCATACACATCATTGTAAAATTGGGTGATTTTCTTACGATGCTTTCAGTACTTTTGGAACATTTTTTTAAATACCTGTGAATAAAAGGATACGTGAGAAATAAAAAATGCAAATAGTTCGAAATCATTTTTTTTACATTAAAAAACGTTGTCAAAAGAACGATTCTTCCATTTGTTCAATCGTCGGTACTCAGCAAGCGAGGCCGATTTTTAACATTCGGCGGACCTCCAATCGAGTTTACTTTATTTATATATATAGATATATATGGAGCGAGAGATGGATAGATAGAAAGATTTATTAGTGCGCTAGGACCAAGCAGCGTCCTCTGGCACGTAATTCTCATATTTCATATACCTTACAGAAATAAATACAACGAAATAAAAGAAAATGTGAATACAACAAAAATAGGTGCCTCTATATAATACAAAAACAATATAAAAATAATAGAAACGACAGACAACGAAATGAAAAATGAAAAATAATACGCAATGGAATAAAATAAAAACATACAATAAAATAAATCAAGAGAAACAGAGAAGGAGCAAGCGAATCGAAAGCCTGCATAACCATTTTATTTATGTTATGTAAACGATTTCATTAAAATCTGGTTTCCTCAAAGCGATGATATTTGGGGGAAGTTCACTATAAAAATATACCGTAGGGATAAGGAAGGTGTCTTAAATATTGCGTACGGAAACGCGGTGATAATATGACCTTCAAGTGTTTCCTTAAGTTTGGCTCATACATGTTTCGGAAAAAAGAGATGGATGGATAGATAGATATATTTATTCAATAGTGCATTAGGAGTACGAGGAACCATCCTCTGACTCACAATCCACGTATACATGGGTAGTCAGTAATGGTTCTATAGACAAAAAAAAATTGGTTACGGAAAACGCAGTACAATGATGACTACAAAAGAAATAAATTCGTAGTAAGAACATGCGATACAATAATACAAGGAGAGAGAGAGAGAGAGAGAGAGAGAGAGAGATATCGATTAATTGATGGTTTATAATATGCCTTACTATATACCTCTAGCCAACAAGATATATATATAAAAACGAGGATGAAAATAACTAAATTAGAATAAATAATAAAGGATATCGAGGCACAGAGAAATAGCTATAGAAATTTAAAAAATGGGATAAGAAGCGTAATCTACAAACGAAAAATAAAAGAACGTCACAACTAACCATTGGCAGAAAAACTATTGTATAAAAATAGAATAGTTTTATTTAAAAATAGAATAGAATATATTCTATAAAAGAAAAACTATAATCGGAGATAAAAAAAGTAGCATCGCAAAACATAAGCAAAAGTGCAATATAAATCAAAGATTAAAATTAAAAAATGAAGTAGACGCTCAGCAGCTGGACGGACCATGCTCAAAGGGGGAGTGTGTGTGTGTGAGAGAGAGAGAGAGCCAGAGAGAGAGAGAGAGAGAGGGGAGAGAGAGAGAGAACGGGTAGTCAGCATTCCAGATAACTTTTGGTCCACGCGGTACCCTTATATATATGTGTATATGTGAGTGTGTGTGTCAGCGCGCGCGCGTGTAATACATTTATGCCCAAAGTACATGGTATATATAGCGCGCGATATAGGCGTTACGGCAAGCTGACGCCTGGATCGATGCTCGGAGCGTCGACACCCCCGCGAAAGTTCCCGAGCTCGCAGATTCGCACCACGAAAATTCGTCGAGCTGGCAAAATTTCAGCGAGTTTAATTTCAACAAAACATACAAATGTGTGCGTTTTTATCCAATTGGTCAGGCGGGTTGGTCAGAATTCAATTGTTTGGCTAATATGAGTAGAGTGACCCCGCATGAGTTTGATGGATTTTGTTTTTTGTCGTTTTTTTTTAATTTACTAAGCCGGTTTATTTGGGTTTTCTGTGGATGAAAAATTCTGTGGATTTACGAGGGAAGCAGTTGGTGTTGGGTTCGCGACAACATGCTCCCCCGATCATTCGCTTCTTCAATTCCGCCTTTCAACGAAATTAATCCTCGGTCGAAGAATCGTAATGAGATCTTCAGATAAGCAACCAAGCTATAGGAGGAAAAAAGGGCATCCCCCCGAACCTCTATATTCCCATATTTCTCGCGACATTCAACCCCAACGACCTCAAACTTGTTTACTCTGTTAGAATGTTGCAAGAGTGGGGGGGGGGCGGCGACATCCATTTCCCGTTTATCAGATCGCCGAAGAAAGGAAAAGGTTTGAATATGTCCGATGCGACAAGGGATCCGATAAGATTGCGTCGTTTCGTACGATGAGCTTACGTTTTTTTCGCCTCTCAACCGCTCTTTCGTCGTAACTTCGTACGATAATGGAATCAGTCGATCGAGACCTGTCCCGCGGATCGGTGGGCCAACGATGAGGATCCTGAGGGTCTCTGGTGTTTTGTGGGCCGTGATCGGCTGCGTCGTCTCGATCGAGCCGACCGATTGGATCGACAGTCTGGCGTCGTGGGTCGCCGAGGAATCGGGATTTCGTCGGGTGACCCTGGCGACGAGGCTCTCGGAAGACGAGAAACTCCGGAGTCCGATAATCGACGATTTTTGCGCGAGGATGATGGCAAAAGTGCCGACGATAAGGTTGAACATCGCGGCAGGTGCCGAGACGAAAAATTCCTCGACGCTCTACAACGCAACGGATTACTTCGTCAAAACGGACGTGACCTCGAGTTTGTTCGTGATGATTCTCGAGTCCCGGGAAATCTTACCGATCTTACCGTCACGGAGATTGATCGATTACGCGGCGAAATTGTCGGTGTATCAGTATCGTCCGACGTATCTGCTGCTGTTCGTCGATCGCGTGCCGATCGACAGCCTCGAGGACATCTTGAATTACGCGTGGGCCAAGAAGATGTACGACTTAACGATCGTCGAGTCGCCGGAAGCGGAAGTGACGAACGAGCGATCGTTGCTCGCGGTTAATCGCGAGCTCGTTCACGCGCGAGGGATAGTTCATCGAGTGAATCGTTTCCGAGACGAGTATCGAAGATTCGAGTGGACTTCCGGTGTTGTTTGGTTCCCGAACAAAGTGGCCGATATGGCGGGTCATCCGTTGCGCGTAACGGCGGTGGACGCGCCGCCATTCTCGATCGCACGATTCAACGAGTTTCGCGAGCCCGTGATGATCGACGGTCCGACGGTTCGCGTAGTCGAAACGATCGCCCTGACGATGAACGCCTCGCTGGAATATCGGCCGCTGCAGCTGAAGGGATCGAGGCCTTCGAACGCCGCTCGTATTCTCCACACCAGTATAGAATCTGATCGAATCGATCTTCAGTCTTATCTCTCGCCTCATTACACAGCCAACATAAAGGATCGCGTGCTACGCACCGCGTCGATATTGATCGATCAATGGTGTCCGGTAGTGCCGATCATACCGATCACGCGGATACCCATGTCCGTCAACTTTTTCGCCACTTACGCGCTCAGTGTGACGATCGTAGCGGGCTTTGTTCTGTTGCGTCGTCTCTTTCGGATCGAGTCGTCGTCGTCCATGTGGCGACCGTTGAACATCGCCCGGGTCCTCCTCGCCATACCGGTCACGTGCAGACCCCCTCGCCTGAACGTCGAACGCGTCGTATTCAGCTGCTTGCTCCTGTTGTCCATGATCTACTCGAACAACATGTACGGCTCGCTCACGGAGATAAGCTTGAAAACCGACGCGGAAATGGACTTCCGAACGTTCGAGGATCTCGATCGTTCGGGACTGATACCCGTTATCACGACACTCACCCTCAACAAGACCTTCGACAATCCCGATCCCACGTTTCGCAGTCTTCGCAAAAAAAGCACAAAGGCCCCCTTCAAGATGTACCTGTGTCCAAAATTCGCAGCCGAAGGTGGCAACATAACGTGTCTCATGAGCAAACGCGAGGCCACCACAGCCATCATGAGTCTGTACATACGTCACGGACGTCGCAGGATCAAAATCGCCAAGCCGTGCTTCTGGTCGGACGCGAGAGCCTTCCTGGTAGGGCCTGGCTCACCGTATCTTCGCAGCTTCGATCGCGCGATCGCGCGTATGCACGATACCGGCCTCATTCACAAACTGTACGAGTACAGATACAACAATTTGAGCGATTTCAACGATGGCGATTACTACGAGAAACCGATTCCAAAATACAAGAGAAACACGATCGTTCTCCGTCAGCGGCTCATCGCGATCTTGAGCATCGGTTACATTCTCTCGTCTCTCGTACTCGTCGCTGAGATACTTGTCGATCGTTGCGCAAACGTCAAACGAGCTGTCAAACGTCCTCGTCCTTCCAGCTATGATGCTCCCTGAGCCATGGTATTTGTTACGAATTATCATGGTCAATAATAGTTTAAGAGCCTACTTGACATTTTTCAAAACATCGATCTTTTCGGTTTTGACGGATTTTTGAAATATAACATTTTTTGTCGATCCATTCAAAATTGAGAGAGTTACGGGCGTTGGCAGATAGGTGCCGCGAACGGGCGAAGTTTAAACGCTTTTTTGGAACAATTAATTTTTCAAGATCGGACACCACGTTATCTAAAAAATCACTCCACCGATCAACTGAAAATTTTACAAGCTTCTTTTACATATCGAAAAGCAGTGCTTGAACGGAGGAATTTTTTCTTTCGATGCATTTTTTTTATCAACGAAAACTGCGCGCCCTCATTCACCGAAAGTCGATACCTTTAAGGATGTTGAGTCCCTATGAAACATGTTAATGTTAATTGTTCAATAAATAGCTTCTTAATCGTCATGAAATTTTTACACGTTCTCCTGAATACTTCATAGAAAAACATACCAAATTTTCAGAATTCTATTAGGAGTTGAAATAAAAAAATAATAAGATAATTCTGAAAATTTGATAGGTTTTTGTATGAAGTATTTAAGAGGTCGTGTCAAAATTTCACGACAATTAGAAAGCTCGTTATTAAAAAATTAACATTTTGTTAAGAACAATTTTTAAAAGAAATTAAAATTAAAAATTTTCAACAAACTTCGTTTTGTTTCCGTTGCTTTAATTGGGAGGTCAAAAAAAAAACTTATTGCAAAGTTACATCAGTTTCTATCGGACAACATTTAATTTGTGAATGTTAATTGTTCAATAACGAACTTCCTAATTGTGAAATTTTTACACGACCTCTGAAATACTTCATACAAAAACGTACGAAATTTTCAGAATTTTACTATCATTTGCGATTGGAGACTCAACATCCTTAAGTTGGATCCGCAGCTATTTTTTCATAAATGAATATGTTATCGAATCCTCCGTACAAGCACTTGATAGTTTCTTGCAAAAACTAAATGCGTTTGATTTTTTTATTTCAGGTTATTTGTTTCTGAGAATTGCGGTGGTCACCGAGCGGCCGTTTTTCAAACAACACTCTGCACAAATATTGCATGTACCGCATTTAAAAATGTATTTTAATACAAAAATCGTGAAAACATACCTTAAACCGTACGCTTTGACGTGAAGATAAAAAAATTGAAAACCTGCGGACGGACGGAAATTCGTCTTTTTTCCAGCCACGAGCTGTGTGTCACCCGTTGTTAACACCCGACCCCAAATAAATTAGCGGTCGGACTAATTATCACGATAGAAAATAATACAATAAAACAAATTGTAGTTTATTAGGAGCCACATGCTAGGCCATATTGCAAGCGTAATAATTATATCTCACGCAACTGCTTTACGATTGTACGATCAGGCGAAAAAACGCCGAAAACGAAAACCAGTTTTTTTGATTTTCGACGATTAAGGGAAAAATCGTGGATAGGTTTGCGACTGCTTTTCCATTAGGGCGTTTTTTCCTGTCCAGGGTGCGCGCACTGCGGTTATACAGCAGTCGTTTAATTAGTCACGGATATGATGGAACACCGGAGTCCCTTCGTTCCGTCTCTGTCGAATTGCAGCAAGGGCCGCAAATATACGGAGCGTGTAAAGGGCGCAAAAAGCGAGAGGGAGAGAGAGAGAGAGATAGAGCGAGCGGTCAGGACGAAGAGAGCAAAGCGAGGGGGAGACGTCGATCTGGTCTGTTGTGCATCACCAAATTCGTAATAGGCTTTGATTTCAGTCACTTAGCTGTCGCGTCTGCGAACGTCCCGTTCCATGAACTATCCCCTGCACGTGCGTTCACCCCTTTCAACAAATCTTCTCTCGTCAAATCTCTATCTTACGTTTTTTCATTTTTGTCTCGCTCGTCGAAGACTTCGAGCAAAAAAAATCTTATTTTCCGGGAATATTAAGTCAAAAGTAATGTTTTTGGAAACATATTGAAAAGTGTGCTCTTGTAAAAATCATTTTCGAACATATCTATAGAACCGTAGAGTGAAAAATAGTATTTAAAAAAATATGGTCGTAACTGAACACTCAAAAATAATATTTTGAAAAACATCTGCCAAAGTTAGCCCTTGAAAATGCAAAGTATGCTGGTGAAAATATATTTTTCATATCTTTGGGTATGTACACTCATAAATAATATTTCGAAAATATTTTCAGAAATGTGAGGTGAAAATAAATATTTTGAAAAAAAATATTTTGAAAAAAAATATTTTGAAAAAAAATATTTTGAAAAAAAATATTTTGAAAAAAAATATTTTGAAAATAAATATTTTGAAAATAAATATTTTGAAAAAAAATATTTTGAAAATAAATATTTTGAAACCAGAATACCCACCCAAAAACAATATTCATAAAACAATCTCCAAAAAGATCATATTCGAAAATTATCTCAATAATTGCGCGATATTGTCAAAGTACTCACCGTCCGTTCTGCATGTGAAAGCGAAAAAAAATTAAACGAGATTAAAAAAAAATCTACGACGGGAATCGCAACGGGGATTTTCGATGAATTTTCGGAAACGGTGTACGAAATTCTCGCCAGCGTGCACCGAAAGATGATGTAAACGTGTCCAAATGGAGCACGACGGATCGAGGGTGAATCGCGGAGAAGCGGGTGCACGTGCGGAATATCATTGCGGGGACAGCATATTCTTCCTTTTGACGCCGGTGTAATCGTAAATACGATACAATAATATGGAGGGCCACCGGGGATTCGAACCCCTCGAAAAGTCGAACACCGCAACGGGGTCACGCCTTGTTAGTTGTTCTGGGGGCGCTCCGGATGAAAATATGCGATCGAGGGATCCATCTGCGACTAATTCAGTCAGCTCGCCCGTCACCCTCCCCCTTTACGCCTTCTAATCGCTCTCCTTTTTTCCACACTATTTTTCCCATTTCGGGAATACCGTTGACTGCTCCCGACGAAATTACGATTTACGAATTTCGCGCAGTCGCGAAATGTCTTTATACTTACGTGAAAAATGGACGAAACGAGTTTCCAGACTTTGTTTTTCGAAATAATTTATTTTCTCTCACTGTGACGATCAATATAATAATTATTACCACGAGCTTATACAACACACAAGTCAGGTGCATTACGCCTCCACGTAAAAGCTGGGGTTTTGTATCACATCGCTGCTTACCAACTAGGAACATCGATAGTTATGCCTTTTTTTCTTCATAATTTCCCCTTTTTCTATTTTCTGCAGAAAAAAATATACGCTCGCATCTACTTTACTCGTCATAGATATTTTTCCCTCGCTTTTCCGCCGAAATGCGCAAGTTGATTAATTGGCGACATGCGAGATGATTTAGGTCGGACGATTAAACTGACTCTGTGACAATCAGAGGGTGAAAGAAACTAATTCAAGGCGGTAGTCGTTGGTAACTTTCAATTACTGGCATCTCGTTCCCGACGATTTTCTATATTGTTGTTTTCATTTTGTGTTCTAGCTATTTACTCTCCTTTTTGGGAACGCGGACCAACGTACGAGCAAAACCTTAGCCTCTCTCGAGCGCCGAGAAAAAAAGGATAACAAAAAACAAAACTCGATACACCAAGTTCTAAGGCGATTACATGATCAATTCGCTTTTCATGATTATTTCTCAATCACGCGCGATTCACGATTGTTTCTCAATCTCTGCTTCGCGTTCTAAATTTGATGAAATACGTAACAATAATAAATACTACACCGGGCTGACATTGTACATGGTAAATAAGACAGACTGTGAGTATAAACCTGAAGCGTTGCTGAATTACAAATGTGCGGAAACTCGCGACGGTTAAAAAATAAACGCCAGCGTCGGGAGCTTCGAATAGCTTCGTTAAAATGATTTATTCGATGTTAGATTAACGAGAAATTAAGTGACACCACGTTGACCCTGTAGGGTCCTGAAAATGTCGTGGCTTGGAGCCGCATACTTTTTGGCCTAAATTTGATTATACGTTCGAGGACGTTTCGCTCAACTTGACGAAAATACTCTTTCTTTCTCGCGAACGAGAACAAAAATATTCAGGCCCCTCAACAACGCCGAATTTTTTCGAGCGCGAATCATAGCCCACCGAGCTATTGGTTTTTAAATTTTCATTATTCATTACTTGCCAAAGGAAAATTAAAAAAAAAAACGCCTTTTATTCGCAATATTTTCGTTTTCACGGCAATCCGTTGAGAGCTTGCGAGAAATATATCTAATCTTTCTTGTAATTCTGTACGTTGAATCCTACGACGACATTGGAACATCCCCTGAGAGTGCCCGCCAGTGTCAAGATCGGTTCTTCCTGAACGGCGAGATCGGCGGTCGACGCTATCGTCGGCGTCGTGGACGGAATCGCCGCCGCGGCTTTCCAACTTTCCAAATCTTCGCACGACATTGTCGAGAACGAGCCGGTGTTCGTCACGGATGTTTGACACGCGTAATCGATGTCGCCACGGCGTGCTGAGTATTGAGGTGTCGAGACGCTCTGCGACCTTGCGATAGTTTTGCCACGTCGCCCCGGGCGCATTCTCGAAGTTTTCGCACGATCGAGAGAGAGGTTGGAGCTCGAAGTCGAGACTGCCTCGGGATTGTCTACGATGGCCGTGGCTTCCTTCATTCTCACATCTTCGTCCGATATCTCCATACTTTCCACTCGGAATCTGTCAACGGATTATATTGTTTTTTTTTCATTCGAGCTCTGAGACAAAAACGGCTCGTGTTTCGTATGACAAGAATAAAAAAATTACTCTATATGACCAAGGTAAAATTAAGGATGTTGAGCCCCTATGAAACATGTTAATGTTAATTGTTCAATAAATAGCCTCTCAATCGTCATGAAATTTTTACACGACCTCCTGAATACTTCATGTAAAAACATACAAAATTTTCAGAATTCTATCGTCATTACTTCAACTTCCTTAGGGATTGAAATAAAAAATAATAAGAAAATTCTGAAAATTTGGTATGTTTTTGTATGAAGTATTTAAGAGGTCGTGTCAAAATTTCACGACGATTGAGAAGCTCGTTATTAAAACATTAACATTTTGTTAAGAACAGTTTTCAAAAGAAATTTTAAGAAATTACCAATAAACTTCGTTTTGTTTCCGTTGCTTTCAGTATATTGTAGATATTACAAAATTGACAGGTAAAAAAAAACTTATTGCAAAGTTACATCAGTTTCCATAAGACACCATTTAATTCGTGAATGTTAATTGTTCAATAACGAGCTTCCTAGTTGTCGTGAAAATTTTACACGACCTCTGGAAATACTTCATGCAAAAACGTACCAAACTTTCCGTATTTTATTATCATTTGCGATTGGGGACTCAACATCCTTGAAGACGCAAATAAAACGGAATCGCAGATATGCAAAGATACTCCGCTTCCCTCAAGAGAGGGGGGGGGGGGGGCAGAGAGAGATGACGGAAAATATTGTTCTTCGGCAAGCTACTGACCGGCCGATTTTTTTATAACTGCTGCCAGGCTTGACCTGCGCGCCTTCCTTGTTCCGATCGAATATAGACTTGATGTCTTGTTTGCGATGTTGCTCGGCCTCGCGGAGCGTGAGCGTGTGGTCCTCCTCATCCTCGAGGGTGGAATCCTGCGCGGTCTCGGCCTGTGCCACTCGCTCCCGCAAATTCACCAGCTCGGAAGCGCTCGTCTTCCTTATCTGACCGTCCTCGTTGCTGTAGTAATCCGTGTAGGAGATACTGCCCCGACTCTCGGCGTGGACTTCTTGATCGATGTTGCGACAAAAGTCGTTCAAGTCGACGTCGGGACACGGGGTCGCCGAGACCTTTGAAGCGGCGAAAGGTTGGGTCCTGTGGAGACGGCAAATTTATATAAAAGATTGCCAGGGATGTGTGAAAAAGGACTATTTTTTATGGGTATTATCTCACCCGTCGATGCTGACCAGACTTATGGACATACTGCACTCGCCCGCAGACGTGGGAGCCGGGGAGGAAGGTCCGGACGAGAGGAAGGACTGCGGCTCGCTGCTCCAGCCGGCGCCTGAAACGAGAGAGTCTCCTTAGCGTACGTTTGAAAATTACACGATCCAAGAAAAAAGAGAAAACAAAATAAAAATCAACAATTACGTTTCGTAGAGGAAGATTCTTTATAAAAATATCGGCCGATTGAAATAAAACCTATGATCGAAAAAGTTTTTTTTTTTTTAAATTGATAACCCGGGAAAAAATGTTCATACATAAGCAAGAATGATTATATATCAATTACATATTATGAGACGTAATCATATATAGAATTACATGATCATGCGTGAAGAAATATATAATATGTGAATATATATAATCACATATAACAATACATTATCATATGTTATCATAGGTAGTCACCACTATTTCTACTTAAAATATTATATATTATCATATCCGATGGTATATAATTATATATATTCATGCATCAGCATCCATGGTCATACATGTATATGTATGATCACATATTTTGTCGATATTTAAACTACATAGATTCATATATAATGGTATATAATTTCGTACACGTAATATTAAGACCAAAATTAATTTCATACAAAATATTGTTATTAATTGTAAAAAGTATTCAAGGATTTGAAAAAAACAAATCACTACTCATAGTTTTATAGTTTAGCACAGTCATTCTATTCAAATAATATCATTGTTGATTCACACAACCAAATTGTATTTACATGACTTTTTAAAATAGATTTGGCCGTTTGCATATATAATTGAAAACTCGGATAACGTGGCACATTTTTTTAATTTCTTAATTAATTTTTTCGTTTTTTTTCATTTCTTATAATTTTCAATTAATTTAGTTATGTATCGATCCAATAACAAAGCGGCAGTAAAAGACACTATATCTAAATACTTGCATTACGTCTCGAATTTTTACATTTCCTAAAACAAATTATTCCTAATCCTAAAAAAAATGATATGCAACCTACCTGACAATACTTCTACACATATACCGACGTGTAACAACAGACAATCGTCAAAATCTCAAATTAAATAAATAAATAAAAAATACAAATATAATGACATACTGATATATTACTACATATAAAATTATATATATTTATATACAGACAAAATTCATATGTGATTATATATGGATAAGATTCATATATAATATGTGATAAATTCATATATGATCATACATAATCAGATATGAAAATTTTTTCCCGGGAATATTTATATAATTTTCATTATCTGGGGAAAAAAATTATTCATAATACTTGTACAAAATTAAAGCTCCGTAAAAAAAAGTAATAGAAAAATTGAAAAAAAAGAACGTATCACAATATGCACTTACTGTTAGGACTCGTCGGCGACAGTTGATTTCGTATATCGTTGCCGTCTCCGTCCAGCCCGGATTTGTAGTGCATGGGAGCTGGCGTGATGTATCTGTCGCACAAATATTGTCCATTATCTATATATTCATGTAACAAATAAAAAATAAAAATATTCTTCTACCCGAAAAATGTAACATATTGAGAATGATGAATCGTTTATGGAAGTATCAAAATGGACCCTAAAAAATGCAACAGAGAATATTATTACGTTTGTACGTGGATAAATATTAGGCCAGATTATATTTTCTTGTTACGATACCTGGCGGCTTCCAGGTCGGAAGAGGCGTAATCCTGGTTGATGTTGCAAATACTGAGATTCGGGACGACCGAGCCACCGTGGATGCTACCACCAGGGGACGGGAATTTCGGTGGCGACGATGCCGGGGTTCTGAACAACGCCGCGTTCGTCATCATGTCGAGAAAGGAGTCCAGTTGCCTCAGCGAGAGCGCGTTGTGCAGAGTCTCCAGTGGCCTTATCGGTGGCACACCACCGAAGCCCTCGATAGCTAGTCATTGCGAAAATACACAAATTCATAAACGATTATTATGTTAGTCCATCAGTTTGTTCGTTTTCCCGTCATTCACCAATTTTTTCATACCGTTATATTTTTTAAACACTTTTTAGCGCATACTTAATTCCGTTTGTACATTTATGTTCACGTATACCGTATAAGTGTAAAATATTTATATTTACACGAAGGTAATAATGGAATTTTACATTTGGAAAATACGACGATTTTTCTCTAGATAAATAAAAAAAGGACGTTTATTCTTCACAGTAACATTATTTATCGCTAATGTTATGATAAAAAATTTACAAAAAATGATATTTAAATATACCGAGTGTCCTATTTCGATCTTACACTGCTTCGACTAAATATGATGAAGGGTTCGGAGGGGGACATTGAAAAATGTTTTTTTGTCAAAAACTCAAAATGTCGTTAAGATGGCTGACATGCTTTTTTCAATGGAAACATGACTTTTTCACCAAAAAATGTTCAGACCAACAACTTTTGTAGGAATTTTTTTAAATACAGTTCATCATTTTCTGGTTAAAGCACAATTTTTTAATATTTGGGCCTAAAGTCTTTAACATATCAAGTGTAAGTGTGTAAAATCACCATTTTGAATTTGGAAGCAAA
This sequence comes from Ophion costatus, assembly GCA_951751655.1. Taxonomy (NCBI): domain Eukaryota; kingdom Metazoa; phylum Arthropoda; class Insecta; order Hymenoptera; family Ichneumonidae; genus Ophion; species Ophion costatus. The sequence continues at coordinate 48,513,041 of OX632358.1, forward strand.
AAAAAATGTTCCATCTCCCATTGAACCCTTGAGGTTTCACTATACTGAATACTTGATCGGAGCAGTATTTTTCGAGATCAATCGATGATCAATCGATCATAAGTCACAAATGGGTCACCCGGTATATCATTATTGCTACACGAAGAGAATTTTTAAGTATTTTTTACGGTGAAATCTCCGTAAAAATTACATTAAAAACTTGAAACCGGTGACAAATGTGCACATAGTCAAAAATTGACACTAGCTTTTAATATTTTGCTTTCATTCATGTAAAAATTTAAGCAAGTAGCATAATTTTTTACATTTCTTTCAGTAAAAATTCTGACACATTCTCATGTAGAATTTTAACAATGGGCTGCCTCAAAAATTCCAAGTTTCTACAGTAAAAATAACCTGGACAAACTTGAAATTTCTAAAATCCCTAGCGAAAAATTAATTCCCTATGATTAAATAAATACTCTATATACTGTATTTCTGAACATTTGTGTTCTTGATTGCTACTTATTTTAGCATATCATCTTTCCGTACCATTGTAGGACGTCCTTTATCGAAGTTTCTTTTCACGTTTCTTTGTTTTCTTGCGTAGAACTGCGTAGAACACGTTAGACTGCACGAGACCACGAGGCTTTCTTGGCCCATGTTTCGTACTATAATGCGCATGCGCGGTACCGCTGTTGCTAAGCAACGCGGGTCGGCGTCGTTCGTGCTCGTCATACTGCGTCATACACAAGCGCACTCTACAGCTTGCGTTCACGTATACGCACGCTCGCACACAGAGCTCACGCGTACGATCAGGCGACCTAGCCCTAACTGGTTTACTATAAAGAACGTAAAATTCCGGTGGACGCACGGAAATTTTCGGCTTCCTTTTTTAAATTTTTATGGAAAACACGCAAATTTCTCAATGTTCCACTGAAAAATTTCATTTATATTAGCACTTTTTTAACTTATTGTCGTAATCTTTACGATTCATGAAATTTTACTATTAATTTCAGTAAAAATTCTGGAAAATATTTTAAATTTCTGTTACGCAAAAGTAAATTTTGATTCATTTCCATGATAATTTATAATTTATTTCCTAAAAGCCTGAAGAATGGCACATTTGTCACCGAGTTACTGTGATTTCACAGTAAAAATTACTTAAAAATTCTCTCCGTGTACAAAGCGTTCTATCGGTGAATTTAAACAATAATGGAACGAAGGGAATAAATGAAGAAAAAAGCAGAAGAGGGAGAGAGGAGCAAAGGGCGAGGTCTATCTTACCAGCAACGGCGGACGCGTGCGCTGGTACCATATCCTTGAGATTGGGGGCGCTCGAAGATCCACTGATGACCGCGGTGCTGAACAGGCTGTTCGTCGAGCCGGTCAATTTCTTGCTTACGTTGTATCCCAACAGCTTGAAATAACTCATCTGCCCGGAGATACTGTGACGGTGGCGCCTTGCTGTGCAGGTAGTAGGGTCAGGTTGTTGAATGATCGAAGGTCGTGTGTCTGGGGACGAGAAGGATCGTTGCGTTTGGATTTTAGGATTCAAGGTGACGGGAGAGGAGGTTTAAGTAAGTGTCGATAGGGGTGAAAGAGTGCGATGCGAAAAATGGCAGTGCGTGTGTGACGTGTGCGTTCGGTGTAGCGCGAGCGAACAAACGTGCGATCGATCGGACTCGCGATAACGGCGCTTCCGTTCTTACGGTCGTTTCCGACTCGATCGGTAAAACTTTCGACACAAGAATCCTCGCAACAACGTTGCGAAGGAAGAAAAAAATCGGCGGGGCGATAAGAGGCAGAATATCGAGCCGAAGAATCACCACGGATCGGAGCTTGGCCCTCGCGAGACAAACCGGAAGTCGCCCGGCCAAGATCGGTAGGCCACGAAAAACGATCGACCGACGGATTCGAGAATTCCTCGAGCGAATTTCTTTGCGAGACGTCGCAGTGGGGGACACGGGACGGACTCGAGGCTCCGCCGTTTCGTGGCTGAAATCGGAAACGCCTCGAGCAACCGGAAATGCCCGTGGAAGATCGAACGTTCGGAAGATCAGACGTTTTGAAAAGACGAGACGATGGACAATCGATGGGAACGAGGCGAGGGGGCCATTCACTTGTGAAATCCTTCAAGCACTTCTGTTCGAAATCGAATGCAAAATCACAAGAAATCGCCTGAAATCGCGACCGTCTTACTAAATCAACATTATCCGAATGTGGTTGAAATCCCCTGAAATAAGGTTTAAGTTTTTTGAAGTCGTCTGAAATCACCATGAAATCACTTGATTCGCGAAATCGCTAGAAATCATCGGATTCTCGAAACAAAGAAATGTTATTATGATTTTTCATAGCATAGTCCATTGTCCGTGCATTCGAGCGGTTAGTCTGCGGCTTAACGCCAGTGCACGCACCAGTTCATACAGAGTCGTGTCAATCGACGTGACTCTGTATGAAAAAATTAAACATTTCTTTTAATATCTATATCTGTGTCTTTTTTAATCACATTATTCATTTAAAAAAATTTTAATTCCAATTTCAGTCACAAGAGTAGTCAATAAAAAAGAAATTTAACCATTTTACGATTTTTTTCTCCCTCCAATGATTTCAGCAATCGCTTGAAACCGAAATGACGAATTCGAATGAAATCAATTGAAATCAACTGAAACTACGCGAAATCACATGACTTTAAAAATAGCTCGAATCACTTATGAAATCACAAAAATCATATGAAATCGACTTCACACGGAAATCTCTTCCGCACCTCACTTAATAGTGAACAGCCCCTCGGAACGAGGGGTGAACGATCGGGGTCAAGGGTGACGGAAGTTTTCGCGATTTTACGGTTGGCTGACTCACCCCCGGCCTCGTTTCCGATCGACAGAGTGAGCGCCGATTTCGAGCGACCGTATCGCTTCGTCTGCTGGATCGGCATCGGCATCAGGCTACTACTCATCGTGCACACCGCTAACTCGCCTAGCCCGCTTGTTCCCGTACTTGCGGACGTGCCGGAGGAGCGCGAGGATGGTCCCGGGTTGGACGATGACGCGAGGGAATCGTTGTGCAGCGTTACCAAGGGACTCGCGTCCGCGAGAATGCTCGCCTTGAGAGGTGCCGGAAGTTCGGGCGAGCTCATCGAATGCGCGAGGGACACGGGAAGCCCTAGATAGCTGGCCGACCTGGCAGTCAAATTCGATCGCTCCGAAGCATCCGGGATCTTGGCCCAATTACTCTTGCACGGTAAAATCTCCCCGATATTACTCTCAATTGTATCTTCATTCTTATTCTCCCCTAACGATTTTTCATCGATACCGATCCTCTCTTCCACCGATTTTTCTTCGCTTCCGATTTTCTCTTCTACCGATTTTTCTTCGCTTCCGATTTTCTCTTCCACCGATCTTTCTTCACTGCCGAACTTCTCCAACCGGAAGTCGATGATCCGGGCTCTCGTCATCTCGAGCGGAAGTTCGGTTTCCGGAAGCAACGTGTTCCCCTGCTCTCGGAAATCTAGGTCGAAGTGCACGCATTTGTTCTTAGTGAGACTCGTCGTGCATTCGTCATGAACATCCTTCGTCGGACTTCCTAACGGGCCTCGTCGATCGGCGAGTAGACTCGTTAGATCGGGAGAACTCGAGGACAGCGAGCCAATCGTCGTGACACTGCCGTGATGGAGATTGGGCGATTGGCCCCTTGATGATATCGGATTATCCAACGTCTCGTAAAACAAAAATTGATCGACCTCCAAACGACCTTCGGGTGTTAGATCGGTGGATGATTTTGTGTGTTTGTGTTGGAATGCGGCCAATCGGGTTAACGTCGCGAAGAGAGGCGTGGCGGTCGATGGATTTATTAATATCGCAACGAGAGTCGTGTGAAGGGAATGGGGAGAAATATATGAAGAAAAAAAAGAAAGAGAGAAAGAAATAAAAGAGTATAATTATCGCAGAGTACCACGCCATCGAGGAAAAAAAGAGAACGAAAAAAAAATAAAGAAATGACGACGTTGGCACGAAATCCTCACCGAACATGCACGGAAAATAATTTCCAAGTAACAAAAACATTGCAAATGTGAAAAAAATTTCACGTCGCGGAGTATTACAAATTGTCTAATGCGGCATTTTGACGCTTAATATTCACACTAAATTTTAATACACGCAGAATTGATTGTTTATAGTGGTGAACGAAAAAAAAAAAATTATTGTTCACACTTGTCTCTTGTGTTTCGTGCCAGGCCTTCGAAACAGTGAAAAGAGGACGATGTAAGAGAAAGCGAAAATAAGAGATCGTACAAAATACGCCTAACCTGTACACGATAGAATATGGGGACGCAACATTACCGCGCGCGATCACAACGTGACTCTGAGTCCTTGCGTACTGTACAGCAATTTTGTGGCAAAAAAAAAGAAGATAACAAATTAGACAAACCATTCTCAAGCGGGCACTTGAAAACCGTGCAAAAGCGTGGATATTGGAGCGCGGAGAGTGCACGAGTTACAAAAATATAAAATAGTATAATTCTTGCACTACGATTAATCTCCGAGCATCGCAAACAAATGGAAAATAAAAAATACTCGATCACGAAGTGATAAATAATTTTTAAAAAGGGATGTCACGAGCCGTGATGTCTTATTTGAAAAATAAGTTGGTGGAAAAAGTGTTCTCATAAATATGAGTGCATGTGCGCGTGTCCGCTTTTTTCGTGAGGCTTCAGATAGAGAGAGAGAGAGAGAGAGAGGGGGGGAGGGCACAAGAGCATCGCAATGGTCGAAAGTCTGAGGCTGGGATTTGAACCGGGATGAGAAAAGGAAATTGCAACGACTGGATGGATCGCAAGGCCCGCATTGGGTTTTTTTTTCCAACCGAATGCGTTGCCCTTGCGGTCCATTCGGTCGTTTCTCGTGACATTTTTGTTGGCCTCCACTCGCACAACTATCGCAGACCAACGAGTTATTTCAATAGCGCGACGTTCGTATTTCGGACTCACAGGTTCCAAAACAGCAAAAAGAAACAAAACCAACCAACAATAACAATAACGCGTTATTTCCGATGCGACGAACTCGACAAAAATCAAATCCTTGCACGTTTTCAACAAAAATCAAACTTCCTTGCACATTTTTTTAATTTTCGTTTCCGTTTCTCGAAGTTCTTCGTTACGTTAGTTCTTTGGCGCGTGAATCGGGACGATCGGACACGAGATCCGGCGAAACGACAATGAACGATAATACTGCGAATAGAATTTGAGTAAACTTGACATTTCGAGTAGAGCGAAAAATAATAACATGACGAAATCAAATGCGTGGAATGAAATTTGAGAAAATAGCGTTGAAAATTTGACAAAGGAAATGAAGAAGAAAAAAAAAGAGAACAAAGTGACGGTAAGCATCGTGTGAATCGCATCTAAGGCCTGTATGAGATCGTACGATGGTTTATTGCAAATCGAACGAGCGTGAGTATCGTACGCGACGAGATTAGTAGCGTCTCGCGCAGTCATCGCAGGCCGCGATGACGACGTACCTTCTTTATTGACCGCGTCCAGGCTCTGGTATTGCAGCTTTTCTACAGCTACGAAGATAAACACACGAAACACACAAGAACACATTGCGCCACTCGACAGAAAAAACAAATCAATATGTATATATATATATACTAGGGTGGCACAATTTTGAGCTCTTTTTTCCTTCGTCTCACCAACCAATTATCTTCTTTGAAAACAAAAATAAAATTGTCACGGAAGCTGCGAGAGGTCAAAAAACATTTCGAGGTCGCTCAAGCCTCCCAAAAATTCAAATTTCCATTTAGAAGATCTACTTTTCTTCGTCCACTTTGTCCACCTATGAGCTTTACGCTTTATAATTGTTAAACTAACGTCGCGAAAGCTCTAGCCGGCCAATGAATATTTAGTGGTCGCTCAAGGTTTTTAAAATTCAGCATTTCCGCCAAAAATGAATCCCGTATGCACTATAACTCCTTGTAGTATAGAAACAAAATAATCAGCGGAGTGTTACCATCTCGGAATAATTTATTATAATAATTTGTATCGAACACCAATTAGACGATATGTGGTATGTATTATTGTCATTTGGCGTCGCTCGTCACAGAGCACAGCTACGATCGATCCGCAGTTTGACCAACGAGACCAACTGTGGGACGCATTGCGGTGCGCGGAAAGCAGCAGCCATTTTAGTTTTACGAATAAAACGACCTATGATTTTGTTTACGGACAAGAGCTTTGAAGAATTATTTTATGAAATCAAAGATTCTTGGGCTAGAAGTGTGGCAAAGTAGAAAAATCCGTTTCTAAGGAAAAAAGGATTAATTGTTTTGAATATTTTACAAAGCGCCAAGATTATGAGTGAGAAGAGTACAAAAATTGGAATTTTCGAAGCAATTGAGCGACCACTAAGAATTCATTGGCCGGCTAGAACTTTTGCGAGGTTAATTAAAATATTATGAAGCGTAAAATTCATGGATGAGAAGTGGACGGAAAAGAAATCGAATATTTAATGAAAATTTGAATTTTTGGGAGGCTTGAGCGACCTCGTAATATTTTTTGACGGCCCTCAGCTTTCGCGACATTTTTTTTCTTTAAAGAAGATAATTGGATGATGAGAAAAAGGGAAATAAATAGAGCTCAAAATTGTGCCACCCTAATATATACACATACGTATATATACGTGTGTGTGTGTATGTGGGGATGTGTATTTAGTCGCGCCGAATTCAAGTAGAATTAAATCAGGATTTCGGATTTCCCGCAATATTTGGTATCCTGCCAGAAGGATTGTCGTTTTGTCGTGTTTTTTTTTTTAATTAGTTTCAAATATGCGTGTTAGCAAGACTCTTTGTAAAGAAAATAAATGTATGGATAAATTCATTAGTAAATACGTTTTTTTTATTGAGGCGGCTTGAATTTGTATGAGTTATCGACTATCGTGTAAAATGAATTAATAATTAATCAATTTTATGAATTTATTTAAATCTATAAAATTATTGAATTTAATTAAATGTAATCACATTAATGAATTATTCATTAATTTTACAATATAAGTAATGATCCAAACATAACCAATGAAAAAAGTATTGTCAATATATTAATCTACAATTTCATTTTCGAATGAATGGATTATATATATAGTTAGTGTGCGTGTGTGCGTGTCGAGAACGAGCGTAACAATGTCAAGTAACGAAGTGTACCATGGTTGAGTAGCCTCGTATTTTCTTTTCCGTTTTTTGTATGATTCTTGCTGCGCTCGCGAATTTGCTCTCTCGCGAGGATACTCACTTTTTTCGGGTTTTTCCTGTCTCTGATGGTCGTAACTACGGGCGCGCGGTTCGCTAATACCGCTGGCTTCTCTCTCCCGACGCTGTCGCTGACTCGCCGCCAATTGGCTGCCAAGCCTCGCCGCTTCGTGGCCCGCAACGGTTCTCGCGCTGCAAACATCCGATGGATAATGTTACTCCGTCACAAAAGTTCGCCGCCAAATATCGTTCGGTGTACCTAATGGGGATGGGAGCGGACGCCTGGAGAAATCCACTGTCGTAGGGCTCGTCCATCATGTTCGGATCAAGGTCCATCATGTCGATGGTACGACTGATGGTCGGACTGTCGAGCGTCGTGTCCGGCGTCTCGTCAACTTCGGCACGAACCGGAGACGTGTCCTGCGTTGTTGCATATCGATGAGAAATTTCTCGTTTTTTTCCCCACATAACTTTATTTCGAAATGGAATCCTTTTTGTCTTTTTATAAATCGAACACTCACCGAATGTTGTTGAGGACTCGTGGCACCATCCTCGAGACCACCGAGCTCGGCATCCTCCTCGTCGATGCGCGTACTGCATTGCGAATTTGTTTCCTGTCGTATCGAAGGAGAAAACAGCACAAAAATCGTTCAAGCGAAAAATCTATATCCGTCGATATAGGGACGAGAGAAAAAAGTTAACTATCGCGTGTATATCGAGCGACTCACGAGGTTGTGACTGGATTCGTTCCGCGAGTGGGGCCTGAAACCGGGTCCGGGTGGCAAATTTTTCTGCACGCAACAATTCACGCCCGGACTGAAGTGCAACTCCACGTGAAAACGCTCCTCGCTGCTCGGATCCTTGGTCGGATCCTCGTAGAGCATCACGACGATCTGAGACATGTAATTGAGCTCGGAGACCATACTGACGTATTCCATCGCGCGTCTCCACTGCTCGTCCTTCACGACCTGAAGATGTAGCTCGATTAGGATGTTTATTTTTCCTCTTTCGTCTCGCTTCGACGAATTCCTGGCGCTTTGATCCGCTTGTTCGGGGAAAACAGTTTTCTCGACGTATTTACGTATTATCTTTGCAGAACTTACGTCGAGGAGACCACCGTAACGCAGGACCGTCAGAAGTGAGTGCACGTGACTCTCGCTCGTGAAGTACAGTCGCGTTCTTACGTGCCGACCGGGACTCGAAACACCATGTGAATATCTGGAATTGACTCGAGTGTCAACTGTACGTCTTATTTTCTTAAGTTTTCGCAATAATATCAATATCTTGTTGAGGCTTTGATAATTATTATTATACTTGTGTAATGATATAATTATTGTTCGACAGAAAAATTGTCGTACTACTTTTATTTCTAGACATTTATTTCAATCATCTTTTTAATGGAAAAATGTTTGTTCTTTGAAATACTTGTTTGCCCAATGGAATGTTGGATCGTACCTAGGATTCAAACGATTGACCGTTTCTTCGCCGGACTCTTCGATATTCCTCTGAAGATCGGCCCGAATTTTCTTCAACAGTGGCGTGCAAATGCCCTGGCCTATCGTCAATTTCTCTTGCACCGTCAGTCCGTATTCCTGAGCGGAAATTTTCACACAGTCTATTTAAAAATTCCATAGAAAAAAAAATATATGCGTGTTCGTAGGCTTGAAAATAGTGCAGGTCGAGAGCGTACTTGCGGTATAACAATGTCAGCGAGGTACTTCGCGTAAATGTACAATTCCTCGGCGTGATCGAACTGCAACGTGTGATTATTGTGCTGCAGATCGTACTTGATGCAATCGTAGATGTCCGGGATCTTTGAGATATCGAAGCGTTTGTTCTTCGTGCAAAAGTCCTTCTCTATCTTGCCCCATCTGCGACCCATGAGCTCCCACGTTTCGCCGTGATAAAGGATGGCGTCTAAAAGTTCGCAAGAAAAGGTTGCAAGACCGACGGCAAAAGGCTTCGCGCGGCGTCACGAGACGAAAGTTACCTTTCGTTTTGGAATCGTCTTTCTTGATCCTCACAATGTCCATCAACTTTTGTATGAGCGCTTGTACGTGCTGGCAACACTTTACGGGGTTTTTGACGAAGTCGAGAGCGTCGTTGATGCTCAGCGCGTTGCCAGGATTAATCTGCTCCCGATCCTCCGGCGTAAAGTCGCGGTCCTGCTGGAGCAACTCGTGCAGACGCGTTTTTACCCTGAACATTGAAATACAATCTTCGATTGGATCGATCTGGCTTGAGATTTTTATTTTTCGTCGTAAACTTGAAAATTTCATGATAATAAATAAGACTTGTATTTGCAACAGTTAATATATATATACACCAGGGTTGCAAAATTTGTAATGAAAAAGTAATGCATTATTCATTACTTTTTTAATGGGTAATGAAAAAATATTTCATTACCCATTACATTACATTCAGTAATGTAAAAAAATTCCATTACTCATTACATTATATTTTGTAATGTAAAAAAAATTCCATTACTCATTACATTATATTTTGTAATGTAAAAATATTCCGTTGCCCATTACATTAGATTTTGTAATGTAAAAAATCTCCGTTACCCATTACATTATATTTTGTAACGTAAAAAAATTCCATTACTCATTATATTATATTTTGTAATGTAAAAATATTCCGTTGCCTATTACATTAGATTTTGTAATGTAAAAAATCTCCGTTACCCATTCCATTATATTTTGTATTGTAAAAGAATTCCATTACTCATTACATTGGAATTTGTAATGTAAAAAAATTCCATTACACATTACAGTCGAATTTGTACTGTATAAAATTTCCATTACTCATTACGTTGGAGTTGAGTCGAGTCGAGATGAGTTGAGTTGAGTTGAGTTGAGTTGAGTTCGGACGTGTGTCAGTTGCGCAGTCCCATTACATTGGACTTTGTAATGTAAAAAAATTCCATTACCCATTACATTGGACTTTGTAATGTAAAAAAATTCCATTACCCATTACATTGGACTTTGTAATGTATAAAAATTCCATTACCCATTACATTGGACTTTGTAACGTAAAAAAATTCCATTACCCATTACATTGGACTTTGTAATGTAAAAAAATTCCATTACCCATTACATTGGACTTGGTAATGCAAAAAAATTCCATTACCCATTACATTGGACTTTGTAATGTAAATGTTTCACATTAAAAAATGTCATGTAATGGGTAATGGAATTTTTTTACATTACAAAATCCAATGTAATGAGTAATGGATTATTTTTACATTACAAAATGTAAAGTAATGGGTAATGAAAACGGTAATGCATTACAAAAAGTAATGCATTATTTGCAACCCTGATATACACACACGTATATGGCTGTGTATGTGCGTGTGTTTTTTTTGTTAAATCGCAACTGTAGACTGGACTCACATGTTTTGATACTTGCTGCTGTCACAGTCGTTGTCGAGCAAGCCATTGGTATTGGCGCTCTTGACCATTTGAACGAGAATAGGCGTCAATTCACCCTCGAGCGCGAGAAGGCCCTTGGCGAAGGCGGCGGCGGTCATTTGAACTCGTCCCTCGTCGCTCGCGTAAATCTTCAAATCGTGACGAAACGTCGAGTGCAGCCTGAGCAAGCCGAGGCCCTGGGCGCCCGCGTACTCGCCTGCGTATTTATTCATCAACGATTCGTCAAACTGTCACGAGCGAATGATCTTTTTTTCTCTCTCTCTCTCTCTCTCTCTCTCTCTCTCTCTCTCTCTCTCTCTCTCTCTCTCTCTCTCTCTCTCACTCTCTCTCTCTCTCTCTTAACAATTACAAGCTTTTGCGATCTGTTGCAGTACAGTTTTTTCAAATATTTTCTTCATTCGTGGACTTGACTCAACGTGTTTTCGAGTCAAATTCAATTTTGGATTTAAAAGACATTTACTTTTCCGTTTGAACAACAACAGTTAGGCGGGTAGTGCTATGCGTCGATGTTTGTGACTTAATTTCATCACTTTTATAATTCGATCGGACAGTTGAAGTGATTGGAGAATGAAGCAGATCTGGATGACGTTTAGGCACGGTGTTGAAATTTGCATCGTTGGAACGTAGCAAGATTTATTTTTACTTGATATTTTTTTTATTCACGTATGTTATTTTTCTTTATTTTTGTTGTCATTCGAAATGCTTTTTGCAGTTTTACTTTGAAAATTTTGGCGATTGTAGAAACATCGATTCTTATTGCGTTTCGAAGATGAGAAACTTCAACGCATCATGCTTGTCTAGACTATAAAATATCTAACGAGTGCCCGTGACACGCGTGTGAGAGTGTCGCGAGCACTGGTGAGGAGTGCGTACATCGATATTCAACTAATCAGGCTCGCAGCTGTATTGGCTACCGCATGTGCATGCCGTGTGTGGGGGAAATGACACTTTGTTCCAACGACTGCGATGGTAATGAAGAAATCAAAAAGTGCGATACAACCGACACGAAGCGGGCCCCTTTTCCTTCATATTGACGTTCTTTGTTACCTGCTGAATATTTAGCGCCACTTTTTACATTTTCAACGCAACAAATTGACGAAATATACATTTTACGAACTGATATAGTATATCGAGCAGGTAAAATGAAACCTCGAATCCGATAAAACACAATTCGTACCCTGTTCGTCTCGTGTGTGGCGTCAAATTTTTTTGCAAGTGAATCGAATTCGAAATAAAACTTGTGAGCGTTGAAACATAAGACAAAATCACACGACAAAATGCGAACATTTTTATTTTCTCGAAAAAATAAACAGTTGACTCGTGACTTTGGAATTGATGAGCTTGGTTGACTGGATGAGGGGGAAGAAAAATGTTCGATGCACACCGAGCGAGGTACGACGATTCGAACCGGAGTCCTATGGTCGGTCCGAATGCGCAATTTCGGTCATACAAGAGGGAAAAAAAGACGAAAAAAAAGACTACTGCTTAGATTCTACGTAACAAGCGTCTCACATTCAGAATATTTTCAAGTTACCGTGGCTTGGTAACACCTCTGAGTCTTCCTCTGGAAATAATATTAAAAAAAAAAAAGAAAAGAAGAAAAAGTAGTGTCCGTCAATAATGGTCTTTCTCTACTACGCTAATATTTACCCAGCAAGCGTAGATTTTCGTTCGTTTCTGTACGAGCGCTCATTTATCGCCTTCTCTCTCTCTCTCGCGCCCTCCTTTTTTTCAGAAGTAAATATCTAACGCTAAATAGTCGACCCACTGAAATATGGGCAATTTATTGCGACTGCTTCTTTCAATATTGTTTCTTACGAAAGATTTTCGAATCAAAATGCTGTTCGGCCAATTCCAATTGCTCTTCTTTCTTCTAGACGAATTAATTCAATAAAACGCACAGAGCATTTTAAAAATTCGTTCTCTTCATATTTTAGAAAAACATCACGTATATACATTTATCTTGATAAATTAAGTGGAAATAGGCCGCGATAAAAATAATGTAGGGGTCAGAAGGGTTGAACGCGATGGAAACGGGATCGGGAGGAACAGCGGAAATTGGATGGGCAAAATCGAGGAAAGATACAAGGTCCGTGAAGAGAGGTATAGGCCGTGACCGATATTAATGGCGGTACCAAGCGTAATAGCAATGTGATACGAACCACTAAGGTGTCTACCTTGACCACCGGGATACATGCATCGGAATATACGTCCCAATTCCTCGGCTTGTATCCGGCCGGCAGGTGTCAATTCACCGCCCCATTTCAGTATCAGCACCAATGAGGGCTCGCCGAGACGATCTGCAAAGCAAAAAGAATCAAGAAGAAAAACGTAAGGTAGTCGAAAAAATAAACGAGATTCGTAGACGGTCACGTCCATGGCAATGGCAAATTTATCATTTTTTTCACAAATCAAATTTTTCAGTAGCACTGTAAATTGTAAGAAAGCGAGGCATACTGTGACTGTTACCATCGTCGGAAGAGCTCCCCCTCGGCCGACCGCGTGGCTGATACTTCATCTGTACCTTACGATTTATTCCGGAAAAGTGACCGTACCTGACCCGGACAAAAACATTGGCGCGTCAAAATATCGCATACGAAAAATATTATCTGAAAATTTCAAGCCGATCCGTTGAAAATTAAGGGAGTTATGTGCGTTTACAGGTAAATCCGGTGAAACTTTTAAAGCGCTTTCCATAAAATTTCTTCTTCAAAATTGGTGACCACGTTTTCGCAAAAATTACTGCACCGATCAACATCAAATTTTACAAGTTTCTTCTAAAAATCAAAAAGCACTGCATGGGCGTAGGAGTTTTTTTTCGATGCAGAGTTTTTTTTATAAACGAAAATACAGCGTTTTGGTCACCGAAAATCGATATTTTCACTTTGGACAGAGGCCATTATGAAAAAAAATTCCTATTAAATCCTTGGTCCAAGCACTAGACAATTCCATGCAAAAACCAAATGCGTTTTTGAAATTTCGGCTGATTTGTTTTCGAGCAGCAGTAGTCTCGGTGCTTTAAAAAAAAATTACGGAAAAATTGTTTTTTTTTTCGGTCACGAGTCAGGTGTAACTCGTTAAGGCTAGTGTCGAGGATCGTTTATCGGGGAGGTAAATATTGCAACGAAGGAGGTGAGGGTCAATCGATACATACATTTCTAAAACGCTCTTGAGCTGCTCCAATTTGCCCTGCTTTTCCTCGAGCTCGGGGCCCGCGGCTCTGTGCTGAATTTCCGTCAGCAGGCTCCTCGCGGTATCTAAAATCTCTTGCAGCTGTTTGGGCCTCTTCAGCTTCACGTGGCCGTGCTTGTAACCGTCGTACTTGGCGAATATCTCGAAAAACCTTGACCCGATCAACAATCAGACGCTTTAGATCGAGATAACAGCGAAGAACCGCCAAGACACATTCGGCGCGAGAATGAGAAGGTAGAGGGGTAGGAATGGAGGGCGTCATCGACTTACTTCGGATGACGAACTTCTACCTTCATCTTCTGTTTTGGTGTTCTGTCGCCGTGTCTGATCACGGCGACCACGCAACGGAGCTCCATCCTGAAGAATCGTCAAACAAACGTGACCCATTAATTCATTTCGCTCTTGTACTAAATTTCTTACCAGGGTTTTAAATCGCGAGGAAAAATTTCGTGTCAAGTTAGTTCGGAATGAGTAAAAAAAAAAGGTGAATTGATCGAAGGATCTTTTTTTTCGAGATGGGTTAGAAGTGTAGAAAAAAAATTAGGTACGTGCTTGTTTTTTATCGAAAATAAACATTTTGCTGTACTTTTATTAGTAATACATCAGCGTGCTTTTATAAATTGATATCGTGTGTGAAAGAACAATAAAATAAAAACTTGACGAGTGGCATTGTCGTCTTTCGAACTTCTCCTAATTTATTATGCATCCACTCTCTGTCTCCTTGCTTCTCTTACATTTTGCCAAAGGTTGTCGGAACGATTGGCGGATCGTCCAGTTGAAAGGGCACGCTCCAGGGAATGTGGAGAGTCGGGGCGAGCTCCCGTAGAATCATGTTGCCCAATATCTTGGCGCAATCGTCGTAATACTTGTTCGAGTTCTTCACAAAGCTAAATCCGTTCACGTCGCAAACAAACGACTTCCCGTTTGCCCTGAAAATTGCAATTGATAAAAGAGCCGATAAATTGAGGGTAGAAAGAGAGGGTCAAACAAATGGTACTTGAAATCTATCAATGGCACTGTTTTGTCACTATATTGAATTTCGATGTAATTCATATTTTGGCTCATATCGAAGTCGCAAATTGTACTCGAAGTAGCGCGGATAGAGTTATAATCATTGTTTCAAAAATCAAGCACTCGAATAGAAGAACATTGGGAATAACGACGAGCCAATAAAAAAAAACAAAAATTACCGAAAATCGGAAAAGGGCCGGTTCGAAAGATAAAATAAAAATTTGAAGAAAAGAAAAAGTGAATGATTTTGTGATTCGTTTACCTCAACAGATCGAATCCGCAGACGGTCTGCTTGAAGGCCAGGCATACTTTTCGGCTGATGAGCTTTTCGGCATTGCTAAGAATGACCGGATAACGTATCTCTTTGCCCTCGGAGTCACGCTCGACTTTGCCATCGAGGGCGGGACTCTTGCGTGCCTCGGCGTGCGCGTAGTCCGGTCCTACGGTGTAAACCTTCACGTCCGTTCCGTCGGTGGGCATGAAATCCTCGTAAATGTAAGAGCCGGTCTTTCGTACTCTCGACTCGGGCGAATAAACGCTACTCCGACTTCCTATCTAGGAACGCGCGCGCCAGGCGCACAAAAACAATATCACATTTCGATAAGTGTTACTTGCTACGATCGGCCACTGGATTTTCGACTCTTCTTCCTTCCACAATGCGTGGCGAAAACACAATTCTGATCGAACGTTGACGATTTGCAGGCCTGACAATTAACAAGAGTATGGCAGCACACAGAAAATTCCGCTGTAAATAAGTTAGAACGTTCTTTTTCCCCAATCAACACGACTTTGCAACACGGATTTTTCCCCCAATCAACGCGTTTATTTTTTTTTTTTTTTTCTTGGGATTCCGCTGTCCCTGCGAACCTTTCAATATTAATAATACGATTGTACGTACACATAGTGGTTTATAACTATTAGGGTTCTCTTCGTGACCATGTAGGGTGTTCGAGGAAAACGCTTTTTTCATATGTCGTGCGACAAAAATTGCCCAAGCCACTTGGCCGCATCAAATCGATCGGGTTTTTTTTCCCTCAAGGATCGAATAATAAACGATACTTTTTAAATCCTTTTTCCTATTCGCTCGATCCAGCCTCATTACTTGGATTAGACTTCGAACGCGAAATATCTCGACCAATTTTTGTCGCACGACGTGTAAAAAAAAGCATTTTGCTTCCACTGGCACACTCCACAAGCTCACATGGGGACCCCAATTGTTGGAAATCACTCTGTACATACAGGGTGTCCTGTTACGAATGGAGCATCCTGCTACTGTCGATAGGTCAGATTACGTTCTACTTTATGCTGGAATTTCGGTTTATCAAAAGTGCCACGATTTTCGAGATAAAAATCATCGGCTTTTGATTTTTTGCATGCCACTTCCACAAATGATAACCTGTCTTGACCCAGTGGAAAAAAGGTCTTCCTTTCAACCGTAAATATTGAGGAAACTTTATGAAAAAAGATCTTGTGATCTTGTGAACATCTGACTTCGATAGTATGCCGTGTAAAAAAAATGCACTACGCATATCGCGCCAATTACTTAAGAAAGCTGCTCAGTTTATGGCGATTCGTATCATTTGTAGAAATGGTATGGGAAAAACGAAAAGCGGATGTTTTTTTTTTTTTTAATTACACGAAGCCCAAAGGCTCGAAATCTGTGAGACTTTTGCTAAACTGAAATTCCAGCATGTAGCAGGGCATGAGGTGACCTATCGGCAGTTGCAGAATTATCCAGTCACAACAGGACACCCTGCATATAAACACCGCAACAATCGTCGGTATTTGCGAAGTAGCGTTGTTCAAAAAACTTGTAGTTTTCCAACTTTCTGAAAGTTATCAAGCTTTAATTCGACATTACTATGTACATGCGGTAACCACCGAAACGAGTCACAGAAGCCTCAAGTTAACGCGTGTAACTAATTTTTATCGTTTTTTTTTTCTTTCTTTTTCAATTGTAATTTCACTTTGGAAAATAATAATTGCGCTTACTCCGGTCATCGGAATGAGTTCAAGAAGCTTATCGGCTGCGAAAGACATTCCATCGTGTTTGCCGATGCCTGTTGAACTGGTAAAAAGAACAATGGAGTGCCTCTTCCGTACCTTTCTAAACAATCTCTGACTACCACCGCCCGCCGAGGTCGGATAGTAGATGTATATGTTGTGATCCTCGGCCGAGACTGGCTTCTCGACGAAGGGCTTATTGAACGTAACGCCGTTAACCTCGACGTGATCCTCAGACTCGACGAGCTCGTGGTCTGAAATAAATTCTTAGTTCTTCGCATGTCAAAAATTGAACATTCAACACAGGAGTTAAGCGATTACGACGAAACAATTAATTGTATTTTGTCATTCGTTTCGGAAAATTCGGAAGCATGTGTTTTTATTTATTTTTAATTATTTGTAACAAACTCAAACGCAAAGCACGTTTCGAGAGGCGCAATATTTACGCGGTGAAAATCCAAAGCTTTCGCTACGATCGGAATTTACCGCTGGAATTGTGTGCTCTCGGAGTGGGACAAAAACATGCGCTGGGAAAAGCGTGAAATCATTATTCGATCCGCCCACTCGATTCACCGATTGTCACTTTTTAATTACTCGAGCTTATCGCTTTGGAACCGCAGTCTCGAAGGTATCACGCTCCGATCGAGCGCCGTCCCCCACCCCCCTCGCCATGTCCACTGAACGGTACATAGGAGGAACCAAAAGCCCGAAGCACCCCAAACGGGACCAGTGGGCTCGGTGGGACTTGGCGGCCGGTCCGAGACGGCCTCGGAGCTTCATACGAGAGCTCGGGCACTCGCGATGAATCGAGTGACCGGAATGCACAAGGGTTCGAGACAAATATTATATTTTCTTCCTCTCGGCTTCCTCTCGGCTATTCCGACGAGCCAACTTTTTACTGCGGGCTTTAGATAGGACAAACTTACGTTTCGGATCAGCTGAGTCGCGATCCAGTACCGCGTAACGCGGTATCTCGATACCTTCGCCGTCCAATATCGCGTAAACTCTTCGTCTATCCTGTGAAAAAGGATGAGAAAAATAATTTATTCATACGAAGAAAAAAAATATCGTTATCGAAGAACAGAACATTTTAACGAAATCTAAATAATATATATATATATATATATATATATATATATATTCATTACAATTATATATACAAAAACAAATAATACATTTTGAAATATATTTACCAAAATTAAATATTTCAAATAAAATAAACGATTTCAACGAAAATATTAGAAATCTCGACGCTACGTGAGATTGTTGTTTTTTTTTCACCATGTAGGTGTAAAAAATGATTTTTCTTGCTGCCTCCAGACACTTGTAGTTTTCCAACTTTCTGAAAGTTGTCAAGCTTTAATTGGACATTACTATAAACATGCGGTAATCACCGCAAGGAAAAAAATCGTTATCGAAGAACAGAACATTTTAACGAAATCTAAATAACATATGTTTATTACAATTATATATACAAAACCAAATAATACATTTTTAAATATATTTATCAAAATTAAATATTTCAAATAAAATAAAAGATCTGAACGACAATATTAGAAATCTTGACGCTACGTGAGATTGTTGTTTTTTTTTCACCATGCAGGTGTAAAAAATGATTTTTCTTGCTGCTTCAAGAAACTTGTAGTTTTCCAACTTTCTGAAAGTTGTCAAGCTTTAATTGGACATTACTATAAACATGCGGTAATCACCGCAAGGAAAAAAATCGTTATCGAAGAATAGAACATTTTAACGAAATCTAAATAACATTTGTTTAGTACGATTATATATACAAAACCAAATAAGACATTTTGAAAGATAGTTATCGAAATTAAATATTTCAAATAAAATAAAAGATTTCAACGAAAATATTAGAAATCTCGACGCTACGTGAGATTGTTGTTTTTTTTTTCACCGTGCCGGTGTAGAAAATGATTTTTCTTGCTGCTTCCTTTCGGAGCACGAATATTTTCAACTCACCTGAATATCGTACTGCATCGGAAGATTGTTGATGATGAAGGGATTACGAAGATTCGCATAGTGTATCGCTTTGTCGAGGGGAAAACCTTTGCTGTGAAAGCTTATCAGACAATCGACGATCGGCCAATCCTCGACCGGTTCCTAAAATCATCAAATCCACCGCTTCGTGATCTTCTTCCTCAATGACTAAATTATTTCTCTCAACGATCATCCGTCTCAATAATTCGGTACCTTGAGGATTACTTCTTCGGGAAAAACGACGACCTTTATGTACTCGAATTCCTCGAGTCTCGTCAGTATTTCCTTCATGGGTTTGCTCTGGGATTTTTTGGCCATGGCGCATACTCCCACCAAGACCTGTTTTCCCTCCCCTTCGAGGTCGCTGCCTCCCATGCACCCATCCTCGTTGCTACACCCGTCCGACAGTTCGCCCTTAAACCAAACAAAGAAATAACATTAAAAATGAAAAAAAACAATTAATTATTCTATTGAACAATCATTTGAAAAGCTTATAAGCCATTTCAGCGTTCTTTTTCACTCTCGAAATATTCTCTCAATACTTGAAGGGGGGGAAAAAAAACTTGTCAACGTCCTCCAATTAATATTGCATCGTTTGTGAAAACATGCTTGCGTTTGTGTATCGGCGCGTGTAAACGACTCGAATTAATTCCCCGCTACGGCGAGAATAATCTTCGCTCGGAGTGTCGTCGCGTTCCGTGGATATAGTAACGTCCGCCTATCTGTTGGGCGTAAAAGCTGCGCCGTCGAATAATTGCGTGATTTGATGGACGCGAATACATCGGTATATCGCATTAAGCGTCGTACCGGACGAGCGCGGAACGTGTAATAGCTTACGAGATGGATTGCCAGCTGCGAGTTACGATTGAGAGATATTACATAATGGACGGGTATACACACGAGACAAGAGGAAAAAGTGTAAGAAGTTATCGCTTTTTTTTTTATTACCGTTATTATATATGACAATAACAATAATAATACTAACAAAGTAATAATGACAACGATAATTATTCATATTAATATTAATATCTAATTATAATTTATAATAATATAAATAATTAATCATAAGTAATAATCGTAATAATTCGTAGATGTATATATATAAAAATTGATAAATTCCCAATGTTTTCGACCTCGAGCTAAGTCAAAGAAGGAAAAATCTCTTAACGGTTTAAAAAAAAATCTGGGGATGAATCACGATTGACGAGTACAGGTGAGTCAAAAGATTGCATTATCCAAAAAAAAATTTTTTTCGATAATATCGGCTTTTTGCTATATTCCGTGAAAATTTCATTGAAATATTCCTAAAATCGAATGAGCTGCAGGTTTTAGCGGTCGGTCGGGCGAGCGGTAGCAACACCATACTTCAAACTTTCAACGCATTTTTCTCGTATCACTGTTTTCAAAGTCCGTCGACATGATATCTCGAGTACCACTCGATGGATTATTTCGAAACTAACAGGAGATACGATGAGAAACATTTGAAGATCGTTGATGATCTAACTTTTAAAAAATCGATCTTCATTTTTTAATAGTACTTAAAAATTGACAACTTTTTTCATAGATTTTGTATGCTCGAATTTCAATTCGTGGACAGGTCGTTAAAAAAAATGATTTCAAAAATCGATAATCGTCAACGACGCGTATTTATGGTGAACTTTATAACCCGTTTCGTTTTTTTTTTTTTTTTCGGATGGATCGTTCAAACTGGAGAGCGTTCACCGTCAAACGTTTCGAAAAAATGTCATCATCTCCCGGTGGCCGTGTTTTTGTTGTTTTTCTGCATTTTTTCAGAAAGTCTCGATATATGTACTTTTGTGTTTAAAAAAATGCCTTTCTTTTTCATCAACCGTTTCTCAGAACAAAAATTCGGATTTTGGCCATTTATTTCGGTCTTCTAGGTAAATGTAGCCCCTTAAATCAGAGCCCGGGGTAATATCGTCGCACCCACAATTCACAGATCTATCGAGTCCGATTTCCGTATTTCCGGTTCGCCAAACCAACGATGCAAAGTTAAAAATAAAGACAGTAACGATCTTAAAGCCTATCGAGAGTTTCTTGTTTTGTTTCGCGGTTAATGTGGGTGTTTTTTTTCTTGCGAGTGATTGAGTTTCGTGCGATATCGATCGATCGGCGGATATCTTACGTAACAATCGTCGCAAAAGCAACAGTCCTCGAGGTCCTCGATCGCGGCGGTATCATCCTCGACGTTGGACCTTTCGGTACCGCTGTTATTGCGATGACGTCTCTTCTTCAAACGCCACCAATCCTTCCACCAGCTCCATTCCAGTGCCATGACTTTTCGCGATTTTAGACTCTCCCGTTCGCATATCACAATGTGCTTTCGATGTTTCTTTATTTCGAGCACAACGCAATTACGCGGTCACTTTTTTCAACGCCGATTAAGAGGGGGTGATCTTAGGTCTGCATTTTTCTGGACTCGATTTTCTTCACTTTTCTTTTTGTAGCTTTATCTTTTTGCTCAACACGCTTTGGCTCACCGGAAGTACACTTTGGGTCGACATATGGTGGAATCCTGATGAGTTTCGAAAATCGTTAATTGCGGAGAGAGGGAGAGAGGGAAAGAGAGTTCTTTCAGAATTTAATGCAGCGTTGAGGTGAATCGGAAAAAAAGCGAATAATGGCTTTGTGGCAGTGACGAGATGGCCAGTGTAGCCGTTTATCAATGATATATATATATGAAATAGATAATGTAGAAGTAATAAAGAGGGGTGGTGATAAGAGATTGCGAACTTTTCGAATCACTGTACAGAATGTTGTAAACACACGCTGTGATTTTCGAGATTATTTACTTGTCAGCCACTCCTTTTTGGAGCTGCTTTATTTCCGAAGCAATCAAATTTTTTATGTTATCCGCTTTCGCGCAAATCAATTTTTGCGCTTATCGATTTTTCAGCCAATAAAATCTTGAGAAAATTAATTTACGAGCTAATCGCTATTTAGTTGGGCTAATTAATTTTTTATTAATTTTTTCTCAAGCTAATTCATTATCGACCAAATCAATTGACGAGCTAATTGACAGTTGGACCAGTTAATTTTTTATTTACTTTCCTTCCGAGCTACCTTATTTTCAACCAAATAAATTTACGAGACAATTAACAGTTGGGCCAATTAATGTTTAATCACTTTCTTCGGGGCACTTTATTTTCAACCGCATTAATTTTGGCACAAGTTATTTTTCAACCAAATCATTCGTAGCAATGATTCACAGACGAATTGACTTCCGGAACTATCGACTATAAAGAAACGAACGCGACTATAATCACTTGCACACACGAAGAAAATCATCGACCTTTCCGTCACCGGTAATTACGAAGGATCGCGATTCCTCGTATGCTCTCATCCGCGTTTGTAAAAATCCCGGGCAGCTCGGTGCCGAACTATGAATGAGAATTCTCGCGGGAAGCATTACGAATTCTTGGCCTAGGGGAGTACGGACACGAGTTAAGGAGAATAAATGACATTGCGTTTTAGTTGGAACGCCGTCAATTTGGCGCCGACACTTTGAGCACGTGGCGCTCATAGACTCCGCTTTTTTCAAACAACTCCCACGCACTTTTCTACCCCAGTACAAATATCACTAAAATTGAAATTCACCGAGCGCGCCACCCTCTCTCCGTCTTTCCTCCGAACCATCTACGTAGAACGATCGTTCGATGAACCGCGATAAGAAAATTCTCAACGTAAGACCCGAGGAAAAAAAGAACGAAAAAACTTCGCGACAGGCGAAGATCGGCGCAACGTAGAAACGATCGGAAGTATAAGATCGATAGGAGGCAAAACTTTGCGTCTACGACGAGGACACGACGACGACTAAACGCGGACACCCGCGCGCGGATTATTCTCGTTTGGACCGAATCCTATCAAACGCGAAAGCCAGCCACGGTGTGTTTAACGCTCGCAATGTTACAAACATGCGCGCGCGCGCGCTGGCGACAGCCCATACTCCGATAAACTGGAAAACACTCGCTACCGCAGTGTCTTCGTTATTTTCATTCTACTCTACACCACCAACGCGCATCTTTGTCTCCGGGAACAAAGAAGTCTTTTATCACGCCAGTTTGTACGAGCTATCTAAATTAACCGCAGGGTCGTATACTCGCACACGCACATGTATATATGCATGATGTATGGTCGTTATATGCATTAATGCATACACACACACAAACACATATACACATCTTTTTGCGGTCCAATATTAATCAACACATGTATAGCCCTTTACTTTTAAACTTTTTTTATCATAAATACATTAAATTAAAAAATAAAACTCAACGAATAAGTACAGATTTTTCGAGTTACATTTTTTTAGTTATTCATTTACTTTTATTGGTTATTTTATTATTCCTATTATTTGAAAAAAATTGAATTAAACTTTTGTCAAATAACGGAAATTATAAAAATAAAAAATCAAGGTAAAGAAATAAGGACACATTTTTAGAGTTTTAAATGTTTACTTGTTTATCGACCTTTATTATCTATTTTGTTTTCTCTATTATTGGAGGAAAAAAATTACTTTCAAACTTCAAAAAATAGTAAACTTGAAATCTTAAGAATGTACGCGCGCGTGTGTGTGGGTGTGTGTGTGTGTGCATTATAAATTTTGTTGGAGTTTAGAAGTTAATTAAACACTTTTTAGATAATAGAGATCAAAGGAAGCGTATACGTAGATAAAGAAATATGTAAAGATTTTGGCGCTTCAATTTTTTTACTTATTCCTTTATCTTTATTATCTATATTATTATCTCTAATATTGGGGGAAAAATTATTCTTATGAACTTAAAAAAAAGTAAACTTTAACTTCTTCAGAAGATATATGAAAGTAAATATAAATAAATGAATAAATAAAGACTTTCGGAGTTTGAAATTTTGACTTATTTCTTTATATGAATTATATTTTTTTAAGATGATTTTTTAAGGTGATATCTATATCAACTCTTGACCTAGTGAGTTTGGGTTTGTTTGGGTTTGTTGACTTATTTCTTCATATGAATTATATTTTTTTAAGATGATTTTTTAAGGTGATATATATATTAACTCTTGACCTAGTGAGGAATAAGCCAGCTAAAGAGCCATGTGCGTACGCAAAAGAATTCGAGATGTTGATAAAACACGTAGCGCGAAGAAAAGGAAATACTGCGGTGTATAAAAAACATGTTACGAAGACGGAAAGACATCTGTATAATTCGTAAGAACAAATTTAAAAGAGAAGACAATGCGAGGGGAGGGGGCATATGTGTAAACACCCTTAAAGGATATACCTTGGAAATAACTACGATTACTACTACGGGTATATATAAACTTTTCTGAAAAATGTATTTTCATTAATACATTTTTCGCTGTATCTATGTGAAAAGTAGTTATTTCGAGATAAAAAAAATAATCATTTTCAAGCGTCAAGTTTATAGTTTCAAGATACTTTGACAGAAAATTTCGGTGAGTTACGGTTGTCACATAATCATAAAAAGTAGCGGGAGAAAAAAATTTCTAAATTTTTTTTCCAGAGTTGGGGATTTTTTTTTCAGTCAAATCAATAGGCCAGTTAGCTTGTTTATTCAGCTTCAATTTAGTTTTTTTGTCTTTCTGCGTCAATTTATTGATGAGATATCCGACTTTGAATGGAAAAAGCTCCTTATGTCTTTGATCATCGATGTCTCAGTGACCAGTGATCGAACAGGGAATCAAAGGGCAGCTTTGGAAACTTGAATAAATTTTCTATAAGACCCTCTCGTAGATTTTTGAGCATTTTTTTCACCCTTAACATTAATTTGAAAAAAGTACAAAAAATCACTTTTTATGATTTTTGTATGATTGACCTGTATTTTGTATGAGTGACCTGTATATTTTCAAATTGAACCATCGAAACGTTTTTCCGGACGGATTGATCAAAGTTTTACAGAACAATTAAAGGAACAATAAAAAGGAAGGTATTGTTCGTGAAAGACCAATTTTCTTCGACTTTTTTCACAACTTTGCACAAGTTACGTGTTAAATTTAAAGAAAAAAAAATCGCAAAATTACAACAAAAAAAATGTATTTTTTTGGTTTCATTTCAGGAAACAATACTCACTCATTTTTTACACGTTTCGGTCGTTGCGCACCATAATTTTACTCATCTTTAATTGCATTAATTAAAAGTTGATACTCCGAAGGTGTATTCACTAGCCGACCTGAGAACATTTATGCGATTAATTCTCGATATTTTCTGTGAAGGTTATTAGGGTTGCAAAAAAGTTTTTTTTAAACAAGTCATTATCAAACATTGAAAAAAAGTTTAATTAATTCGATTAAAGACGAGTGAAATCATGTGGCGCAAAGGCCGAACCGTGTAAAAAATGCGTCGGTATTGTTTCCTGAAATGATTTACAAATTTAAAAAAGATTTTTTTTAACTTGTTCGAATTTTTTTCTTCTTATATTTAACAACCAAATAGTGCAAAGTTGTAAAAAAAAATCGAAGGAAATTGGTCTTTTCTTTTCGATGATGAAACGATGTTTATGACCAATACACCTGTTCCTTTAGATGTTTTGTAAAACTTGGATAAATCGTTTCGTAAAAACAGTTCGATGGATCAATCTGAAAATGTACAGGGCTATTGGGAGTACATTAAGCTGAAAAAAACCTGGCAACATTAGTTTTCCCATCAATAATTGTAAAGTACTGGTAGATTTACTGAAAAATAATGAAAAGTCATCTTTTAAAAATTTTTTTGCAAATTTATGTTACGGGGGAACAAAAATTCTCAATATTCTACGAAAGCGTCTCGTTAGGAATTCATTCAAATTTTCAAAGCTGCCCTTCAATTCCCAGTGCGATCATTGGTTGCTGAGATATCGATGATTAAAGACAAAAGTATCTTTTTTCATTCAAAGACGGATATCTCAGCAAAAAATTGACGACGAGCGGTAAAAAAACATATTGAAGCTGAATAAACAAGCTAACTCAAAAAAAATTCCCGAGCCCGTGGACACTGGTAAAAAAAACAAATTTGGAAAAAATAAATTCTCTCGCCTTTTCTTATGATTGCGCGATAACCGTAGCTCACAAAATATTTTGCCAAAAAATCTCGAAGCTAGAAACTTGAAGCTTCAAAATTAAAATTTTTTATCTCAATACCAGCATTTTTCACGTAGATACAACGTTTCAAAAAATTTGAGAAATATTCTGTTCCGTTAATTGTTTGGAGTAGTGTGTCTATAGGTACTTATATATATATATATATATATATATATATATATATATATATATATATATATATCTTCAGAAGACTCTTGAAGTGTCAAAGTAAATGAAAAATATTTCAAATAATGGAGATGAGATGAAAAATAAAGATAAAGAAATAAATAATGAGTTTCGGAGTGTAGAATTTTTGCTTATTTGTTTATGTTCATTATCTATTTTTTAAGATTTTATATATATATATATATAAAATCTTAAAAAATAGATAATGAACATAAACAAATAAGCAAAATAAGCAAAAATATAAATGTGTGTGTGTGAGTTTGTGTGTGTATTTTTATATGTATAAAAAGATAAGGGAATATGTAAAGATTGAAAACGCCAGAAATCTGCACTAATTTATTCAACTTTAGTTTTTATTATATAATTTTTATCAAGTTCAAATTTTGCTTCTATGTAAAAGTAAAAGTTTTGAGAGTTCAAAAGTAAAGGACCATCTAAGCATGCACGTGTCATTTCCGTTCCAACACACGCACACACACACACACACACACACACTCTCGTATACATGTATATACACAAAATGGGAAGTGCCATGTCCACATACATATATACCGCGGGAAAAGAGCATGTGCTCGGCGAAAACCGGGTCATGGAATATATTCGCGGAATTGCAAGTCACGAAAATAGAGTGAACGAGATATTTTCAATGTCACATATTAGCCCTCCGGGAGTGAAATTTCTGCGATGTTGGCAAATGCGAAACTCAACTGGTTTTTATCGCCGATAATTTTCGTGGTACTTTTGCCCGGCTACTCAATGTGAGTGCGTAAAGGGGAGAGGGAAGTAACGTGGTAAAATGTTCACGGCCTAAAATTCTTTGTCGGATGAAAAAGCGAAGGCGCAACGGTATCCAAAATGATGAGGTATAGCGGATGTCAAAGGAGATGGCGTATTTTTAATAAAAATATCGTCGACCAAAAATTCTATTTTTGTTCCGGTACTTACCATGAGCAACGATGTTCTATAGGGGCTGAAATATCCACTCGCGAATATTTCATCGAAATTCATTTCTTCGTAAGTATTTTCATCGTCGTAATCATCCTCATCGCTGTTCTCAAAATCCGTTCCCATTTTTTATTCACAGTTTCGCTCACTTCGCGTCACGGAGAACAATGACAATAACAAAAATAAAAAAAAATTAAACCGCCACGCCTAAAGCTATAGCACTGTTTTCGGCTCAACGGTTTCTCACAACGACAAAAAGGAACTTCCGGATGCTTGGCCACTCAATGATTCTCGCTATCGGAACGACCCGAAGTTTCTGCCTTCCTCGACTCGTTCATCCATACCGTTCGTACAAAAATGATGGGCACGATGGTTGATTGAAAAAAAAAAATGCACACGAAAAACAACAGTGCGGGGAAAGTAAAAAATCGGTTCGATTTTTGTCAAATTTTTGTTGCATTTAAGGGGGGTGGGGGAGGAATATTACTGCGTAATCGACGAGCCCGCGCTCTCAATTCCACGGTGCGTTCTAGACTACGAATAATCTTACGAACAGCTGTGACGATAACGCAAAGGGGAAAGGCCAGTGTGCGTGTTGTCCACGTGTAACTGGCGCTTTATCAGTTATGTACATCGGGCTTTTTTAAACATTTACACAAATCCACACAACTACATACACGTATATAGTAAAGAATTGAAATGATTTTTCTTCTCTCAGTTGTTAGCTCATGATTGAGTGTCCATCGATTTGGTTACGAGAACGAAAAAAAAAGAAAAAAAAAAAGTAAAAACGAAAAGCAGAATGGAAAGTCGATGTGAAAAATCGAGGGGTATTTCGTACGAGGATGCACACACCACGGACGTGTATTCACCATGATTTTCCAGTAAGGCTCGGCCTCATCGTCGCAGTAGGTGACAAAAACATTCGGGATAGTCGTCGAGCCCGCCGAAACTGACGAACTTCGTGAAAAATTCGAACCGGCCACCAAATTCCGTTCGACATTTTCGCTAAAACGAAGACAATCCTTTTATTTTTCATTTTTTTTTTCAACGTATTTCTGTCCACTTTTTTCCGAGAAATAACGAAAGAACGTTCCGTCCCGTCCACTCGTTCCTCACTCGAAGTGAAAAAACGGATTTGGCGGCAGAAGAAAGCTGTTTGGAAACGTACATGGAGATTTCTGTATTCGCTTCGTCCTTTCCTCCGCGCCACAAGGATATCGATCGTTTCGAGAGCCAGTCCCAGAGACACGCTAAAATTTGCCAGTATCTCCGCCAACCGGTACTCATTCCTGTATCACCGAATCGAACGAATTTATTTTCCTCGTCTTTTTTTCACGTATTTCCCCTCGCTTATTTTTCGCCACGCTCTCAACGCGAGGCACTCGGGTCGGGTCGAGCACTCGATAGTTTGAATAATTATGCAGAGGCTATCCAGTCATCTTCAATGATATTGAATCTGGCAGACGAGTGTCGTCAATCGAATGCATGTAATAATGATTTAATTCGTCGATCGTTTAAAGTTTTATGAAACGTGACACTGAAGAAATTCCGGATTAGAAAGCTTCAGAAATTACGGCGATTAATTATTATTACGAGTTATTTACTAATTATTTATGTATCTATACGTCATTATGATTGTCAACATATGGATTAATAATAATATGTATTATCAATTATATTTTCATATATTATCACTACTATTACTATTATTGATAATATTATTACTGTAACATTACTATTGTTATTATTATTATTATTATTATTGTCACGATATTACCATTATGTAAGTGACAACTGTGGCTCAACGTTAATAACTATTGTACTTCGTTCTTTTTTTAATTCGTTTGAGATTATTATTTATATATCATTATAATTATTAATATTTAATTATGATTACTAATTTATTATGATTAGTTAATATTTGTATTTATAATTGTCGAAAGAATTATTCCATAATTTTCACTTGATGTGTATTCTATTTTCGTTTGCTAACACGTGAAAATTGGTAAACCTTTCGATAATTAAAAAAACAAACAAAGAATTCTTGCGCTAGCCACTTTGGATGTGGAGAGAACATTGAGGGGGCAAGGGAGGCGGAGGAAGGTACGAGTGGAGCAATCGCGCGAACCGTCGAATTATTCACGTATCAATTGAGGAATAAATTGGCGTAGGTGGTGAGACGGAAATGATTTTATTTTGGCGAATACGGCCGAAAATAAGACAAGCACGAGGAGGTGAACGCAATGAGGTCGAGACGCGGGACGGAAGTTCACCGGCGCACGAGAACGCGTTATTGCTCTGCGCTACGGTTCACGAGATGTTCGCGACTTTCGTCGACGTCGTGCTACTCTTTTTGTTTTTCATTTTATCTCGTCCGTTCCTGCTCGCGCGCAACGAAAGCGTCCGCAGCGAGATAAATTTAGAGGGCTGATTTGGCAACGACCGTTTCTGTGCGCGCGCGTGCCGCGAAACTGCTGCAATGTTGCTTTTGAAAAAATAGCCCGAACGCGCGATTCTCATTAGTGTTCCTACGGTTATTCATGCAGAGGAAGCTTCGCGATGGTGTACGGGAAGAAAAAATTATTACTCTCGATATTTGTGACGTTTAAGGTTCGAAAAGAAAAAAGGCCTGTGCGTCGAGTTGTTCAGGGTTGTAGGTGGAATATTTCGATTCCTCGAAGGCAAATATAATACACAGAGCATTTTTTTCATCAATAAATTAGTAAATTAATTTATCAATCAAGAACCGAGGGAATGGAAATGGGGAATACGAGGGAGACTATTTGGGTTTGATCCAATGCACTTACACGGGGTCAGGAATAATAAATAAATATCCTCCTGCCACTTTTTTCATAGCAGCATACATAGTTACAAACTTCTGTACGTAACGCGATTGTACCTCCTCTCCGTGAAAGATACCGGTACAAAATAAAATCCTCATTGGATTACTTACTCTTTTGGAAGTACGGTAGAGCGAAGAGGCAACCGGGTCCACCAGGGCCGGCTGAACGGCGTTTAGGTCGCCTATGTAGAATATTGGACGACTCGTGTTCCGAAGATCCTTTACAATAAAAAATTGGATTTGAAACAAAACAAGAACAATTCGATCCTCGGATACTCGAGAGTATCAATATTTTTTTACCGGCGCACATTGAAACTTTTCTTAGTAACGCATTCTTGTCTTCCATACCTGATAGCCATGTTCCAGTTCAGTGTAAGACATGTCAGAGCAGCTCTCATTGAAACAGAAAAGCTGGGCCTTGTCGTGAAGAAAACTTGCCAGCCGCCCTCCCTGGACAACTGAAAAAAAAACATGACTTATCAACCTATATTCGTAAAACAAATATTTGTATCGTTATCCGCACATTTTTTAACAATAATTGCTTAAATAACTAAAAAGTCACTAAAATTGCTAATGATAGAGCTGTTAGAAGTTTTATAGTTCGTATTTTTTATTAATCCTTTGAGTATCTTTCACTCTATTCTTGACTTGAAATATTTAATTATTGGTTTTTGTTTAAGATTATTATTATCATGGTTATCGCGATGAAAATTATTGTCATTATTATTATATGCTATTCCGATAATGACGTGCCATCAAATAATAAATTTCCATGTTTTTACAAATAATGACAATGTCGTTTTGAATAATAACAATTTGGAACGTTACGGTCAACAGGGTATGGCAACTAATTTGGAAAGGACATTTTTTGCCAGGGTTCGGTCATATAAAACGCTCAAGTTATGACGTACGAGCGCAAACACGAATAGTAAGACTCTAGGTCTGTCGCGCTAGCTACACTTTCTACACTTTGACCAGATACAGTAATAGAAAGTCCACTGGAGGTGTAAGAAGTGTAGAAAAGTGTAGCTAAAACGAACAGACCCATTATCGCACAAATGGGTTACATTTGCATATGTATATGTTTCTCTGCGTATGTGGGCGTGTGTATGCGAGAGTGTGTGTGTGTGTGCAAGGAGGACGTCAGGACTTGTGTACATAACAGAGGCAAATTATTTTACAAATCGATAACTGGGACACGATCTTAACGCGTATGTGTAGAGATTCCAAGCCGAATAAACTAACCTGCCGAGAAATCAGTTTGCTTTTTCTCGCGAACGATTGAACGCCCGGATTGTTTACAAGACAGAAAAAAATTATTCTACACTGGTGGAATGTCACGGAGATGTACTTGATAATTTTGAATACGGCGACAATGGGCAAGTGTCAATTATGCCGATACGTTACGAATATCGAGATATCGAATAGGACAGAAGCGCAAGGGGGTATATCTACGTCGCCCACTCCTTCTCATTGCGAGTGAGGTCCGTGAAGTTGGCCAGTTAATATTTACTTTCAATGTGTTTTTTTACGGATGATTTATTGGTAATTTTTTATATAGTTAAAAGGTGTTTAGGTTGATATATTTTTTCTGGAAATCGAGAAACTGACCGACGAACGTTTTTCCAAATGCAATTAAAGTAAAGTCGATATCGGTAAGGCAACTTCACAGAGGTGGAGAAAATAATAGCAGCCGTTCGCTTCATCTGTAGCTGCTCTAGACGTCTGATATCGTTGAGTCGTTTACGTTAAAGTGTCAGAAAATGAGTGTTTTTAACCATTGTTATTAACGATAACGCTAAATCATCTGGCCATCCGGGATTTTATTATGTAAATATACCTGGATTTGATAGCGACTTTAACCCGGCCCCTCTTTCTCCCTCGCAACATTTCGTCGTATGCGAAATTTGAGGTTAGGAAAAGTGTCAAAAATTGTTCGATTATATCAACGCTTCAATTGTTAACAGTCGGCGTCATTCTCAGCGAATGACAAAATTGCTATCATAGTATACACGAACGGTTTTTCGTCCCCACAAGAAAACTCTCGTTTCAAACTCTTTACGAACATAATACAGCAGAAGTTGCTGGCTTTGTATAAAATGTTTTATTCGCTCGATTATTGTAGTATGTTAATTTACCGTGGTTTCTCCTAGATTCCAAAGGGATATTGAAGCAAAACATGACCTCGATGCTGGACCAGTACGAGAGGGCGTCGCAGCGCTTGAAGCCGACCGCTGCTGCTCCCAT
This sequence comes from Ophion costatus, assembly GCA_951751655.1. NCBI lineage: Eukaryota > Metazoa > Arthropoda > Insecta > Hymenoptera > Ichneumonidae > Ophion > Ophion costatus. Next base: position 48,545,192 of record OX632358.1, read on the forward strand.
GCGCCCTGACATTGTGAGTCATAATTGAAAACCGTAAAATACGTGATACACGCACTTCATCGTTTTAACATATTTGGCCATTTTTGCAAAGCAATAAAAAAAATTTAACCAACTCTGACATAATTGGTGAAATTTTTTAGACATTTTTCAGTCTTTTAATCAACATCTATAAATTATTTATTTGTTCTTGGTCTGAAATCGTCCAAATTATTCGTAGAGCACGCCAGGCTTCATCCAAATGAAGCTTCAGGAGGACGGACCGATCTTCAGGAAGCAACAAGTGAATTTTGCCCCAAGCGATAGAATTTGTCATCTGGCGGTCAGCAACAACTTCATCGTCATTGCCATGGCCAACAATATTATTCTGAGAATCGACATGAGGAATCCAGACAAGCCCGAAGGTGAAGATACTTTTAGAAATGTAAAAAATTCAATTCGATTTTTGTTCCTCTTTTTACATTTTGGTACTCTACGATACCCTTTTCTTTTTCGATAATCATAGAAATCGACATTTCCAAGTACACAACAGGCATGAAACTGTCCGATATATTCTTGGATCCTTTGGGCAATCATTTACTGCTTGCTCTGACACCACGGAACGGAGAGACACCTCCGCCCGATTTGTTTTACCTGCATAGAAAAACCAGCAAACTGAAGCAGGTAAGGAAACTTTGCCGCACTATGTTTCGTTTATGAAAATAAAGTGTTGGACAAAGAAAAAAATGGTGCGAATATAATATAAATTTAGTACCGCAATGAAAACGATTCAACCGCAAATGGTTATCAGCCTTTGTAATGATTTTTCCTGCACTTGTCAGAGGGAGAGGAAAAAAACTGCATTATGGAATATATCTTTGTGCTGGCTATCGACAGGCTGGAAAATTCCGCGGTCACAAAATCACTGCAGTGGGATGGAACTACGCAAACACGTCGGAGACGGTTTCGGGGCCGATATTACTCGGTAGTTCACGGGGCTTCATTTTCGAGACTGAGATTGGCCTTGACGGTGACAAAATATTCAACACGAGCCTCGAGCAGTACTGGAAACAGGTCTCTTTGCTTGATGCACTCGAGAGTGTCAAATTTGACATGTATACAATATGATGTACAATAGCAGCATAAAAATATGAACCAAAGTATGAAAACAAGCATGTTCGAGGTCATGCATTAAGAATTGAAAAGTAGGAGAGAAGATAAAAAGCACAATGTAACTTATTTCATTTTTTTATTATTGAAATACAGCCTCGAACATGCCTTTGCCTCGTATCTTGGCCGAGATCTGTAACTTTTCGTTCGGGCCGAAAATTTGTAAAGTGTGTTCGTACTTGCCGGCGGTATTGTAACTACTGGACAACCGAGGCTGGTGATTTATTCTCAAGTACAGCGCAACAAAGATGCATATTCCAAACGAAAATGACGATAACTTTCTAAAGTGACCAAAGACGAATTGAAAGCTCATTGTCCAGTTCGGGCAATATCAATCAACTTGATTGATTTTTTGCAATTTCGTAATCTCTTAACACTAGTATCGAAATCAATAATCCCTGAAAGACATTTCATTTTTTCCTGACGCAAAAAGCTCCCGAATTATTTGCCACTTTATGGCAGTAAGGAGGTAGACGGATTGGTGAGTCAAAAAAAGTCATTTATCATTACACCCTGCGGGAACACGATCTCCTTTCACCCGACGACGAGTAGTGGAAGACGCCAACGTTGACGTTGGACGAATATTTTTCTCAGGTTTTCGACATAGGCGAGGCCGGTAAGCCTCTGATAACCGGGATAGAGTTCCACAGACTGCCTAATTCCGACAGATACGCCATTATCGTGACGACCCTCATACGAATCTATCAGTATATAGGATCGGTCACCAATCCAAACGAGAAGCCTCTGCTTCAACAAATATTCAGCAAATATCTCAACGTCAAGGGTGAGCTCAACTTCAAGCCGACGAGTAACTATCTGGATCCATCTTAGGAGGCCGCTCATTAATATTAAAGTAACGAATGAGCTGTCCAGTTAAATGGGACGACGTCGTAAAAGCGAACGTTCGAAAGAAAACTACGTCGTAATATCATCCTCGACTTGGAGTATTCATGTTATCCATGTTTCCAGAGCGTTTCAATCAACTGGAAAGTTCTTTACCGTACTCGAAGATGCAATTTTACTACTCGACACCGAAAGCTCTGCCCAAGACGTTCGGCTGGTTGACGGAAACCGGAATACTTTATACCCAGGTAGGATTTTACCGCTCCGGAAAGCGATGGAAAAAACAACACGTCAAGTGGTCGGAAAAATCGAATGGAGGGTTTTTTCAGATCGATCCAAAGGTGGACCCCGAGAACATTTTGATCAATCAGCAAATGCTACCGTGCCCGGAAACAAGTCTGGCCGGAAGTAGAGTACCAAAATTGTTGGCACCTCTCAACTTCGTTCTTACGGAATTTCACGCTCTATTGCTCTACAGCGATCACGTTAAAGGTATCTCGTTGCTGAATCAAGAGCTCATTTTCGAGGACATTTACAACGACGTACGTACTCAATATCGGATAAATTATTGGCTTTTTTAACTCCCGGACCTTTCCTTTTGATCTCTGATAAGCATTTTTAATAATTGCCAACGTAAATGGATTGCAGAAAACAATCCATCGTATCATCGTGTAGTATCACTCATTGTCAAACGCAAACAATTTATTCATTTACAATATTCTCGGCAAGCTGGCAATATCATTTTTTTTAGTTATTCGGAAGACTGGTAAACATCACCAAAGATCCTGTCACCGGTTCTATTTGGGTATACAGCGAAAGAGCCGTATTCAAGTACAAAGTGACCAAAGAGGATAGAAACGTGTGGCAGGTAAAAAATAAGCTCAGCGTCTCACAGAAATTTATCGCCGTATAGTAGTCGCGAGACATTGGAAACTAATCGTTTTTGCTTCGTTGTCTCAAGGTATACGTGGAGAAAGAAGAATTCGAATTGGCTAAGCACTATTGCAAGGGAAATCCCGCTCATATCGATCAGGTGCTCGTCAAGCAGGCTGAAATGTTGTTCAAAAATAACGAGTACGTTTCCTAAAACAAACCGCGCTATTTAGCATCCTCGAATGCCTAAGTCCCGATTGAAACAACGGCGACTAACGGACCCGCCACTTTCTATTTACACCGCTGTTTTTTTTCTCTCAGATTCGAAAAGAGTGCAACGATTTACGCGGACACCCACTCGTCTTTCGAGGAGATATCGTTGAAGTTCCTCCAGGAATCGCAGATCGAGGCTCTAAAAACGTTTTTAAGGAAAAAATTGGAGGGACTCAAGCCACAGGACAAAACTCAAATAACGATGATCGTCGTGTGGGTCGTCGAACTCTTTCTAAGCCAATTGGGCTTGTTGCGGAGCAGCCAAATATCTTATCTCCACAATCCACGATACACCGAGCTGCAAAAGCAATTCGACAGTTTTCTGTGCATACCGAAAGTCGAGGTAACGATTGCGAAAATCCCCCCATACGAGACAATTACCAGAGATACAAGATGCACTCTTTCCCGCGAATGATCCATTGCAGGAATGTGTCAAACGAAATCTGAGCAAAATACATGACCTGATGGCGAGTCACGGCGACAAAGAAAACCTCATAAGACTGACGATAGTGCATCGAAATTACGAGGAGGTCATTCGACAGCATCTCTACAAAAACAATTATCTCGAAGCGCTCGAAGTCCTCAAGAGTCAGGGCAACAAGGATTTGTTCTATCAGTTCGTTGGCGTCCTTCTGCAGGAGTTACCGAAACCAACTATAGCAGCCGTTATATCGCAGGCCTCGCAGTTGCAACCGTCGAGACTCTTGCCAGCTCTGGTCTCTTGCAACAGCGACGAGAAACACGCAAGTCACACTCTAAACAAATTCCAACTCAATCACTTCAATTTCATCCCGCGGATCAGCGATACGATCTTAAATCAATTTTTTTCTCCCGCGGTTCGTCTCACAGGCAAAGGAAGTCATACGGTATCTGGAATTTTGCGTTTACAAGCAAGGATGCTCCGAACAAGCGATACACAATTTTTTACTCTCTCTCTACGCTACCTACAAGAAGGACGAAGTTATGCGCTACATCGGTTCCCAAGGTTCCCCATTTTTTCACGCTAATACAGTAGTCTGTTCTTTTCACAGAGGATTTATCGGGCGCCAATGATATTTTTCGTTTCAGGCCAAGACATAACGATGGTGCACTACGACGTTCATTACGCTTTACGATTGTGCCAGGAGGCAGGCTTGACCGACGCTTGCGTTCAGCTATCTGCTCTCCTGGGACTTTGGACGACCGCCGTTGATCTCGCTCTCACGGTTAGCGTAGACCTCGCCAAACAGATTGCCGCTAATTCTTCCCACAATGACAACGAACTGAAGAAAAAATTATGGCTCAAGATAGGTATCGATCTACACATTTTTACGTCTTCATGATTTTTGCGAGGGGGCACAAGTTTCCCAAGGAAGCCACAGAATTATTTTGGAAAATAAATTCCACCCAATCTTTTCCTCCGTCAGCCGAGCATGTGGTGCGTGAACGCGATGACATACAGCAGGCCATGGAGTTTCTACAGAATTGCGACTTGGTCAGGATCGAGGATATCCTGCCATTTTTCTCGGACTTCGTTACAATCGATCACTTCAAGGACGCTATTTGTAACTCCCTGCAGGTCTTAAACTCGTTTCCCTTTATTTTTTACTGAAATAATATCTGTTTATTATTTGATACGTAGAGAAGGAAAAAATCGCGCCTAATCGATGTTGCAGAAATGTCAGACCTTGTTTGACATCTTACCGCACGTTTCTTTTTTACAAATGCTGAACGGCTCTCCCTTGAACTCGTCAGGAATACAATCAGCACATACAAGACTTGAAGGAGGAGATGGAGGAATCAACGAAAGCTGCGAAACTCATAAGAAAAGAGATTCAGGCATTTCGCACGAGGTGCAGTTTCATTCACGTTCGGGACACGTGCCACGCCTGCGACGTACAATTGCTGTCGCGGCCGTTCTACGTATTCCCGTGCGGTCACAAATTCCACAGCGATTGTCTCGTAGCCGCATTGACGCCGATGATGTCGAGCGACCAACAGAACAGATTGGCCCAGTTGCAGGCGCGACTCACGGCTGTCTCGAAAAAACCGGAAGATCCGACGTTGATAGGTTCGACGACCCTCACAACCAGAGAACAGATAAAAGCCGATATAGACGAGCTCGTCGCCTCGGAGTGCCTCTACTGCGGAGATCTCATGATCGAGTAAGTGTTCGCTCGTTCAAATTCAATTTCTTTCTTTTACGCGTCCTCCAAGCGATTCGCAACACGAAAATCGATGAGCGTCCGATTACATTGCCATTTATCGATGTTTACAGATCTATCGACAAACCGTTCATCGAGGAAGAGAATTACGAAAGAGTGATGGCTGAGTGGGCTTGAACTTTCAACGTTTCGAACAGACAAAAAAAACCCACCGGTATTCGTGTACATAGAATATTTGTATGAAACAGGAAAAGATACACAAGCGAGCGACCTATCCAAAGATTTTGGTCAAATATGACATTTTTTCATTTTCTCTCGGTTGATTTTTCTATTATTCCACCAGAACCAAACTGTGTACAAGTGGGACGTTATGTTTTCTTTTATCGTGTATTTTTTTGTTTTGTGAAAACCTCGTACGCGGTAAAGGAATCGATAAACATTTGTACAAATTAGCATTCATATCCACACTCCCAATTGTAGGAGAGGAATACTCTCTTCAGTTCCTCGCACGATCGATCATACGATACGTCGACTATTCACGATATTAATGCCGTCAATCACCAATAAATATTCAGCCCTTAAGTATGAATTTCGCGTTCAAACGCCGCCGATAAATTCGCCCTCTGCCCTTTTGTCTCTCTTGCTCACCGACGTATTCCCGTAAACGTAATATCTTAACGGTTTGCTCGCCCATTCGGGTCCGGCGCTATCTATTCCGATTCTCGCGGAGTTTACAATTTTCAAGTCCTCGGAACACCCGTCGGTCTCAATCCACATTGATTTATAATTGCATATCGAGTATTTGCATTGGGTTCTCTCTATTTGAAGAGCGATGCAGAGTTTGGATGGCCCGCTGCAGATCTCGTGGTTCGCCAGCGTCCTTGATGCTCTCTGAGCCGCTTGGTGAGACTTCAATCGCGCGGCTCGATGCCGTCTCATCTCCTCGATACCCACGATTGGCTCGAGAGCCCGTAGCAAAACGGCGCTGCCTTTACCTGCACGCGTGAAGAATAAATTCACTTTTTCTGGCACAAATCCACCTATTATGGGTTCTCGTACTCCACGTATTCATAATTATTCAAGATCAAATCTCAATCTTTTTCCTTTTCTTTCTCATTATAACATACTGCAAGACGTATGCCTGATCTTCGAACTCGGCTTTGCGATTTCCCACACATCGATTTCCCAGCACGTAATAGCGTGAATTTTTTTCAGCCGAATTTTTGGCTGGTACTTCGACAATGAGAAAAGGATCGGAGCAGGAGTCTTCTTCCAGCCATAAAAAGCGAGAATTCCAAATTTTTGTCTCATTCCAATCATCCGCATCGATTGCAAACGCGGTACAAATTTTCCAAGGTTCGTTGCAAAGCTCCCGTGGTTCGATCTTTTTCGTATCGTCGCGCATCGTCTTAGGGCCCTTGCCGAGCTTCGTCTCGGTGTTTCTCAACAGCTCGATGTAATCAATCTCGCACAAGACTTCAAGCGCTCTGATCAGCACGTACGAATTGGCGTCTGAACTTTAAAAAATTTATTTCATCCGCGCAGTCCCTTTCGTATCTTTGGTCGCGTGTATCGCAAGATTTTTTTTCCAAAGAGGAAGTAATAGAGAAATTCCAAGAATATCATTTTGCCATACCTCCGCTTGAAATGTTGAAGCAATGATACATGCCATAGGTGAGGTAGACGTAAATGGTGCCCGGCGCCATGTACATAGGTACGTTACGCGGGGTAACTTTTCCTTCATACGTTTGCGAAGCTTTATCCACTTCGCCCAGATAGGCCTCCGTCTCGACGATCCGACCTTTCAAGATCGTTCCGTTCTCCAAGCGACGGACCAAAATTTTACCTGGGATGTAAGAAAAACTGCTAGTGCGATTCTCTCAATCTCAATATGAGGATAACTTCCTCGATGGAATGTTCCATGGTCATCTGGATCGCTTGGGTTTGTTTGGTTTACCTCGGACATTATTCACACTGTTATAACATGCTGGATGGAATGTTCTATGGTTATTAGGGTTTGTTCTAGTTACCTTGGATGCACTTTACAATGAAATCTTTAATGGAATTTTCTGCAGTTTGGGTTTGTTTGAGTCACCTATGCGCACGACAATAAAATCCTTGATGGAATGTTCGACTCATTTGGGTTTGTTTGGGGTGCCTCTGATGAATAAATGCCATCAATGAAATCTTTGATGGCATTTTCTACAGCCGTTTGGGTTTGTTTGGAAAGATCTTACATATTTTTATCCAGCAATCCTTAATATGTACCATCGCCTTAAGTTTTTCCGAGACCCAATGTACAATCGTTCTATGCAATTTTGTAAAAATGTACCCAATAATTTTTTGGCCAAGTCCTCGCATGGTACATCAAAGAAAGAGTAGGGGAGCCTTTTGGAGCTCGATTCTTTTTCTTCCTGCGTGACGGGTGGATCTTCCAGCTGCTTCAATTCTTCCCTCATCATCGCTAAGTCCACAGTTGTCCTCAATTTTTTCGTCTTCAATGCTTTAGGCTTTTTCTCCTTGGGATCATCAAGGCCTGGGCGAAAGGGCGAAGCACCGAGGTATAATAATTTTCTCTCAAGTAACATTTGTCTGGGATATACTTACGATCAAGATGTAAATTCTCGAAGGACAATTTGTTCTTTGGCTTCGTGGCGGTGGTCTTGGCTTGCCGCGCAGAGTCATTCTGGGCAGTGAAGAATTTCTCTGGCGCCACGCTACTTGCATTTTTGAGTGAACGCAGAGCTCGAGTTCGCTTCATACTTTGCGCGGGACAAGTATCCCGATTGCCTTATTTGCCGGTGAGGGAAAATTGTTTTTTTCTGGCTATCGAGCGATTACTCGCTTTTCGTGAGTCATTTTTTGTTTCAATGAGGGAAAAAAAAGTTGCACTCCAGAGGGAAGAATAATGCGATGTTTACGTCCTTCGAATCTCAACGTATTTGTATTATGGTAAACCGAATTCGAGACGCTTGAAGTTTACGACGAAATTGAAAAGAGCGCGCAAGCTTACCAACTTTTTCCTGCGAATCTTGTGCATACTTACTTAGTGCTCGGAGCAGACCGCGCGCCAACATCCCTCTATAGCTCGATTTGGCAAATGGAATTTTTATCGCAGATCTTATCTTTATTGTCTATTTGTGTCGTTAAACTGCGGTTGCCAATGTAAACATACCCAGGCAAATGTTTTACGCTTGTTGGGCATTTTCCGTCACCAGATGGCCAGAGACAAATAGAAGGAGAAGGAGGAGGAGGAAAGCCATACTTTGCGATGAGTAGCTCTACGATCAAGCAAACCATTCCCAAATAATGCACAATATGACATACATTTGAACAGAGGACATATAAAAGTGTGCACATATAAAGCATTTGCAATGAAAAGTAAAAATGTGTCGTTTAAGTTCATTGACAATGGGTGGACAACATTGACTTGATAATCGAATATTACGTTAATAATAAATACAGTACGGTCCATCATTTCGACATTAAGCATTAAGGTTCAAGATTTTTTGGACCCGGGAAAATATATTTCGTACCATCGAAAGAATTTCTTCAATAGCTTTCTTGCTATATTCACGCTTAGTGATGCAAACGTGCGCCGCTTCGGTGGCGCCACCGCACTATTCTCGATGTATAAATCGGCCTGACAAAGAATTCGAGGGCCTAGGAAAGGAAAAGTGTGTCGAGTTTAGCGTCGAAGAAAAGTGCTAAAATGTTCAAAAGTTACTTCGGCAACCTAAATAAAAAATCCATTTCATCGATTCTCCTCTAACCGCGTGTATTAAAGGAAGCTCTGCAAATTAAAAGCATTGCGGAGTCGACGATAATCGACCAACGCATTATTTCATCCGTATCCAATCCAACGAATGCAACATTTTCTACCATCGCATACTATCGTAATAACCATAATACTGATAAAAAATCGAAGTAATATCGCAGGCAACTAGGATCAGTGGGCACAGCGTAACGGATTATTGTCAAAAACAGACATTCATCATTGATCGTGTAACAACGAAGTTCACGAACTTAAAGAAGACGATAATTGAGTTTGCTTAGTAGCCATAAGAGTGTGGCAGTAGCGTAGACAAGTCCCACATTAATTGAATATTTACGGACAACGGGGGATAGCTTCAGTTGCGTCTTTCCTGCCGGAACCTGTACAGTTTCCGGTCACGTGACCGGAATATCGGTCCCAAAAATGTCTTGAAGAAGAACCATAGAAGATCGTGCCACTCGGACTTTTGGTCCCGCCCCGTTTCTGGTAATCATGCACTCCGGTGTATCTTCTTCGGCTCGTCTTTCTCGACCTGGCCGATTTTCCTCCTCGCCATGTCATTCTGAATCTGAAGGAGGGATTTACCTCGGGTTTCGGGGACGAATAAACACGCGAAGACAGCCGAAGCTATACAGCTCGCGGAGAACGTCCAATAGACGTATCTCTCGCCTACGAGATCGATAAAGGGCTGAAAGCTCTTGGCGGTGGTGAACGAGAGGAAAGCGGCCGCGGCGCTCAAGGTCATCGAGGCCGCGGTTTTGATGACCGGCGGAAAGATTTCACTTACGAGGGCGCAAGGTACAGGCACGAGGCCCCAGGCCATGCTGACGTTGTAAAGCACAAGGGACGATACCGGAAGCCAATCGCAAGTGGCCAAACCGGAAGTGAGCGCGTGGAAGTGATAGCCGAGAGCGGCGAGGGCGAGAGTCGCGCCGATGCTCGAGATAACGAGCAACGTGCGCCTGTTCATTTTGTCGACGACGACGGTGGCCGTCACGGCCGCCAAGACCGAGCAGAAACTCAAAAATATCACCACCGTGCTCGGTGTAAGATCGATATTGCTCTTGATGACGATTATCTCCGCGTAATAACTCATCGTATTGTTACCGGCGCAGTACAAAAAAACACTCAGACCGAGCATGACCGCCAAGTTCTTGAGATTCATCGGTTTCCCAAACTCGGCGATCCTCTCTGCCAGAGTGACGTTCTTCATGTTCCCAACGAAGTCCTGTAGTTCCATCAACTCGGCTTTCACGTCCAAATCCCGCTGGCCCTTGTACCATCGCAAAGATTCTTCCGCCTTGGACGCGTCACCGTTGATCGCATGGTGATACGGCGAATCGGGCACCAACGAGAACAGCCCTATGAAGACGCCCGTTATCCCCAGTGTCACCATCGAGAAGTCCTCCATCCTCATGTACGGACCGATCACGTTGCCCAAAAACGCCCCGATCGACGCCACGTTCAGATTCAAAAAGATCTATACGATCGTAGATCGACAGCGCTTGAGAACATAACGTACATCCGCGCGGACACTTTGCACGAACTCTCCGGCGAAATTCGACTCACCAGCGAACCGCGGATCTTCGGATCGGCGATCTCGCCGACGAAGAGAGACAGACCGGACCATACGATACCGGACGCCATGCCGATGAAGAACCGTGCCACGTAGAGCCAGGAAACACTGCTCGCGACCATTATGCATCCCCACCCGGAAGCCATCGGTACCGCACCCAACAGGATGCTCTTTTTTCGGCCTATCAGACCTGTCGGCATCCTCGGCAAACATTAATATACTCTAGATCGATCGGATATTTGCGTACAGTGCGATCTTCCCGTGAAAGAAATTAGGAGGGCAGCCATAAAAAAAATCGGGCCCCGTGAGGGTTTGGATATGGATTCCCTACTAGGGCTTCCCCCAATACAATCGGACTAGGCCCCGACAGGAAAATAACAGGGTTGGGTAATTTATTTAAAAAAGGCCGCAGCGAGTAAAATGATAAAGGGCCCAGACGGGTTTCATCAGGGGAGTGGTTGTTACAGGGCATACAATATAAACTGTAAAACTGAACTTGTTTTTTTATTTTCTAATTTCGAGGTGAATAATAAATAATCCTTTATTTGAAGAAAATAGTTTTTATTATTGCTAAACACCTCGCTTGCTATGTATCCACTAATAAAGTTGATCATAGGGCACCCGTGAAAGAAATTAGAAGGGCAGCCATAAAAAAAAATCAGGCTCCCTGAGGGTTTGAATATGGATTCCCTACTAGGGCTTTCCACAACACAATCGGACTAGGCCCCGACAGGAAAATAACAGGGTTGGGTAATTTATTTAAAAAAGGTCGTAGCGAGTAAAATGATAAAGGGCCCAGACGGGATTCATCAGGGGAGTGGTTGTTACAGGGCATACAATATAAACTGTAAAACTGAACTGGTTTTTTATTTTCTAGTTTCGAGGTGAATAATAAATAATCCTTTATTTGAAGAAAATAGTTTTCATTATTGCTAGACACCTCGCTTGCTATGTATCCACTAATAAAGTTGATCATTATAGGGCAGTAATAGGGTTGCTTCATGGCTTCGATTGGGTTCTGTTGAGGCAACCAGTCGGGCCCTGATTTATAAGCCTCTTTAGGCCCTCGTCGACAAAGTGTGACCAGCCTCGATGGGACCTGGTCGGGTGCCATTTTAGGACCCTTTCAGAGTAAGGGAAAAATAATCGGGGCCTAGTCAAAGCCCTGGCTGAATTACCAGTCGGGCCCTGATTCAAACGCCTCTTAAGGCCCTCATCGACAAAGTGTGACCGGCCTCAAAGGGACCCGGTCGGGTGCCATGTTAGGGCCCTTAAAGAGTAAGGGAAAAATAATCGGGGCCTAGTCAAAGCCCTGGCTGAATTCTTTCACGGGTTATTGACGTCACTTATGGAAACGTGCTTCGTGGGTGGTCTGGTCTCACCTTGAAAAATCGCCCCGAGCACCGAGCCGATGAATCTGCCGAGGTTGAGAAACGATGCAACCCAGGAAGCCTCGGAGGCTGTCAACTTGAGGGCAAGCTCAGTTTCGGCCAAGGTCAGTTGCGCTAGGTACGGCGACGTCCAGCCGTTTCCCAAACCGGTCGACAATACCGCCAGGCTCACTTTCCACGGGATGAGCAATGTAGCGCGTTCGAACAATACAACAAAAATGGCAAACGTTACCCCAAGTGATCAATGACAGATAAGTTTTTTGCCATGTTTGCAACACTTTGCTTTTCGCGGTATACTTTTTTTCGCAATTTCTAACGTCCCGGAAAATGCTTGGCAATTATTACGATCCGGTCTCAAGCATGAAGAATTTTTTCCGAACAGCCGAGTGTGCGAAGATGATTTACAGTTTTTTTTGGCAATTTCACAACACCTTCCCTTGGCCGACATTTTCTTTTAATTTCAGTTTCAATTGTCTTAATCCGTAAAAGTGCCTGCCAAGCGAGAATCGAAGAAGAAAAAAATGAAGAACGCTTACTGATCGAAGCAACGAGCCATTGCGGCCAGTACGGTAATTTTCCAATGAAATATGTCATTTTCCTTCTTATGTGATCGACGAGAAACGCTCACGGGCCAACGGAGAAGATCGAGATACTCGCGCGCTCGAGGGATTCCCGTCCCGTTGCACAAGACGAGAGTCGCGGACTGATACTGATGAAAAATTCAAATAATTTATCAATCGTCGTCGTTTATTTTTATCGAATTATTTTCGAGATCAGTGGAAAATCATAGCCAGGCAGCCGACACCTGATTGCCGACCTCGCGAGGCAAACACGACTGTTTTGTGCGAGATAACGTTTAATATAATGGGCATATTTATGATACGTCGAGAGTATTCCACTACAATAAGATGAAGGCGATTCGTTGAAAATCAACGTTCCACCTTTCGTCGTGACTTAACGCCTCCCGGCTGTCTTTCCGTTCCCTGCGATGCGGCTGAATTTTACAATACGTCAAACAGCTGTACGAGTTTCCCTCCTCTCGTATGTACCCGATGAATAACCTCATTGTGTTTGTTAGATATCGAAATAGGAAAAGAAAAAGTACCGTGGAAAGATTGCCATCTAATGTTCCTCGTACACAGAATATAAAACAAAAAATATTGCAGAAAAAATTTTTACGAACGAGATTTTCGTCCTGCCGCCAAAATAGTGTTTTGTGCAAACGAAAACCAGTTGACGAAAAATATTGGCACTTTGAATAATAATTATCAGGTGGTTGCATATGAAACCGTTCAATGTTGGTACTCCACGAATAAATATTTGAGAACAATCAGTCAAATGTGAACATTCGGGTTGTAGTTTTACCGAGTGCAAGATTTAGTTGTAATTTTTAAAAAATGTTGGGTACTCATTTATTTCACTCTACAAGATCAATTTACTGAGATACATATTTACGACTAATGCCATTTGTTAAATTGCTCAGCAAGTACTGTCGTGTTCCTTATTAAACCTCCACAGTAAAATTACCAAACTACTTAATCTTTTGCTTTTGCTTAATAAATGTCATATTTGAACTTCTTCGTGCTATCGGAAGCTCAATTTATTGGACTTTAATACTACATTCACACATTTCCAGTGAATCTTTAAAATACAAAGAATGAAACCAATTTTAAAACTTTATCGAAAGCCCGCTTTGCCCAGGGGGTGGCCTAAAGCGGGCACGGCTTCTGGGCAACGTAGACGATAAGGCGAGGGTAAGGCGAGCGAGTTTTTCCCCTGAGATTAGGTATAAATAAGTATAAGGCAGGAAATTATAGGGAAAAGAAACTATGAATGTATCTACACATTTTATTGCACATAAATCATTATCATTATCGTAAACGAATAAAAACTTAACTTTTTTTCTTCAGAGTCAGTAAACTTTATTTTTTTGCCATTGGATTTTGGTCGTTTCTTCTTTACATTCAGTGCACTTTATATTTCTTTATGTTTTTTCTTAACATTCAGTAAACGCATTTTTCACATGTTTTAACATATTTTAACATAGTATGGCACGTGCCCGCTTTTCCCTTTTTTAAAAATTATATTGGAAAACAATTATTGGAATGCAATCAAGCAAATATGACTAAAAAAAGTGGGATAGGCATAAGCAATAGTCACATTTTAGTATTGGTCTATTGTACTCACAAATAGACAAAACCCGATGTACATACCTTGATTTTTTTTTTCAAAACCCGTGAAATTAATTTTTTCCTTTGCCACATGAGCCGCGCGGTCGGTCGCAGTTGAGCTTCACGACTACGACAGGTCGGGCAGGACGGGGGCAACGTCCCCACGTCGCGAAAACGCGGTACGTTTAAAAACGTTAGTAGTATGGAGGATGTCCGCTTTAGGCCGGATGCCCGCTTTGGCGCCCCTTCTCCTATTCGTAAAATTACCTACTCGTAGTTTCCATACTATTATGTATTAAGGTGGGCAACCAATTCAGATGCTTCGAAAAGTCTTAAGAATACACTCTGAAAATTTAAAAACGATATTCGGATTCCTTCCAACGGTATGTATATAAATGTTAAATACTCTCCGCTTGACTCCCCAGCGCTCGACTCTCAACCACTGTGACGGGTCAAAACATTCGATTTAATGTTGTTTTTTCTCAAAGTGTACATATTCGAGAATATGTGCAAAAAATTTCAAGTGAAAGTATTGAAAAGTGACCAAGTGACAGACGATTTAGTGAGAACAGGTAGCGCAACGATTTACACATACTACAAATTGCAATCGCGTTTTTCGCGAAACGAAAATTTTTCAATTTGCGGGAATCATAACTGAAAAACTCACTGATGGATTATCTTCAAATTTGGTAAACGTTTACATAATACTATTTATTAAAACATGAACCCAAATTTTGACAGATTAGATTGTTTTAAACAAATCTATCATTACAAAATACCGGGGAAAAAATGCTAAAAATCCATAATTTTTTTTTTCAAACACGTTCCAACATTCAATTCTCGATTTTTTTTTCAAAATTTAGGTCCATGTTCTTAAAAAACATCTCAAGAATGTATAAAAATGTGTTGGACTATTTCAGATGCGAATTGCGAGCTGCACAATTCCCGCAAGACGACAACGGCGATGAGGACGTGCCAAGGGACACAGCGGATTACAGCGTAATTGATGCATGAAATAACTTGAAATAATTACCAGAGATGTATGCAAATATCAATAAATTATTGTCAGAGTTGTGAAAATTTCCGTTTTTTTTTCACAATAAAAAAATCCAAAAAATCATCGTATTTTCGGTCTCCTAAAGTGGTTGCCCGCTTTAATCTTGTACTAATTTTGAAATGCCATTACGTGTTGTGTCCTGTCGATTACATATTTGGCAGATGTGTATAACATTTGTATGGGACCACGGACCACATAGATGTGTTTCCCTAAACAGCAAAAAAATAACCATTCAAATCGGACCAGACAACACGGCGTAATAGGTGTACATAAATATGAAAAAAATAAAACAAGAAACATACATAGCCGATGAACAGTTCGAAGCTGGTTTAAAATGGTTTTATTTGAAACGCTTGAAAGTAAAATTACGTACTCATAGTTTCAATACTATTCTGTATTAATTACCAGGTGTGGAAGTATGATACCGGAATTTCCCTATAGATGGTGCTAGCCGTCAGTTTAGGGGTCGTAAGACCCCTTCTGCAGCGCCATCATCTCCCTCTAACAGCTGACGAAGATTTTTGACACACAACAACCCAAGTTCCCTATACCGTTGTACTTTTCTATAACCTTGAACATGTCGAGTTTTGTGCCTACGAACTACGATTTGCGGACAGCGTTGGTATTCTGTTATAATTTGAAGAAAACTGCTGCGGCATCGCATCGAATGCTTGTCGAAGCTTACGGTGAACATGCTCTTGGTAAAACACAGTGTTTCGCGTGGTTCAAAAAATGCAAAAGTCGTGATTTTGACGTGAGAATCGAAGAGCGTGGGAAACCACCGAAAAAGTTCGCACACAACGAATTGCAAGCCTTTTCGGATGAAGATGATGCTCAAAGGCAACAAGAACTCGCGAATCAATTGAATATGACGCAGAAAGCCGTCTCCATTCGTTTTTATCATTTTCAAACAACAGACGTGTAATTTTTACAAAAAAAATCCGGTTTCATACTTCCACACCTGGTATGTACTAAATTTGAAAATTCCAATATTGAAATTATGTAATTTTATTTTCATATAAATATTTTTCGCTTGACTATACGAGCGATAAGTGTCCCACCCTGCCCCTATCCTGTATTAATTTTGTACTAACTTTGAAAATTCCAATACCGAAATTATGTAATTTTATTTTCATATAAATATTTTTCGCTTGACTAAACGAGCGGTAAGTGTCCCACCCTGCCCTACCGTAGCTATGACCATGACTTCCCGCAAATGTGACTTGTTCCGAAAAAAAAACTGATAAAGACAATTAAAATAGATGATGCAGAAATGTCACATAACGCGTTTCAGCGGCACTCCATGAACCTATCATCATGTGAAGTGGCAACCTTCAATTCGAGAAACGAGCTTTCCTAGTGCCATCTATCGCAAGCGGGTGCTTTCTCATGCACTCAACGAATAGTTTTCGCGAGCACGGAAGTCATCCATA
Source organism: Ophion costatus (assembly GCA_951751655.1). Lineage (NCBI taxonomy): Eukaryota > Metazoa > Arthropoda > Insecta > Hymenoptera > Ichneumonidae > Ophion > Ophion costatus. Next base: position 48,561,874 of record OX632358.1, read on the forward strand.
TGCTGATTTTTTAAAATAAAATAAGTAGTCTGGATAGTCGGTAGACAAAAATCCCCGGTAGACTTTATCGCCAGCGGATATCGTCACGGCATTGGCAGAAAACGGTCGGCAGGTAAGCGCCCTCCTTAAGCGTCTCAACCTCCTTAAAGTCTCACCCTCAACAAACGCGCAGAGTCTACCCTTCTGCATCGAACGTCCCTGCCTCATACGTACACCCCCAACGAGCGTCCTCGCGCGTTCGTCGAGGGTTCGTCCGTCGCGCAGGCAAAAGCCACCCCTGTGTCGCTCGTACGTTTACGCGCGACCTCGTGAACTTCCGTGAATTTCGTGACGGTTCACGTGGTGGGGTGGTCTCAGTGCTGATCGCGCAGTCGCCCCACGAGTCTCGAGGCTCTCGTCTTCGTCGCGCGTTCTCGAAAAATCCCCCCTGTGCCGTACCACTTTAATATTATTCATCGATAATAATTATTATTATCGTTACGTGGAGGAAGTGCGCGCTAGACAGAGTGAACAAGTTCGATTTTCCAAAACCGGAAGTCGAGATTCTTGCGACGAATACGATCGAGTGAAACGTTCGTCAACGAGGACGGACGATACGTTTGGGGACGAGGAAACAAGGGTGCGATTCCAGTTTCATCCCCCGATCGAGTTCGCGCTCGTCAAGTGCCTCGAAAGTGATCGGGCAAAGGGAATTTCGTGGATAATATTGACGCCTGAGGGCAAGAAGTGAATGCGTGTGTGCGTATGAGGGAGGAGAGAGAGAGAGAGGGAGAGAGAGAGAGAGACAGAGAGGAGATACGTGTATACACGAGTATACGTGGAAGGGCTGATACAGAGCCATGTCGGTCGTGCGTGTTTGAGCCACGGGCGTCAGGTGTCGCCCCAGTCGCGCCAACAACCCTTACTACTCCCTCGCTACCCTTCTCTCTCTCTCTCTCTCTCCCTTGGCCTGTTTCTCGTGGCGGAGAGGGGTATTTTGAGGGTTTTTAAGCGTGCGGTCGGGGGCGGGAGGGGTGCTGCGGACCAAGAGAGATGCAAAGCCCTCAACCGAGTTGTTAACCGAAAATCTCCAGTTTCATGTTTTTTAAAGATTTTCATCGTGATAAGCCTTCCTTCTTTGGCGCGTTACGCTACCTCCAACTTCTGGTTCGCGTCACGCTCTCGGAGCTTCAGACGTTGCCAGTCAACGAGGATGGCGTACGTGATCTTTTCTCGTAATTGAACAAAATCGGGGACAAAGGAGAGCCTCTATTTGCGTGTATACTCGCGTGTGTGCGCGTGGAAATAACGACATATTTTTTACGAGGGGTTTTTCAAGCCGCGTGTAGACCCGCGCGAGCTTATTCGTCGTGTTGTTGTCGTGGAAACTGCGAGAGAAGGCGGGGTGTCGTGGTTTTGGGCACTCTCGGTTCTGCCCTAACCTCCGAATCTCGCGGTTGAGATAAACGTTCGATAGACTGGCAGAAGCTGCAACTTTTTTGGCAATTTTCGTAACCACCTGGCGACTAGTAGGGGGTTGAAAAGGCAAAACAATAGTGAAAGAGAGCGAGGGAGAGAGGGAGAGGAAAAAAGCTCGACTGGCGCGATACCGAGCGACGATACGGTGGAAAATAGCGTTAAACTGTGGTCCGAAGCACACGGGAGTGTCGCGTCCACCATTTTGAGTGCGCGGGGTTATTTCGTCGCGTATGTTGTGCCGCGTTGCACCCCGAAGTGTTATCCTTTTTTCCCCTTTGCTCTCCCTCTCCCGTGCTCTCTCTCTCTCTCTCTCTCTCCCTCTCTCTCTCTCTCTCTCTCTCGCTCTCTCTGTCCTTCACCACCACCAGTGCAAGGTATTTTTCGCCTCTCCGAAGCAACAAATAAATTCCCTCCATCCCTCGGAAAAGCTCGAAACACTCTTAGACTCCTTTTTTGCCCGCTACTTCGTGGAAGACGTTCGCGAGAGTGACAGAACAAGCGAGTGCATCGACGTGCGAGACGTCGATCAACGAGAGATTTTTTCTCGAAAAATGCTCATACGCGAGGCTGCCTGAGGCTGTTTTTCGTTCGTTTTTGCTCGCATTGCTTCCGTTAGAAAATCTCCCTCGCCCTCATTGGAACACAAAGAAAGCCAAGCAGTCGAAACCGAGATCAGCTGGTCGTTTTTCTTCTTCATCTGCGAAACACCTGGAACGTCCGAGGGCAAGGAAAAAGCCGCGCGAGTCTCGCGCTTCGATGGAATTCGATCAAGTCGCGCGAAAGACGGCTGAGGGGTGGAAAGTGTTGGTATAGACGCGACGTGGTGCACGATGTAGAGAGCAGCTGTTTCGCGAAACAAAGTGGATTATCAAGCTCGCGCGACTGTACGCGCGCCCTCGCACCTTCCTCTTTCCCACCGATGAAGAAAGCACACGCGAGCCTCGCGTCTCCCTTTTCAACCCCCTTTTACTTCCGAGTGTGCTTGGTAACAGCGGAAATATCGGCCAAGGAGCCCGATCGAACCAACTTTCCGATGAAACGTCAAAACGTGAAAGACACGAAGAAAAGCAGACGAGCGCGTGCGATATTGAGAACAAGAGCTTTCGCTCGAAATAATCTTTCCGCGTTATGAGGTACACGCGTACCCTCACCTTCGACGGAAGTATTCGGGAAATGACGCGACGATGATTGAAAAGTAACGATGGATGAGCGAAAGTTTTTTTTTTTGTTTTCGTTCGAAATTGCAATTATACAGATCGTGGAGAAGGAACGAAAGGATTTATCGTGCGTCGGTGTTTCGGTGTGCCTGTGTGCGTATGCTCGTGATACTTGCGGCGGCGATTTTTTCCACGTGTTCAGAGTGATTGTTTTTTTTTTTTGTTTTTCGTTCGGTGCGTCGACCAAAATTGTTTTGCCAATTGACGTTCGAATGATCGTCGCGTGATCTCATAGTAGACGATGGGGCTGCGAGACAGGCGGGACCGGAAGTGACGCCGAGCAGAAGTCCGTATGAATGGTATTCATGGATCTTTCCACGGAGGACAAAGCGTGTAGATTTAAACGTAAAAAATAAATAAAAACAGAAACGAATTCGTTACGCCACGAGATGTATGTTGATGATAAAACGTGTGACTTCCGTTCGCGAAAAAAAGTCACGGCGAAGATTTCTGCCTGTTCGACGAGTGCGTGATTTTTATTTTTTATTCTCCCTGCGTAATCGTGTTAAACTTTGTATTGTGATCTTCGTGTTTCCACGATTTTTTATTGCTTGCTTTTCGTTCCCGTCGATTATCTTCGTCCACGTGAAGGATTAAAGTGCGAGTTTGCAGCTTGAACCACAAAGCACAACAGGGGCGGTAAGTGTGAGCTAATTTTTTTTCGTTGGTGTTTGAAAAGTCCACGTATCGAGAAAATTGAGGTTTTATTGCCGAAAATGAAAAAAAAACACGGATCTTTTTCTTTTGCATCGTTTAATTAATTTTCTTCCAAATCCCGCTATTCGGTATTGCCATTATTTTTTCATTCTTCTCAGTCGCCCACTGTTACCGTCAAAAATTGGGCGAATAATTGTTTCTTAAATAATTAATTATAAAAATTATTCTCGATTTAGTTTACTTTTTTAATTTACAAGCGAGTCTCTATGCTGCTAAGTGACCACCCATTCAAGTGTTGACACGGGTCAACCCCGCTTAATCATTTAAAAATAAATTAATCAATCTATCAACATTCCCAATAGTGTGAGTCGTCGTCGCCCCCCCCCCCCCCCCCCCTCACTCTCTCTGACTCTCCGATGTCGCCGTCCTCGTCTACACCGTTTCACGCCCACACTCAATTTACGCAATACTCGCGCACGCATCGCGGAAAAACTCGTAAAAATAAAAGACCGTGGAAAAAAAACCGTAAATGTTTACGACCTAAGAACTGTGTGTATAACACTTATTGAGTCGTAAAATAAATTTAGGCCTGCGATGTATCATGCACGAACGATAAAACGGTACCGACCGAAATGGAACAATCCTTGAATGGGAAAGTGGCGAAATTTTAGTGCCGGAATTCCTTTGGATTTATGACGCGGTCCATTTTAGCAGTGTCTTGCACGAGACACCTTCGACTAAATTTATTTTGAATAAAATTTCATCTCAGCCCGTTACGTATACATGTGCCCTTGTGTGCGTGCATGTGTTGGTGACAATAAATGTCAATCTGATTCATAGCTCTCGGAGAAAAAATCGGGCGAATAAAGCTACTCCCCCCCCTGTTGGTGATTCCATCTCGAGATTATGATTAATCATAGCGTAGGGTAGAAATCCATATAAGAGAGATTAAACGTCACGTCCACCCTTCTCAAATATGCCAGACTATGTATATGTGCTTTGAGGCAGCCGATTGTGTGAACAAAAATGTTTTAATATTATAATATGTCACGGAATCCGAAATGCACGACGAAATCACAAAAGTGTGTGACAAAAAAAGTTATTTTCGTAGTTACATATGAAGTTCTGAGCTCCCCGATGTAAATTAATTCAAGCAGCTCTCTTTTCAATTGTAAATTTTCCAGGTGTGCTAATACTTTTATTCGATTGTATCGCCGCTTGACGTATTACAAATCAAGATACAGTTTGAAACAAGGGACCTTTCTTGCGCTGATTTATATTTCCGGTTAGCCTGGTTGGTATGAATGGAACGAGACGTTGATTTACGAGTGGACATACAATCGAACAATGTTTTTTGGTGCGCGAAGTGAAAAAAAAATATTGCACAAATAAGATGATGCGTGAGGTGAAAGGTGGAAAGATCGATGCACTAATAATTAGGATGAAGTTAATTGGGCCATTTCTCGTTCAATGTAATTTCCCTCTTACGATAAAAGTCGCGGCGGAGAACTCGGCGGAGAATCTCGGGAACGTTGGCACGATAAACTTTTGCGCGCAATGCTGAGTGAAAAAAGATTATTTCGGCATTATGGCGTTCGCCCTTTTGCAACGGTATGGAGGGGGACAGTATAATCGGCTCGGGTTGACATTAAAAACGACATTTAGGGAAATGGGGAGAGTCTAAGGGGTGAGTTAACATTTGCAGTGTACATAGCCTGTATATGTACACCTGTATTATGTACATCGTCGTGTATATTGAGCGCAAAAATTTTGGCAGACTTCCAACGAGCCTTCGAGACTTTCCAATGCGTGTCTGGTATTTGCCGTTCCGCACAAATATATAACGTACCCGTTATAACGGCATCGGATTTATTGATAGAACCACATTATGACAATGTGAAATCGATCATTTTTTATTGATCAATACCTGCACTTGAAAAAAAAATGCTTTTTCTATCAAACGACGAAAAATGATACGAACATTTATTTTTCTCCAATAAATAAATAAAAATTTTGGGATTGTTTATTCGGTTTATAAATTGTTTATCACATGTTTTATAGTCGAGTATAAATTGCGGGAAAAAATACGAAGTAAAAAATAACGTAGACTGAACATACATTCTTGTGTTTGTCTGATCACACGGGGACTTTACTACTGAAATAACATTATTCACTCTCCGTTCGAAAACATTCTGCGCCCGTGGGACAATTTTATCAGCAATTATTTAAAAATGGAAAATGGATGATTTTTATTTATCGATACACGCGGAAAAAATTCCCTCTGACCTCAAATCTTTAAACATGATCGGAACAATTATCTGTATGCAATAAATATATAAAGATGTTAAAATGGTTTATTTGCTTACTTAATTATATTCTCGAATGTTCAATCGACGAGTATAATTTGAGAAAAAAAATACGAAATAAAATATACCGTAGACTGACAATGAATTATCGAGTGCGTCTGAACATACGAGGACTTTACTACTAATATAATAATTCTCAAGCTCTGATCGCAAATATTCTGGGCACATAGGGCGCCTTTTATGAGCAGTTATTGAAAAAAATTAAATTGATTATTTTTATTAATCGATACACGTGAAAAAGAAAACAAATACTCTTCATATCAAATCTTTGAAAAGTATTGGAACAATTCTATATCTGTGGTATACAAAGACTTGAGATTATTCGTTCGGTCAATAAATTGTTTCTCTAGTGTTCAATCGATAGGTTTAAATCGAGAAAAAAAATACGACCTCACACCTTACGTAGATCGATAATTAATGATCGAGTGTGCCTGGCCATACGGAGGCTTTACTACTGAAATAATGTTTCTCGCGCTTTCGTCGAATAGATTCTGGCCACGTGAGGCGTTGTTCATCAGTAGTTATTCACAGTTGTCAGTTAGCAATAATTCCTGCTATAAATAAATTAATAAACGAATAAATTGAATATATCGCTTATGGAAAATTTCTCGAATTCCGATGGTACAAAATTCCATAAACTTTTGAGATATTAATATGGGCGATAAAAAAAGGTCTATCCAGAGAAAAATTAAATAATCGAAATTCCTCTTTCGATGGTACGTCGTCGGAGCAAATATAGGGGGTGCTTTCGTACGCTATCGATGGAATAATATATTTCAGTCTTGATTTATATCCCCGCGTGAATCGTAAACAATTACTCCGAACACAGGACCATCCAGCGCGACGGAGCGATGAAGAGAGAGACAGACAGAGAGAGAGAGAGAGAGAGAGAGAGAGAGAGAGGGAGGGAGGAAGAACGAGAATGAATTTACAGGCGAAGGATCGAATGCGAGTATATCAGATACGAAGATGCTAAAGGACGAAGCGGTATGAGATCGAGAATATAGTATGCAGGTGGCGGCGAAATGGCAAAGGCGAGTCAAGGGGGGCCTCTCTCAATACCAATATATATATATATATATATATATATATATATATATATGAGCGTTTATGGATATAGCTTGGACGACACTGTATGAGAAACGTGGTAATAGATATCGATATTGCATCCAGGCCCATCAATCACTTACCAGGCGGCCCGAAGGCCCGTTTCCCGCCAGTCCACGATGATAAATTCACCTCGCGCGTATACACACCTTGCTTGCATGGCACGTACATTGCTCATCTTTCGCGTATTCTGCGACTATATATGTATACATATATATATATATATATATATATATCTATATATATATCCCCCGCAGTATATCGCCTTATATATATCACGTCCAACTCCATAAAACTTCGTGAATAACAAAATAAACAACAATCAATCCAATTCGGACACGAATAAATTGGAAAATTCTAAATGAAAAACCAGAAGCGCGAAACATTATTTCCGCATTTCCTTTTGCACCCATAATTGATGAAAAAAATGGTAAAAATAGTTCGAAACGGCGGAGAAAAATATTATCACCATCAACAAAATAAAATGTCCCGTGGATAAACGGTGTTATTTGCATCTCAAATTGCATTTTACGCTGTGAGTGTGTGTGTGTACACATGGGCGATTCCGTGCCAACTTCAACACGCTTATCCTGACCCTGACTAGCTTGGATCCGTTCCAGAATTATTGTTGCTATTTAGTTTACAAGATATTACTCGGCTTGTTCGATCTTGGCAAGAATTTTGCCATGCATTTCTAAACAAAGACTTGTTCTTTTAAAAACTTTCAGTTTTACATAATGTTGAGTGCGGAGATGATAAGGTACTATGAAAAACGTTCCCGAGGACGAACGTCTTCAAAAATCGCCAGAAATAAAATAATATACACAATTTAAGGGATGCTTAGCGATTCGAAAAATAATTGGCATCCTGCATATAAATAATATACCCACAAGAATGCGTCACGGCTACTAGCGTGGAGGGTACGAAGCCGAATGGAGAGCTTGTCACGATAGTAGGTTTCCCGATACAGACGCGCCTATCATTTTAAGAATTTTATATCCAAGGATTTTGGGGGTGCATCGCAAACGGATTTCATTTTGCGAACGGAATATGATTTGCCGTACGGTTGAGCATGTAGGTTAAAGCTTTTGTGCAAAGAAGTTAGGAGGCTTTGACTGGATGGAAAGGGTTGAAGGGCTCAAAAGCTCTTCTTCCTTCCCTACGAATGCAACGTTCTTCTTTTTTCGACCCTCATATTTAAGTCCATCTGCTCCTTCGTGCTCGTTGCCCCCCCCCCTCTCTCTCTCTTTTTCTGTCTTCGTTCCTAGCCGACATCAGCATGCCTACCGGATGCCTATCCTCGTACACGTGGCGTGAGAGAGTCACGTACATGTTACTTGCCAGAAGTAAGGTCCTATTCAGACTTTCATTTCTTTTTCCTTACCGTGCATGAAGATTTTTTTCCACCTCGATGCAGACATTTTTTTCCTCTCATGACCTCTTGCAATGTTTCGAAACTTTTCAATCTTGCAGGCAATTGCTTTCGTGACAAGTCGGGATGGAAAGAATGATCAATCTATTAAATTATTAAGTGAAATAAAAAGAGTCACGAAGCTTTGTGGAGGATCGAGCAAAATGTCAGAGAAGACCCTCATTTGCTCACGCTGTATAAATCTGTGCGAGCTTCCGCCGGAAATTAATCCAACTTCTGAGCCAACGTAAAATATTGCGTCGAGCGAGAGCCTCAATTAATGTTGAAAATGTCGAAATAGGCGACGATGTTATTGTTCCACTGCAGCGTCTTTTCTCCACCTCCGGCAATGTCTAGCTATATCGATAATTTTATACGCATACCTTCACCGGTCTCCGTTTCCCGTCTTTGGGTCTATCAGGGGCACCCCCCTCTCTCTCTCTCTCTCTCCATAGCCGAGATTTTCCGCCGTTGTTATTCGCCGGTCGGCGTTCCTCGTCCCTCGGCCTTTTGTCGTCGTGATTTTCCTTTATTTCATATATCCCTCCTTCGTCGGATTTTTTTCTCACATCGTTGCTCCCCGGGGTAAATACGGGAGAATACAAGTCAGCTCTTTATTTCTCCCTCGCGACAGAAATGTTCGCATCTCGCTCCGCCAAATGAAATGCCTGATTGCTTTCTTCGAGCCCCGAGTCTCGTTCACCTTTATCCAGTCGACGGAATTTCACCCAGAGTGATTCTCAGACTATTTCATGCAAAGCGCATACGTGGGGAAGGACATTGAGAACCTGCTGTATCTATGTAAGTTGGCTATCAGGATCAAGGACGGCACTCAAATTTCTTTAAAAATAAAAATTTGATTTCGAAAACCGAATATCACGTGTATATGAAGTCCTTGTAATGACGTTTATATGAATACGCACAAATGGTAAAATAAAAAAAAATTGATTGTTGATTTTAGGCATAGGAAAAGAGCCTCATATGAATTCCATGACATGACCTTTATACGAATATGCTTATACTTGCCCATAGGTGATGTTGAAAATGGGCTTGCACAATGTCCAGTGTCCAAAGTCGAATGTCTTGTAAATCGCCATTCCAAATATATAGATATATATCGATGTGTTTCGCTAGAAACGTTAAGGGGGGGTTGTCTTTTTTTTCGCAAAATTTACCGCTTTTTGGGAATTTTTTTGTGAAGAAAGTATACAATGGAAAACTTGTGAAACTTGGCATATGTTTATTGATCTGTTTACTACATACAAAAAAAATTTTAAACAATTTCATCAAAAAATCCGCCTCCCACCCCCCTCGACGCGCGATGGTCCTTTTTTGATGGTGTGCACGATTACAGCCTTCACGTTCATCCTGCAACAAAAACCCAAAAAGCATTTTACTTTAGACACATATAGCTATCGTTCGATGAAGGGGAAAAAAAAAATTGACGATTTGGTGACGTTTTGAACTTGAAGTATCGATTTTTCGAAAAAAATTGATCGATTTTTTGTTATAAATGAAAAACTATTAAACGTATTGCTTTTTTGCTTCATCAAACGATAGCTATATGTGTCTAAAGTAAAATGCTTTTTGGGTTTTTCTTGCAGGATGAACGTGAAGGTTGTAATCGTGCACACCATCAAAAAAGGACCATCGCGCGTCGAGGGGGGTGGGAGGCGGATTTTTTGATGAAATTGTTTAAAAAATTTTTTGTATGTAGTAAACAGATCAATAAAACTATATGCCAAGTATCACAAGTTTTCCGTTGTATACTTCCTTCACAAAAAAATTCCCAAAAAGCGGTAAATTTTGCGAAAAAAAAGACAATCCCCCCTTAATGTCGCGTAGCCATGAGTCTTTAATTTCTCCGCGTCGGATCTCTTTGCCCCCTTATTTTCTGCAGTGCAGCCAATGCTTTAATTGATAGAATAAAAATCGACCAGTACTGATTGAGAGCTACGCGAGAATTCGTATATGCCGAAGTCGAACAATGTTCAATTTGGTACTCGCTTTCAGCCTGGCGATAAAATATATACGGACCATCCGTTTTTAAATTCTCATTTTTCTTGATGAAGAATGTCGAAGAAACATACGATCCCACCCCAATCCTCTCTCCAAAATTGTCCGTCTGTTAATTTCCATATCGGATGCCAAGAGAGATATGTGCCTCAATCAAAACTTTGTGTACTTTTACAATGTCTCGTTGCAATTAATCCTGTTTGGCTAGAGGAGAGGGAGATCTCGTCTACGAATGTAAATGTTGGAGGAGAATATTCGCGAGTGTATATCGAGGTCGAAGAGTCAACTGTACATTAGGCGCAAGAGCATAAGGGGGAAATAGGAGCTCGGCCATAGCGAAACTATGCGACAAGCAAAGGATAGAGGAGGGCGGAGACCAAGGCATACGGAGAGAGAGAGAGAGCGAGTGGAAGAGAGGCACGGACGTACAGCGAAGTTTTAACCACATGCGGTTGTTTCTGCAATGTACACACGTCCGAGAGAAACCGAGAAAGCTCCGAGAGACCCTTGACTCCGAAAATTTGTGTCCCTCCATTATATGTATATATTACACGACACAAATTTAGTAGTGTGTATCTGTCTGTTGGATACATGTATATGGGGACTTTCACGTCGGATCGGCGACCAGAGCGAATAAAAGTCCGAGAAAACACAACTCACAATCGTTTTACATTTATACAACAGTCTGCAACTTATCGTTTTTCGATCATGCAAATAAAATGCATCATGTACCTTGAATTTCAAATCATTTTCAAGGATGTATTTATTTTTCAGTCACTCGTTTCATAACTTTATGTGATAGATATACAATACAATATACAATATTTTTGTATATATATAAATCATTTTTATGAATTTTCTTTTTCATGTATGTTTTTCTAACACCCACACACACACACACCCATGTCAATGATGTTGTATATATATGTTTTTTCTTCCCTAAATTCCAATGTATAACTTTGGAACTTTTTACGTACTACTCTTGCCAATTGAACCCTTTTCTGTAACTCCCTAACCGTTAACCTAAACAAACTTTCATCGCACTCACAGCCGTCTTGAGCAAGACTATGCCGCATTCTGCCATTCTGTACGGTTATAATTAGGGGGCAAAAAATAATTGAAGAGACAAGGGTGATTTTTGAAATTACGATCAAAGCACTATCCGATCAGTCACGACTTATGCATTATAAACGGCTCATGTAGTTCGTGCCAACAGGCATTGCAGGAATTCAATGAACTAATTTATCCAATCTTCGTTGAGCAGTGGAACATTTAAAAAATCGAATTTTCCTTTAAAACGAGTCGGAATTTAGTCTCGGCTGGCAATTGTGCTGTAACGAAATAGTGATAAAAAAATGACTGCCGCCAATGAAAATGCTAAGAGGAATTAATTTTTTTGCTAATATAATCCGCATTACGATACTTGTTGGGTATAAAGTTATTTCAACTCGTGAAATTCGTCTGGAAAAATGTCCGAGGGAAATGAAGAGCCATTTTTTTCCCATTGAAAACTTAAGTTTTTAGCAAATAAAGGACACTCGAAGGGAATAGGATCGCAAAGTCACAGTGTGAAATTAATCGTAACGAGTGAGCTTTCAGTCGCTCTTCGACACGGACGCTATCGATCAGCTCGAAAATCGGGCGATTTCGTGTCCTCGCTCTCTGCTTCGCTCTCTTTCTCTTTCCGTTCATCCGTTTTTTACAACTACTGAGCACAGCAATTTATTCCGTGACTTTTGTGTGTAAATCCCGTGGCTTTTAGGCGTGAATACTGAAATCGCACACGGCTCTGTTCCACGTGGGCTTACATCGTTCCGAGGCAGAGCTAAAGCACGTCGATTTTCTCCGCTAGAGCACAGAAATAAAGAAACAACCGGAAAAGAGAGGGAGAGCGATGGGGCGAGAGGTAAAAACCTCCGAAAAACAAGAGCATTGGGAATCAAACTGAGCTTGCTGTTCTTCCTAGCTACACTTTTTTCTTTTTCGTTTATCGTTATCATCAGACTATTTGAACAATTAAAATATTGCCAACATTTTTCCACGGACCTGGGGTACGGTTCATTTGGGTTTGCAATACTTTCAAATATTACCGAGATTTTTTCGATTGAGCAGGAGAAGCGTCAATCAACGAGGATTGATCGAGTGAAAGAAGTAATTGAATACAGCCTTGATCAAAAGTATTAGGAACCCCGTAAGGTTTCTATCCGGACAAAAAATTGAATATCTCGGCGAAAAAAAAACGTAAACCAATTTACCAAACGGAGTTTTGAAGCAGATGAGGCCAGCTTCAGTTTGCTTTTTTATTTTTACGATTTTTTGGACCTAGTATGTCATTTTGAATATGCCGGTTTCTCATGATTTCCGCATTTTGAAAAATCGCGTGCTAGACTTTGAAAAATATTAAAGTAAAAAAATGTGAGCTCATATGGACTTAAACGAATGAAAACAGACATTCAGTCAAATATTAATTGGATTTTGTCGAAGTGTGATTATTGTGTTCTTGCCGATCTCCTTTGATTTGACTGATTGTCAGTTTTCATTCGTTTGAGTCCATATGAGCCGACGTATTTGGCATTTTTTTGCTTAATGTGAGAAATGCTCTTAAAAATCAACGTAAATCGTTATCTGGTTCGTACAATGTACACATTCAATTATGTACCTTTTCTCCTCTTGATATTTTCATTAAAAAATCTTTGTTTCAAAGTAACGGAAATAAATTAATTGGACAATTCATCGACTGTCAACAAAAAAATAGCGACGCAAAGAAATTTACAACCAAAATAACAAAGTACATCTTTTCACTTCTTAGGCTAAATATTCCAAAACTCATAGTTTTCAAGTTACGCCGCACGATTCTAGCTTTTCGGAAACTTGCCGTTTTTGCGAGAACGAAAATAGATAATACTGTGAAAAAAAATGCAAAATAAAAAAAAAGACGAAACTAACACTGTCCTTTTCAAAGATCTTATCACTAAATGGTGAGATTACTATTTTTCCAAGTAAAAAAAAGCCAAAAAATTGCAAAAATAAAAATAGAATAGCAAAATGCAGCTTCCTCTGTCTGCTTCAAAACCTCGTTTGGCAAATTGGCTTATGATTTTTTCTTCACCGAGCTATTGGATTTTTTGTCTACATAGAAAACTTACAGGGTGCCTAATACTTTTGATCAAGGCGGTATATATGTACATAAAAAAAATTGAAGTTGCGGGATGACGTGGACAATAGAACGCAGGAAGGATTTTATTTTCGGTAAGACACGTCTGTGACTCGCATTGTGGCTCAACTGACATGAGAGAACGTTGATTGGATTGTCGACAATATTCGGACTGCTAAACTTTTTTCAGCCCACATATAATTCAATCCCTCTTACGCCCTCGCTTTCGCTCTATAAGCCTCTCTCTCTCTCTCTCTCTCTCTCTCTCTCTCTCTCTCTCTCTCTCTCTCTCTCTCTCTCTCTCTCTTCCAGCCTCGCTTCCGTCTTCTTTGTTGGGCAGTAAGGATGAATTAGAGTAGCAATAACTGTAAGCCAAGGCTCCGCACGTCGATCAACTCCCTTCCATCGAGTCTAATAACAACTACAAGGGGGAAGATCGAGCCAGGCCTAGCAAAATGTTTCGCATTGTCCGGTGGAATTGTACGCCCAGAAGGATGCAACTTTGCCAGAAAATCGATGTAACCCGTCAGAAGTACTTTTTCTCACCCGGAGATATTTGTAATTAAGAGGAGGTTGGCTGCGGAGACATTCCTAAAATCGGGCACAAATTACTGAAATAAAAGCAAGACTGACTGGAATAGCAAAGCATATTTTTCTGCGTATATAAAGGGTGTCTTAAAATGACCTGACATTTCAAATGGCGCGCTATTCTTTTTGTGGCAAACATAGAGTAGGGCAAGGGGCTCAAAGCGGCCCTCGGCCTATAGCGGGTATCCTCCATACTACTAACGTTTGTGAAACTTACCGCGGTTTCGCGACCTGGGGACCTTTTGACGAAGTTACAGCCTTTCGAAAAACACGAAAAAAATGGTCAACTTTTCTTGCTCCTTTAATGTTTGATGTCAGTGTATATGGAATATAAATTTTAAAAAATAACCAAGGTGGATTATCCAAAACTGTAGGACAGATGGTCGAAATAACTATTTCAGTCAGTAAAGCGCGGGTGAAGCCGCGGGTCCAGGCTAGTATATAAATAATTACACATGTATGTATGTGTATATTTTTGTTAGGCACCGACGAAGCTTTGTGGCTGTAGTCGAGAACACGCAGGACGAAGGAAATTGTCAGAGACGTGAATAAAGAGAGCCAAAGGGTCGAATGTAAAGGTGGGTGCCCCGGTATACTCCCACGCTCGTACCATAAAGTTATTTTGATACGTGCACAGTCTCGCTTCGTTTCACACCTTCCCTCAAGGGAGAACACTTTATGCTGCCAAAAGAATTCATTTGTATATATGTATATACATACATACATATATATATGTTCAATATATATACATATTCAATGCAACCTGCTACAAATTGACAGATCTGTGACCCTTAGCCTCTCCGATCCGGCCCAAGCGGCTTGACAAAAACATTTAATTCCCATCGCATCCCTGGGCGTCCGAAATCCACATAATTATGTCAAATGTTCAGACCACATATATTTGTGTATTATACGATATTTTTGTAATTCATTTTTCACATCCTTTGAAAATTTGTGACATGCAAAACATTGTTTATCGGTACGCAGCGGCAAAAAAGCCGCTTGGTTTTAAGGGTTGTGGTAAGTAAACAAAATATCGCAGGCAAAATCCCTGAGGAGGACGACCGCGTGTATATTTATTCGCCTCAAAAGACCCCTTGGTTCGAGCCGAAATACATATGTTTGAAAATACTTATACGAAGGTTATTTGAAGGTCCGTCGTGTCTCCAAAATTTGCCAATTGTTAAAAAAATCTGAGGACCATCTCGAACACAACCAGACGTGCTAACAGCCAAAGTTGCACAAATAAAATGGGTTCAAAATATCCTTTCCTTTTGAAAGAAAGTATATACGAAGTTTGTTGAAAAAATAAGGTGACTTTTCAAGATTCGCGGGCTACGTACATTTGATCTTCGATATCTTTGTTTTGTTGGTACACATGTCCCCAACATATGTTGACATTATCAGCCATTTTGCATATTTAGTTTGTTTCTGACAGATATAAAGGTTAGACGTTTTTTGGTGTGCTTGGCGATCTTTTGCTATCGATTTGTGGCAAAACAATTAATGGCTTTTGCATCACGATAATCCACCTGCTCGCACATCGTTGCTTGTTCGTGATTTTTTGGCCAATAACAACACCGTAATCACGCCTCAGTCACCGTATTCACCGGGCTTGGCCCGCTGGGACTTTTGTCTGTTCCCAAAACTGAAAAGACCCACGAAAGGACGGAGATTTGCCACGATTGAGGAGATAAAGAACGCATCGCTGGGAGAGCTCAAGGCCATACCAAAAAGCGTATATCAGAAGTACTTCGAGGATAGGAAAAAGCGCTGGCACAAATGTATGATATCTGAGAGGGATTACTTTGAAGGGGACAAATTAGATATTGATGAATAAATAAATATTTTTCGAGAAAAATAAAAAGTCACCTTATTTTTTTAACAAATCTCGTATATACGTATATATAGACATATATTATGACGGAATATTTTCCTTCGGATCTCTCGATCCTCGGGAAAACATTCGCGTCACCTTCGGCCGTCTATTTTCGCCAATGCACCCGCATGCTCCGGTGGGCGCCAGCTAATTTATTTCACCGGTGTAGCAACTGGTATGACCTGGGGGACGGGTGGAACTACGTCCGCCCCCACCAAACGGCATGAGCACGAAATCCGAAAAGTAAAATAAACAAAAACGCGGGTTAAAAATGGAACTGTCCAGTTTTAGGCGTACACCAGTCGGAATGTACAGAAATTCGACCGACTTCTATTCTCCGAGACCAGCACGCCACCAATTTTTTCTTAGGTTCTCTGGGTTAGCAGCTATGTACCCCAAAGTTTCCCCCATCATAAATGGTGTTTTGCGGCCACCAGTGATTTTTTAAACACGGTTTTTTAATATCTTTTTCTGGAATTGTTTTTATCGGAAAATGACCCCTACAAAAGTTGTGCGAACTGACGTTACCTATAAAATAAGCCCTATAAATATATCACGTAGGATTGTTTGTTTAACAGCAAACCATAGGGTGCGCGATGTTGTTTATTTTGTTTTGTGCATGTTCTTCGTTCATTAATGAACTTAGTGTTCTGAAACTCAATCAGCATCTAGTAGAATCTATGCCGAAAAGATATCTTTAAATTGTATTAAGCTAGGTCATATAGTTAACGAGAAATGACCGATTTATGTAAATTCCGCACCTCCTTATTGTAAGTTATACAGAAGGGTCCCATAAGAAAAAAAGTACTTGTCGGTCATTAGCGTGTACATTCAAGATCCAATGCGAAAAAGTGATTTTTTTCGATGATTAAACTTTTGTACTTATAAACAAATTCAATCATGTACTTACATTTTTAGGCCACTTAGATATTCTTTCAGATTCTTGTAGGGCTCTGTGAGACGCGCAGTTTCCAAAAAAAGTATTTCGATATCTTCATTACACGGGAAGATATAGTCGTTTTTACTATTGTTCAATTGATTATTATTGTTATCAACATTTTCGCGTTTTTCAAGTTTATGAGCATTCCTAATACCTTTAGTCCTAACATGCAATATATTAAGGAAGCTTTCCAGTGTGACAGCCCGAAAAATCGCTGTTTTTCGCGATTTTTTTTTTAAAGAAAAAATAATCTAATCGGTCTGGTTTTTTTTTGTATATTAATTGGGTATTGAAGAATACAAAACAATTTTTTAAAGATCGATTTATTTATTAATTAATATCTATAAAAATGATGAAACAATTGTTGCAGAAAATGCACTTGGATGTGGTGTCCACGTTGGGGGTCACAATTTTGATCTGAAACAAAAAACACAAAAAGATTATTGATCGGTATATAATTGGCTTTCGTGCTATGGAGGCTTTTTTTTTTTTTTTTTTGCAAAAATGGCGCCGTTTTGAACAAAAAGTATCGATTTTAGCATTTTTTTTGGCAGTTTTTTTTACAAAAAAATAGGAAGATGTCAAAAAAAAAAAAAGCTTCCATAGCACGATAAACAATGACGTTAAGAATATTGTGTAAAAAATTCAACTCGATAGCTTTAAAACTCTGCCCTCCAAGTTGGACACCGTTTTGAAAAATGCTGTTTCGAGAAAAACGCGTTCAAAGTTTCGCTGTAGCTGTAGCGCTCCGTTGCCTTCTTCCGAGAAATGCTGTACAGTAACCGAAATAATCTGAATTTCGGCATGAAAATTTCAGGGAATATTCGGAAGAGTGTATACTATTCGATAAAGCAAAAAAAAAAAAATCGATTTTTTGAAAATTTCACACTGGAAAGCTCCCTTAAAAACCCCTTGGAGCGTTCATCGCAATGTACATCAAGATTGAAGCCGATCGCGCGCGCGAAATAGGGAACGACGTTATCGGTGCGACCGGACGGCGTGGTGCGGGTACCGCCACGGCACCCCGCGACCGGCTTAGTTAACTATTTCGATATCTCCCTTAAAAATGGTCGTAGGAAGATATTTTTTTTATTCTGAGTATTTTGTCCTCGCCCATTCGAAGATGCCCTTAAACATCTGGATTTCTCAGTATTGAACCCAATAATTGTTGTTTACCTGTAATTTTCACGGGTACGAGCTAAACGAGTAGCCTACAAATTTAAGTACATAATTGAATTTGTTCATAAGCAAAAGATTTTAAATCTTCGACAAAATATATATATTTTTAAATTCCTTTTACATATTGGATCTTGAATGTATACGCTAATGACCATGACGTAAAGTTTTTTCCCATGTGGCTCTCCTGGATGACTTGCTATGAGGAGGTGCCGGATTTACGTAAATCAGTAATAAAAATGAGACATACCTTTTGGAGATAGATCCTTCTGGATGCTGATTGAGTTTCAGAACTCAAAGTTCATTAATAAACGAAGTACATGAAAAACAAAAAAATTCGTCCACCAATGCTTTTCCGTTAAACTAACAATCGTACATGATTTTTGTATAAGATTTATTTTATATATGACATTATCTCCGCACAACTTTTGTAGGAAGCATTTTTCGATAAAACCAATTCCAAAAAAGATATTAAAAAATCGAGTTTTTGCAAAAACAATCTCCTCTGGTTGCAAAACACCATTTATAATCTTAAAAAAACTATTACATTCCTGGTAACCCAAAGAACCTACGAAAAAAAAAACGGTGACGTGCTGGCGTCCGAGAATAAGTCTTACGTACATTTCGACTGGACAAGGGCGTTCTCGGAACTGGAAAACCGCACCTGGGCACATCAGCGCAACGGACGGTCACGGCAGTGTACGGCCGCTCAGGCTCCAAGGTTTGGTAGAGAGGGTGAGGATCTGATTTCGATAGATAGGGATAATCATAACGATATCAGCGAGAGGACAAACAAATCGTTTCTTATTTGAGCAAGAACATGACGAAAGCAAAACCATAAGGTCTGAAATGGGAGAACTCACTGAAAGTGCACTGGTAATCCTCAGGCTCCGTGGAGGAATCTCGTACAAGAATTCCTCAATCACGATAACACGCACATTTCGAAAGACGTATCGAAACGCACTCGATGACGCGCGCGTACGTAGCGCGATCGGGAGCGAAACCGAGGGTATCGACAGAACAACTGTCAAGACGGGAGCGCGAGACCAAAGCCGAGTTTCCGGAACGGTGACTCGAGCTACTCTCGGCGAATCTACCGGCCAATCGCCTCTATACGCAATCGGTAACCTATCGGGGAATATTCCCGTGGCAGCTTGTGGAGATCGCTCAATATTGCATCCCCTGGTGCACAGAGAAAACAGGCCATCGAACTCAAAAATCGGCACAAAGGGGTTCCATGTCTCTGCGTCTGTAACCTTAAGGAGGGATTGTCTTTTTTTTCGCAAAATTTACCGCTTTTTGGGAATTTTTTTGTGAAGAAAGTATACAACGGAAAACTTGTGAAACTTGGCATATAGTTTTATTGATCTGAAGAGTATGTGGCTTCCGGATGGAGGCCGTGTTGAGAATCAGCGTTGTGCCGACGTTTCGCAAACGTTACAGTCTGCATCATCAGGGCTGAGAGCTCCGATACTGAAGCTCCCGTGTCTCAGGCATTCCTTATATACTTGCAGTCATCGTTCCAGATCACTGCACCAGCCAATCAGATGTTTTAATTGATCGGCCGGTCAATTAAAAAACCGGGAGGACGGTGTGCCAAATGGGATTGACGTGATATCCACCATCTCTGTTTAGATTGTCCGGATGTTTTCGGATTTCCAAGCCTTCTCGGTGTTTCCTAGAAAAATAGCTGTTTGATGGGGCCAGACTTTGGGCTTTATCGAACTGGATGGCATGACCAGTTTCCATCCAATGCTCGGCCAGGGCTGATTGTCCAATGCGGCCATATTTGATACACCGTTGATGTTCTTTGATCCGTGTACTGATCTTCCTCCCGGTTTCTCCTATGTACACTTTACCGCATGAGCAGGGTATCTTGTACACTCCTGGTGCACTTAATGGTGGTCTTTGGTCTTTTGCACTCGGAACCACTTGTGCTAGCTTCTTCTGAGGTTTGAAGATGACTCGCACGTTATGTTTCCCAAGGACCCTGCCTATGCGATCGGTTATGCCCTGAAGGTATGGAAGGAAAGTTGTTGCTATTATTTGTCCTTCATTCTCCCCTTCAGGTTCTGTTACCGTTTTCGGATCGGCTATTTTTCTTCTTAGTTGTTTGATCGTTCTTTCGATGTTGCCTGGCTTGTAGCTTTATAGTTTTATTGATCTGTTTACTACATAAAAAAAAATTTTTAAACAATTTCATCAAAAAATCCGCCTCCCACCCCCCTCGACGCGCGATGGTCCTTTTTTGATGGTGTGCACGATTACAGCTTTCACGTTCATCCTGCAACAAAAACCCAAAAAGCATTTTACTTTAGACACATATAGCTATCGTTCGATGAAGCAAAAAAGCAATACGTTTAATAGTTTTTTATTTATAACAAAAACTCGATCAATTTTTTTCGAAAAATCGATACTTCAAGTTCAAAACGTCACCAAATCGTCAATTTTTTTTTTCCCTTCATCGAACGATAGCTATATGTGTCTAAAGTAAAATGCTTTTTGGGTTTTTGTTGCAGGATGAACGTGAAGGCTGTAATCGTGCACACCATCAAAAAAGGACCATCGCGCATCGAGGGGGGTGGGAGGCGGATTTTTTGATGAAATTGTTTAAAAATTTTTTTGTATGTAGTAAACAGATCAATAAAACTATATGCCAAATTTCACAAGTTTTCCGTTGTATACTTTCTTCACAAAACAAATCCCAAAAAGCGGTATATTTTGCGAAAAAAAAGACAATCCCCCCTTAACCTCCGCCCTTTCTCCAGCGTTCATGCACCGTATCCGTAGGGCGCCGGTATTGCGCCCGGACCTTCACCGATTCTCAGGGACCTTCGACGGGCGCCCCTTTCTTTCGGCTAGCTCGATACTTTGATTGTGAGCCATACTCACAATCCCCCCACACTGAACCCCAACAAAGGCAACGAAATCAAAATCTCGATATCGGCAGCGCGTAACCCTAATCTGTAGCCGAGGCGGAACGGATAGATCAGACCATACGGGAACAAAACTGATCGGTAACTCTTCGGGGAGTTCTTTGTGACCGTGAGTTTCGAAAAAATCACGTCACTGTACAGACATGTACCAGAGAGAGAGAGAGAGTGCGCGCGCGCACCATGTTGACTATATAGATGTTCTTCTTTACTTCCTTCCATATATAGAGGCCATTTGCCGAAGCGCAACCGCACGAGCCTATTTCGTGATGATCATCCCTTCGATTTCATCAGCGAGCTTTTTTCCTCATACCCCTCGGTATTGAGCTTTTCCTTTCCTGTCCCCACGTTTCTTGATCCTAAATCGGCCAAGTATCTTATCCGACTGTCCCCCGCCACTAACCCACAGTATTGTATCGTATATTATATATATACGTAAAGTATAGTCACAAAGCTCGGTGTTGGTGTACTGGAGCGGCACATACACAGACAAAAGCGGATTACCCCAGTCGCTCGTAATCTCTCAGGTATATCTCGGACGTACTTGTACGTACGGAGAAAGGAAAGGGGGATTCCCCTTTCGCTGTATCTTCCAGCCTCCATTCTGACTAGGTCCTTGAGATCCAACGAAAAGTTGAGAAGAATTGTAAATTATTCTGTAAAATGGTTCTTGCGATCTTTTTGCCTTGTAAGATGACGATGATTGTTTTCATATTGCTCGATGCTATTTCATATAAATCGATCAATTTTGGTCTTGTATGTTTAGACGCTTATTTCCTGAATAGTGTTGAATTTGATTGATTTTTCCCGCCGTTCTAGTAGAAATAAAGAGGGAAGAATAAGGAGAAACGGGTCAAAAGCGAAAAGAAAATTGCGAAACTTTTCGGAATTCCGAGTGTTACAATATCGATGAAAAAGGCGTGAATGGTGGTAATTATTCTGTATTGATCCGTTCACAATCCCATTATCATATTGTACGTTGGATTATTTAGCGGCGAGCTAACCAGACGGGACGAGGGCCCGGCCTACGCGGCGGCATCGCCATAATTAAAGTTTTCGTAGTTGCCAGGGACGAGTAACGAAGAGTGTCAGGTGTCGGATAAGAATTTCCTCATGAACTCTTGGCTAAGATGAAAACTCGCGGTTTTATATATCCGACATAACGGGGAGAGAAACGCGAGACCGAGAGAAAGTTTTGAACAAAGAGATTTCACAACTAGTTTCATCATATTGTAATCAGTACGGTTTCATTAAATTATAATGAAGAGACTTTGTTTCTTGAAAACATAATTTATTCGCTATTTTTATACTCGTAATAAAACGACGCAGTGCTTAAAAAAAATGTACGCAAAATCATACTACGCTCCTCACTTTTTGACGTTGGCTATAATACTCGTACATATGTATAATATGTTAAGGGGTACAAAGTGATTTATTTATTGGCAAAAATAAATTATAAATTCCGCAAAAAATATCCAGTTGATACGATCAATTTTAAAAATATGCATACATACAAG
This sequence comes from Ophion costatus, assembly GCA_951751655.1. Taxonomy (NCBI): domain Eukaryota; kingdom Metazoa; phylum Arthropoda; class Insecta; order Hymenoptera; family Ichneumonidae; genus Ophion; species Ophion costatus. Next base: position 48,584,293 of record OX632358.1, read on the forward strand.
AACCAATTTTTTTATTTGTGACATATTTATTACATTAATCAATAATTCATTATTTTCTGTAATTAATATTTTGGCGAAAACGTAAAGTTGTTGGTACGACTTTGATTTATATTTATTTCCCGCGCTCCAATGTAGATGTGTCCTTGCTGGCTTTCATGTATTACCCTTTCCAATTACCCTTCCCGACATTTTTACGTTGTCAACCATCTACACCAAGGTCTTAGAATTTCTTATTGGTCTCCGCTGACTAGTTGATGCGCCCGCCGATAAACGGCTAAGCGGTCACCGATCCGAGTCTCGGCCCCGGCCGCCCATCCTCCAGTTTCGGCTTGCAGTTGATTTATAAAATATTTAATGAATTCAAAAATAATCCTTCATCCTTTAACTCATAACGAGCCAAAATTCGTACAAATTGATTTGCCTGATCATATGTTTATTGCTCATGTTGGTCAAAGTAAAAATTTATAATGACGGGAATTTGTGGACGATATTTTCAGAATATTCGTGGCATGCGCGGCGAGGAGAACTCGTCGGCGGTCGAAGGCTGCTGCACGAGTTGTTCGGTGGACGGGATTTCCCTGGCATTCGGAAGTAGCAACAGCGGAAATTGTTATCGCGAGACTGACGGGATAACGAGTTGCGGAGGCGGTCGTTGTTTAAGGGTAAACGAAAGCCTCGTCGCGCCCCTTCGGAGCGGTTCGAGGACCGGTGAGCACGACCGATACGGGGTGTAAAATCCCCTTGCCTCGATCAACGTCTACCTACAACCTGCCATTGTCGACGAACAGCAGAACAGGTTTGTTTCGCTTTTTTTTTCTTTTCACTCCCAAGCGACTGTCCAACGATTGTTTGCAAAACGAAAAGTTATTCAACAAATTGCGCGAACACTCGTTCGAAAGATCAGTCGTTTGAACAAACACATGCACGTGCATTTCAGTTTTATTAGATTATGTTAGATTTCGTTTTTTGGACGCATCTAATTGATCATAATTTTTTCTCTGAATAACGACTCTACTATTTTTTTTAGATAACGATTTTTGGACACTTTTTTTAGACAGTGACTTCGTTTTTTTTATACAACCTTACCAACGAATATTTATTTGAAACGACGTTAATTAATATTTCTCTTACGTTCCTCTGCATCGTCGATAAAAATAGTTAAATACTCCTGGCATTCGATAAATATCAATTGATTTTTGTAATCGAAAGACAAAATGGCCGTAGAGTACTTGGGACGTGAAAACCTGATCGATACGTAGTCCTGTCTCTGATTAGGGGATAATAAAAGCAAGAGGGTGATGAAACAAACCAAAAATCTCAAATCGTGAACGTTCGGCGCATACAAAGAGAAGGAAAAAGAAAGAGGGGCCGATAGAGATTAGATCAGAGTTATTTGAAGGTGCTCTAGGACCAGTCGTCCTCTGGCACACAATCCATGGTTACATATATGGTTAAAAGGAAAAAGACTCTATATAAGCAAAGAAATGTAAGTTAAGCGTAGTACAGTCTTACAATAAAGGTAGAAACATAGTGAAAAGGCTCGATATAATCCAATAAACCCGACATACTGCAAAAATATACAGTCTTAAAGTGACGTCATCACGCATCATACAAAATTATACAAGCTAGACAGAGCTCGCAGTCAGCATGTCAGCAAGGAGGCCTTCAAAGGCTTCCTTGCTAAGATTAAGGCTACCCGATGGAAGAGCATTTAAAGGGACTGCAGCAGAGACGGAAAAAGAATGTCTCAAGTAATCACAAGCAGTACGGAAGTGTGGGACTACTAAGAGATTTTGCTGGGCACGAAGTAACATACCTCGCTTCGGCCCGTTTACTATGATCAGTGATCGCAGGTATCCAGGTCTGCCAGAATGAAGCACTTCGTATGCGATACGAAGCATGAAGTACTTACGCCTACGGTATGGTCCTAGTCATCTAAGCCTCTGCCAAAAAGGAGAGATGTGCTCGTAGTACAACGGGATGTTAAAAATGAAGCGAATGCAAGAGTTGATTGCAACCGTGATTATGGCATCGTACTCTTTGGCCATCCCTAAGGTGATTCTACAGCAATAGCCTACAACTGACAGAATTAGCACTGTGATGAGTTTCGCACGTAGGTGACTAGGGAGGGAACTGCGTCAGGTCTTCAGTTGATATAACTATGAATTGACGGCCTTGGCAACACTTTCGGCTTGTTCTTTCCAAGAAAATATATCTTCAAGCCACACACCCAGAATCTTGACAGATATTCGGTATTCGACAACAGTTCCGCCATTCCAAATGCACGGTGCTCGCGAGAGATTTAGGATCCGAATAAATCGTCTACTGCCAAGTATAATAGCCTGTGTTTTGGATTCGTTGATATGAAGCCCACTGAGGGATGCCCAGATTCTTATTAATATTATATGAATGTTGACTTTCGATGTACAGTTCTTTGGGTTGGAAATCGGGCAGCGAATGAATAACTGCAGGTCGTCGGCATAGAAATTATAGTCACATGTAGCAAGCGCAAACCTTAGGTCAGCGATGTAAAGAGTAAACAAGAGGGGGCCCAAGAGTGACCCTTGTGGGACTCCAGATTTGACTTCTGTCCAGGCTGATTGGTAGCCACACGTGCCGAGAACCGCTTGAAGCCTATTAATGAGGTAGGATTGAAACCATCTCAAAACGGAACTGGAAAAGGGAAGCGTACTAAGCTTTGAGAGAAGCTTAGTGCGGTCAACATTATCAAAGGCCTCAGAAAAATCGAAACAAAAAATCAAATAGAAAAATCAAGAAATGAAAGAGAGAGAGAGAGAGAGAGAGAGGGAGAGAGAGAGAGAGAGAGAGAGAGAACAAGGGTATTCGTTCGACCGTTTATTTGTCCTCCCCCAAGATAAGCCCGCGGGGGTTTCGCTTAGTGGGATGCTATCGGTGCAACTTTGTCCATCAATCAGTGCGCGTGAGATGAACGAACCGGAACACGTCCCGTCTTTTATATATGTGTTGCATAAATCCATACACGTGTGTGCATAAATATATGTGTATTTATATATATGCCCACATTTATATATACATGAATATATACATATAGAAGTTGAATTTTTAATTATTCATGCGGGGTACAATGATATATAAAATAAAAGAATTAAAAGAATACACAATAAAAATCGGAAAAAGATGATTATCGACTAAAGCAATTACATTGCTTTGGTCTTTGGAATCGAAGGTATCTACGATGTGTTTATCGATAATGGGAATTAAAAAAAATTTCTTTGAATCCAATTTCTACATTATTGATTTTAAATTATAAAAAAGATCGGCCATTTTCAAATGATTTAATTAAAATTATAAACGAAGTTGACACGTTTGAAATGATTTGATGAAAATGATGAACGAGACACAATTGTCATTGATTTTTCCCTAATTCAATGGCATTTATTTCTCGTTCACAATTTTTTTATCGTACACTGGAAGTCGAAATGGGATAACTTTCGGGCTGATGGTAAAAGTTTAACGAGTCCGACAAAATAGTGAGAGTAGCGTTAATCACTAATTTGCAGACGTAGCCATTGACTGTGATTTTTCGTGAATTTCATTAAAATTAAATAAATTTAACGACAAAACGTTGCACAACTGGCCATTACTTATTATCAAGTATATACTTTAAAGTTTTGAGAATGCAGGAGGTACTTGAAATACACTGTAGAAAATTACTTTCGACCGTTCCAAGCGCCCTTCACAGGCCCTTGCATGTAAAAGAAATCTCTCTCTCTCTCTCTCTCTCTCTCTCTCTCTCTGTCACGATCTCTTCAGAGGATTTTTTTTTTCGTACCCCAATATTTTCGTTGACATCAAATGGGTAACTTTGGCGTAGCACTTTGGGCCACGAGAAACGCATTACCGTTCCATTATACATTTCATCCCGGGCTAGACGATCCACTTTATATCTTTACCCTTGCGCGCGGACCTTCTTCTTCATCTCGCGCGTCATCGCGCGTAACTCGTTCGACTATTCCAGCGACAAAAGTAGGTTGAACGTGAAAATGAGAGCAGCGCAGAGAAAGTCGATGAGGAAGAAAGGAACAGAGAGAGAGAGAGAGAGAGAGAGCGGGGGGGGGGCAGAGACAGGGATGTTTGCAAGGGCGAAGGACGAGAGAGGAAAAAGCTTCGAGGAAAGAAGTGCCTTTCACGGTTCTGCTCTACATATAAAAAACGAACGAAAGCGGGCTGGAAACGGACCAACGAACGAGGGAGAATTTCTCGCGACTAGAGCCCTGTACCGGGAGAACAAATAAATAAAAACGGAAAAAAATAAAACTCAGATTAAATTACATTGCATTAGTCGCGAGGCGAAAAAACTGAGCCATTTTCAGCGTGGGTTGGAATGTTTTTTCCATCTTTGCGTCGCAATACGCCGAAACTTTTTTGCCTTTTGTTGGTCAAATATGAAAACATGGAATTTTCAGCTGCACGTGAGAGTAACAAATATGGTAGGTACTTTTAACAACATCGAATAATTAAAAAAGAAAACACGGGGAACCGGAGGCCAGTGTCTCTCAAAATCCGTCCGATTGAAAAGTCTCCATTGGGTCCACGTTCGTTTAATAAATTCCACGAAAAATTAGACTCCGACAAGAAACATGACTTTGGTGACCGTCTTCGACTTTGTTGGAATTCCATGTATGTAGTAAATTATTCAAAACGTTTAGGTAGGATTTATTTAAATTGGCGGAAAACCCGTTTCAAAGGGCGCAACCGCCCCTTAGAGTGAAGCATGTCGAGGCCTGATTGCGAACACGTTTGTTTCCCATTTCACCAGCGTAATTTCGGGCTTTCGCGAAAAACTCAGTGCTATTCTTATTCGGCGGAAAATGCCCCATCGGGGAGAACCGGACAATAGTAGAAAAGTTGAAAAACAGATTTTTCATCCCTTGTGACCGCTTTTCCGGAATACGCAAATAAATTGCGGAATGCCAAACAGCCATGGCGTCAGTCCTATTTGAGTGACACAAACATAGTATGCGGGATTTTGGAAAAAGATTTTGATAGACTCATTAGAGAATGCCGTTGGATTATTTCCGAAATCTCAATTCCTTTTTCTGGAAAGTCCATTCGAAAAATGGCCGAAAAAGAGGCAAAGGGGTATGGAAAAGTTGGAAAAAATCGATAGTGCATCTTTGCAGTTCTGCCAAACATCGGAAAATCATCGAAACGCCATGAATGAAACGGCATTTTGAAGAGACAACGATGACAAAGAGAATACGCACAAAGCGGACTTCCAACTATAAATCGAAAACAAATAATCGACGATTCAGTAAAGGCACTTATTTTTCGCATAGATGGGAGTTTAAAAAAAATGTTAACCTTTTTTTTCTAATTTTATATCAATGTATTTTTTCTCTCTGAACACGAATTCATAATTATTTTTCTCCAGAACCCAACCTTTTTTTTACAAGAATAATAGTTAAAAATGGATATCAATACGTTTTCGCGTTTAGCCCGCGTAGTTTTGGGCTTTCGAAAAAAACTGTGTGATATTGGCAATCGGTAAAAAAAATTACTCATTTTTTCGGAATCGCCAAGTTCGCGAAGTTTCAAACAACGGTAGGTCGTCTTGAATCCTATTTGAGTGACACAAAGTTGATGGAGGAGTTTCGGATAGGATTTTGGTTGACTCAGCGGATGCCGCTAGATTCATCTTGAAATATCCATTTGTTTTCCTGGGAAGTCCACTTGAAGAATAGTCGAAAAAGAGGCAGACGGGTATGTAAGGAAAATTTTTAAAATACTGATGGTTTGTCTTCGAAATTCTGCTTAGGCTCGAAAAAAAATCGAAGCTCGATGAATCAAACGCCATTTCACTGAGCAAAAGATAACAAAGAGAACGAACACAGAATTGGGTTTCAAGTCGAAGCGGAAAAGAAATGATCGACGATTCAGTGAAGGAACTCTTTTTTGGCCGCGGTGCAAGAAATGTTTTAATATTTTTTGTTAGTCCCTATCGATATATTTTTACCCCCTGAACACGAAGGTACCATTAATTTTCTCCAAACCGTCAATTTCCATTTAACAAACGTCAAATGTTTATGAAAACAGGTATTCCGTGTTCAGCCGGCTTAATGTCGAGCTTTCGACAAAAACGGATGAACCCTTGACATGGAGTAAAAGGCAAAAAAAATCTCGACCCTTTTCGCCACTTTTTCAGTATTGCCGAAATTGAGGAATTTGAAACAGTAGTAGCGATGATGCTCTTTCAGCCAAGAAGACTTATTGCAGGGTTTCAGGAAAGAGTTCCAGTTGACTTAAGGCCTGTGGACACCACGTATTTTCTACGCGAAAATTTCAGAGAATGCTGTTGAATTCCTCCCGGAATCTCAATTAGTTCCCCTAGAAAGTACAGTTGAAAAATGGCCGAAAAAAGATCATGAGGTACCTTCGAAAAAATTAGCCAAAATCGATGGTCCGACTTTGAAATTCTGCCTAAGATCGAAAAAAATCGGAGTTCGATAAATCAAACGTCGATCTAAAAAGTATACAATTACGACATGAATAAGCACAGCGCAAAGTTTGAAATCGGAACAGGAAGAAAAGGACGGGCATTCAGTGAAGCCAATACTTCTTGGTCCTTGAAATGTTTCACTCTAAAGGCTGGTTGCACCCGTGAAAACAGTTATGCCACAAAATACAGATTTTATAGTTTTTAAGGATGTTGAGTCCCTATGAAACATGTTAATGTTAATTGTTCAATAAATAGCTTTTTAATCGTCATGAAATTTTTACACGACCTCCTGAATACTTCATGTAAAAACATACCAAATTTTCAGAATTCTATCATCATTACTTCAACCTCGTCGTGTTAAAATTTCACGACGATTAGGAAGCTCGTTATTAAAAAATTAACATTTTGTTAAGAATAATTTTTAAAAGAAATAAAAAAAAAATTTATCAATAAACTTCGTTTTGTTTCCGTTGCTTTCAGTATATTGTAGATATTATAAAATTGAGAGGCCAAAAAAAAAACTTATTGCAAAGTTACATCAGTTTCCATAAAGCAACATTTAATTTGTGAATGTTAATTGTTCAATAACGAGCTTCCTAATTGTCGTGAAATTTTTACACGACCTCTGAAATACTTCATACAAAAACATACCAAATTTTCAGAATTTTATCATCATTTGCGATTTGGGACTCAACATCCTTAATGCTTCACCATAGACGCACGTGTTTCAGCAAAATTGAAGACGGACACCAACGCGATGTTCTTGTGAGATAGATGAATGGAAATGTTCGGAACAACAATTTTGTGAAAAATGCGTTTGCGCGAAGGATGAGAAACAACTGAAACGAGAAATTGCGCCAGTTCATTGTTTCGTTTACACGAGCGAACCGAAATTGCCAATCGTGCGTTTCGATGCTGCAAGTATTACGAAACCCCTGTTTACCAGCGAAAGTTTCGGTTTCTCGAATCCCGGCAGTCTTCGACTTCACCCGTGCTTTTTTACGCTCTCCAGGCCCCGTCCGCCTTCCTCTCTTATGGTCCTCGCCCACCTCATTCTTCGCATCCTTCTCCTTCGAATGCGGCGTTCCAAGGGAGCTCGTGATGGTAAAGTCGCAAACTCCGTAAGGAATTTGAATCTTTGAATCCTCTGCCTTCCGCTCATTCTGTTCAACCCTTTCGATGCCATTCCGCACGAGATTCGCGCACCTTTGAACTTGCTTATGTATTTCCGCTGCAGTTGAGGAGTACATAGAAAGATGGAGAGAGAGAGATAGAGAGAGAGAGAGAGAGAGAGAGAGAGAGAGAGAGACGCTTATGCAGATCGAATGGTTCGTGTTTTTACTTATTTGCTATTAGAAGGGCACACTGAAGCTCCCCCCTCTCTCTCTTTCTTTCTCTCTCCTGCGTTCACTTTCTCTGTCCTTCTCTCTATCTCTTCTTTTTTGGGGGCTCTCTATAAGACATTGTGCACGCTTTTGAACCGGAAATCTCTAAAATCGCCACGAACAAGTCAAATAAAATCACCAAAATCGAAGGTTAAACTCTCCAATCCATCTCACATATTTACACACTGAAAATATCGAGATAAATCATCTTGAAAAACATTTTACCTTAATCGTGGTCAATTTTCCATTACCGTAAAATCAGATGTACCGTACATGTTCCTTTTTTCTTTTATCGGATTATCGACAAATTGTCAAAGTCCGCACGACCTTCACTCGCCTCTTTCCTCTTGCGTTCGATATTCAGCTCAACATACTTTTTTTTGTTACATGTTGTCTTGCCATTTTGCCCATTAAGAGCCACTTAACTGGGACTTCCGGTACGAGAGATCTACCATGTATTCGTCTCTCACACTCACCTTCCACCACTGTTCTCTCTCTCTCTCTCTCTCTCTCTCTCTCTCCCCTCTGTCCTTTCACTCCTTTTCTTCCAGCTCCTCCCCGAGAAGCCATTGTAAACAGAACCATTTGTCAGTCCGAGACCGTGGAGAACGAGCTCTCAGCGAGCTCTGTGCCACACTGCGCTTGTTCCCTGTGGGCCCGCACACCCTTCTAGTACGCGAATTCGATTCCGTTATACCGAATACCACCTACCAGCATTCTCCACGGTCCTTGTGGACATTTTCGTCCAAGCGTACATCGGGCAACTTCATATAGACATGTATATCATATATATCATAAATATATCATATAGACATATAGACACATAGTGTGAATGTGTGTGTGTGTGTGTGTGTGTGTGTGTGTAGCAGAAGAGTGGGAGGGATAGACGTAGTAAGATACCATGCAACGAAAACCCGAAATTATACATTGGGAGGCTATTTGGAGGCTAAAGTGGACGAAACAATTGGTTTGCAATCATTTTTTTTTCGATGCCTAACTACCGCACGTTTTGTTCAAATGACCAGGGTGAGAAGAATGTTGACTCTAGACATGAAACTCGAACGATTTTTCACTTACCAAGAGACTTTTATTTCTTCTCGATTATTTGCAGTACCCAGAGTAGACTCTGAATTTGAAGTGGGAGGGAGGACATCGCTTCGCGGAAGATAGCAAATCAGTAATGAAATTAACGGACCAAAAGAACGAAGGATCTAGTCAGGATGAACTATTTCTTGTGTATATTTTAAAGTGTGCGGGGGAGGGGGATGAGTGTATGTGTGCGAACAGAAAAGAGAAAACGTGAGAGAAACGAAAGGGCTTCGATAACTCTCCGGATGAATCTCTCCCAAAGTTTCGGCGGACGTTGATTGGTTGTAGCCGAAAGCACGTACATCGATTAGTCGCGGACTACCCTCGCGTTTCACCCTCGCCCTACCCTTGATCGTTGCTTTCGCCCTCGTTCGTTTGCGATATATTTCTCCCTCGCCCCCTGTGTCCACCACCCTATCGGTCTATCTTCGTCTTCGCCTCTCTCTTTCTTTCTCTCTGGACGACTGCGGGAGTTTTCCGGGGCGTGGCGGCAACGCGAGGGGAGCGCTCTCCTTTTTCTATGCTCGTGTGTCTCTCTCTGTGAGCCTGTGTGTATTCCACAAATCTATCCTCGCGTATAGTCCTCCTTCTATAATCTCCTATCATAGACGCAGAGAGAAATGAGATTTTTTGAATTTCCCGCTTACTCTCGTTCGTGCCTACAGACAGAGCTCTGGTTGTTATGAAATTGTGAGGAAAAAAACGGCTAGTCGTTCCTCCCTTTTTTCGAGCTTCCAATTTTACCCGTACACTCTCTTCTCTACCGTCTCTCATCCGCTCCTCCCAGCCTCCCCTGAAAAGAAAACAAAACGAGACAAAAACCATTTCGATCTATTGATTTTTAGCTTACACTGTGATGACGATGCCCAAATTTTGGGCATCGTCGTAAGATTGAGATCTGTCAAAGCCTCGTTGAAATGTTTACAAATATCGATGTCTCGTTTTCGATGGATTCTCAAAATAAAACATTTAAAAAATATTCTCTGAAATTTCAAGTCGTTCCGCTCAAAGTTGATGGAGTGAGAAGCGTTTAGGGCCCTGGGCACATGGCGTATTTTCTACGCGCAGACGACGCGATACATACTTGATCCACGTGTTTTTTGGACTAAAAAACGCCGTAAAAGGGCGTTGTCTGCGCGTAGAAAATACCCCATGTGCAGAGGCCCTTACATATCAAAAAGCAGTACTCGAAGAAACATTTTTCAATGCATAGTTTTTTTTCTTCTTATCGACGAAAAAAAGAGCGTTTTATTCCCTGAAAATCGGTAATTTCACTGTGGACTGCGGCAATTTGTTCTAATGAATAATTTACAAAATTTTTCGTCTAAGTACTATGGATAATTTCATGGAAAAACAAAATGCGTTTGATTTTTTTTAATTTCCGATTATTTGTTTTCGAGCAGCGCAGCGCCTCGATCACCGCGAAGGTCGTTTTTCAAACAGCAGTTTGCATAAAATACTGTATCTACCGAATTCATAAATATTTTCAATATAAAAGTTGTAAAAGATACTTCAAACCATGCTCTCTGATCTAAAAAAAAAAGATATTCAAAAACCTCCACGCTTTTGGCCAGAAAAAAGTCACGAAAATTCCTCTTCTTTCCGGCCACGAAATGAGTGTAACCCGCCAAGGGGGACACAATTGTTCCGCTAGTCACATAAATTTCCCTTTTCCATTCCGGTACGAACATTCGAATCACCAACATATACGGATAGTTTTATCTGTCTGTTTGAAAACATCTCTTTTCTCGATAACGGTGAATAGTCAGACTTCAATTTTGACCATAATGAAATGTGGAATATTTTGTATATCCATATATGGGTAAAAGACTTTTCGAAACTGTTATATCCGTATTTGATGTCGGCTATCTGCACATATGGCTGTGAGGATAGTCCTCGGAATCGAATGCCCTCAAAATCACCGGTCTTCACATTTACGTACATACGTACATATATGGACGTGTGTGCAGGCGCGCGAGCGTGTGTGTGCATTTGAGAATCACCCGGATTGGCTGATGGTCGAAACCGCGAACATGCTTGGAGCCCTGAAATCCGTAGGATATTCGCACATCGGGTTTTCGATTCGGAGCCATTTCGTCCAGACTCCTCAGTACAATCCGCATCCACCCCTCGGTACGCCCAACCCCTTGTTTATTTCCACTTGGAACTACATCTCCGTTCGAGAAGGTCGAACTTCACTGTGGTCCGTCGACCGAGAAAATTCAGAATTCTTTCTCTCTTTCTCCCTCTCTCCCACATAAGCGAATCGCATAAACGATACGCTCCATTTATGTCTTATCCTTTCGCGCATCATTTTTTTTCCTTTTTCTTCCGCTAGCTCAGCCACTAGTAGTAGGAACAATTGAGTGCTCGTGCTCAACAACAACATCAACAACAAGAACAACAAGAACAACAACAACAACAGCAACAACAATAATAATAATAATGATAATGATAAAAAAGATAAAAACAAGAATAACGTCGTACTAATATTTACTGTTTTCGAATGTTTTGCATATGAACTCGCACAGACTTATTATTGCTACTTTTTCTATTTTTTCCACAACCAACCATATTTCCCAAGACTCGAAGTTTGCGAATGTAACTTACGTCAACTTAAGTTAAATTTCAATTGTATCATGATTGCTCGTGATTTTTATTCGACCGAAGTCTGCTCTCCGATCAAGTGGAGGAATATTTCGATAGGTGGATCGTAAAAATAAAACAATTTTGCCGCGCGTCAAGTTCGATAAATATTTTTCTTGCGTTATGTTGGGAGAAAGTAATCGACATAGGGGGACGCTCTCGATAGTGGGGGTGATTTTTTTGCAGCAGGTGAGCGAACTAATGCGTTTATCGCCGTGACTAGTCGCGTTATATCCTGGCTCGTGATGATGTTCGCTCTCCTTTCACTTTAAAACTTCGCGTCGTACTTCACCCGGTTATTGGGTGTGAAAGAAACCGAGAAATCCAGAGAGCAAGAGAATGAAATGGGAAACGCTCCCTGTCCTCCTTGATCGACGATTTTCCCTTCGTCATTGAGTATTTCCTTGTTTTTTTATTGTTTATTTTAAGGTTTCGTCTATATCGCGTACACATGTTTCTCGACCCTCCAATATATACCTACCTATTGTTATTCTCACTGGCAATTCTCACTCGCTCGCTTCCTCTCCTTTTGCTTCTTCATCGAAGAGAACTCGGATCAATTTGGGGTATTATGAAACAGGTCGCCGCATCGTCATTCACAAATTATTCGACGTGCTTTTTTTTCGCTCGATCGTTTTGTCGTGTGCACTTGAAAAAGCGAGGGTGAACGTGCCGAAGAATTAATTTTTACTGCTTTACGGACGTAGAAGGCGTCGCTGTCACTAAAATGTATTCAAGGACGTTCCATGTTCGAGACGACAACAATGTCACTCGTGTTTTTCGATTCGACAATACGTTTTAGAAGTTTCGTTTTTTTCTTCAAAATATCGTATTATTGCAATGATGGATATCGACAAATAAATGTTGATTTTTTTAAGTACATCGATTTTTTTTTGTAAAAAGTACAATAATTAGAAAAGACTTTTTGGTATTGGTCGAATCTGAAAATGTTGAGGCTTTGGTCAGCCAACATTGACGATGGTTCTCGATTGATCGTCAAAGTGACGCGGATGACACAGCCTCCACGCTTCCTTGAGGGCCTCTCCGGGATCGCTCGTAGTTCTCGTGTATCCAGAAATAAAAGGCGAGACGACGGCATAGCCCGGGAACCAATTTGGCATTATCGAACCATTCAAACGAATCCTATTTACGCGGACCGGTGGTCCAGGCTTCATAATATAGTCCAGTATTCCATCCTCGACTGCTTCCGCACCGCTTATTTCCTTGCTCAAGTTGCTCGCTCCCAATAATCTGTGTTGCATCGAGACGATGATAGCGATTGACAAAATATCAAATTAAAATTAGATTGCAACGTGCTGAATGAATAATAATTATTATTGACAGTGTTAACGGCATCGCCATTTTACTTTTATGATTATTATTATTATTGACGACGCCCCGTGAAGTTTATTTTTCTCTAAGGCGATTTTCCAACTGAGCCAAGAGTTTTCGAAAGAACGATTGGCAAATGTTATTTTTAACGGGCGTTATATACGAACTCGGAAATATTCTGAGTCGGGGGCGTTCTTTCCAAAAGTTCGTTGACATGCACGGAAAATTGTTCGTAAACGTTGGACTGTTGAAACGCGTTCAAATTCGGCGGAGCTTCGCCTCGCACGTTTTCGATGATACTTTCCGAATGTGGCATATCGACCGACAATATGTCATGTCCCGGAATTTTCACCGGTACGACGACGTCACTCATTGATTCCGGGGCTGCATTCGTGATTGCTGGGCAGTACGTTTAAAAGGGGGCGAATCGTTGTACGCTCGAGGCTTTACCGGTTACTAAATTGCGAGCTTTTTTTACAGTACTTTGAGTAAACGTCGGAGCAAACATTCTCCGGACATTTTATCGAATGTATTTTTATAAAGATGAATTTTTTTTTTTTTTAATGCGAGATCGTTGATGTTCTCTCACCGATCGAATAATCGGCGGACATGTCGGAAAAGAGAGTGACGAAAACGTTGTCCGGCTTGGCGTCAGCGAGATCGGTACCCTCGGCTTCGGACATCAGCAAAACTTCGGCGAGAACTTCCGGCTCGGGTTTCGACTCGGTGCTCTCGAGTAAGCAGCTTTCCGGTATTGGCTCGATCCCTCGCAATAATTCTCGAAGCTTCGCCTTGAGCATATTGCGTTTTTTGTCGCTGGAGCAGGGCTTTCCGGCTGCACAATATATTTTTTCGTTTCCCTCAAAAGGTTACTCGTCGACGAGCGATTGATTCTCGTCGGTAGAAACAACTTCACAAAACATCGTGAAATAAATAATGTCACAAGAAGTAGCATCGATTGTTATGATTAGGAGCTAATGATGAACAATTAATCGTAAATTTCGAATGAGAGTCTATATACTGGTAATTGTAGAATAATACGAAAGAGCAATAATGATGATAATAATAGGAACAAATGAAGCGCGTCTCGATAGTTTTCCAACCGTTTAGTCCAGCGTTTCCCTTTCTTCTATTTTCCCGAGACTCGAAACTCTTCGCGTACTCCGAAATCACAACGCCGCACGGAACTCTGACGTCAGGGCCTGACGTGCACTCGACAGATCGATGAGCAATTTTGCCGCCACCTCGAGCGAGCTTTTTGCTCCGTTTTTCCACAACGTTGGCCTCCTTGCTGTAACATATTTCGAACACGGGCTCATTTCTCAGCGGCCTCGTTAATTCTGCACTACGACTTCCGGCCAATGTTGTCAATGGGTAAATAACGTGCAGAAATGGCACAACTGCTTATTATTATTTCCTCTCCCTTATTTTATTTCCCAATTACGGTGCGCGATGTGTTTCGTTTGTGTAAAATTGGTATTCCAATATAAAGCTTCTATTTTTTAGATTTTCACTTTTCACTATAGAATTTTTACGTTAGATTGAGTGAGAGCCCCTTAGGAGTGTTGTCCACAGTCTTCTCACCGCAATACTTTACACTTTTCATTTCTTCGATCAATTTGACCAATGGAAAAAATCATAGACAATGGTTTTAGGGTTTACGTGAATGTTTAAAAAAATACACGTTTATGTGTACGGGGACGTGGCGATCTCGATCCACTGCCCACACCATTGTACTTGGTTGATGAAAAAAATGGGAATAAGCCAGAAACGATGGCTCCACTGGAGATCTCCTTGATATATGTTATCTCCGAACGGAGTTGTTAGTCACTCTTTAGGAACTCTCTTTCTTTTTCCTCTTTTTATTTTGCTTCTCTCTCTCTCTCTCTCTCTGTCTCTCTTTCTCTCTATCGCTCTCCCTCTTTCTCGTTTTTTTTTCTATCCTTCGTAAAACGAGCATCTTACGCCTCTTTTTTCACCCTCGTACCGCTGGCTCGTTCCCCTCGGAGAAGTTTTCTCGTTTACTTTACGAGTAGAGGCGTGGGAGGGGGGGGGGGGGGGGGGAAGAAAAAAGTCCAGGGATGGAAAATAAACGTACCCCAGCGATCTGTGTCTCATCTACTTTACTTTTGCTTTCTCTTACGTTCCTCGGACTCGCCAGGACTTCATCCTCGCCTTTCCCTGGTATCATCGTTGTATACATATATATGCGTATACACACGGGGGAGATTCTAGTTCTTTTTTCATCGTGCCAAACCCCATCCTCTCCCGGCAAGCGCTCTGATTCGAGTCAACATTTCCTTCCGCGTGACCTCAAATACCGTTATCAAATTTCTTTATAGTCTTCGATTGTGCACACGCATCGGAGATGGTAATCACCGAATTGTGGCAATTGTCAAATTTTTCTTAATTCGATGAAGCTAGAAACTCTCGTACAAACGATTTTGTTCTGCTTGAATCAAGTATTCGGCTAGATACTGGCAATGTGGAGGTTTCCAAAAAATGCATAATTTATCAAGGCTCGTATCTTGGCAACCCGAGTTATTACGAAATCACGTTGATTCGTTGACTCTTTTGTCGCGGATACGTGAAAAGAAATTCCGAATTTCAATCGGATTTTTGAAAATGGAGCATTTTGTCAAAATCGCGTGAATTTTCGTTAGTATTTTCTAGGAAATGAACCCACAAGAAGTGCACGATAGGAAAAAATTTGAAACAATTCTTTTCGAAATCCTGTCAATTACTCGAAGATTTAATAGTGCATAAAACGGACCTTCAAAAATACTAAATCAGTCCGTCGACACTAGAGTTCCTTGGAGCGTTCGCTGAGAAACAAATAGGAATAGAAAGAGAAGGGGGTATAGTGAAAAGCGGATGAGTGGGTAAATAAATGAGCCCGAGACTGACAATGAGCGTGAGCGAAAGGGCAAGGAGAGGGGGGGGGGTGTCGAATGAATAAATTTTGCCTGCACGGTGGTGGTGGACATGGAACTTCCGGCCCTTGTGCGGGACATCGAGGTTCTCTCATCCGCGGGGACAAGGGCTTCGCGCACGGCGCCCTTCGCCGATACTGGAGGGAAACGCAGCTCGTATCCAATTCCGGATTCGCCTGCTGATCTTCCTTTCTTCTCTCCCTACACATTTCCCCGATATTGATTTTCGCCCGATTGCGCGAATTCTCGCCTGCTCTCGTCCTCGTTGACGACCTGCGGATATTTTTTTCGCAAAGAAGAAAAAACTCAAATATACAACTCCGTTCTTCAATTCATCCGAGACCAGGAGTATGTATGGGCGATTGCGGGCTGAATCGAGAGGTCGAGCTTAACGGTGTTCCTTCTCTCGTTATCTTCGTTTCCGTCGCCAATGATTGTAAATAATTTGATTTATTGTTAATCCATTAATGGATTAATTTTTTTTCGTCACTTATTCTTAATGTCAACAAATCTTTTTTTTAGTTCATTTATATTTATAATGAACTACAACAATTTATGTTTTTATTTATATTTGATATATTCGATATATTGAGACAATTTTGAGAATGTAATACTAAATTGATATTTAATGTTAATGATATGAAAAAAATTCAACATTTGATATTACTGATAAAGACTTAATATTAAATGTTACGTTGATCTGGAGAAAATGTATTCAATATATTAATTTATTTATTCCATTTATATTAGAAAAATGTGTGTAACATTTATAATTGTTTATATTTTTAGAGGTATTTACATTTTGGTCATAAAAAACTGTCCCCGGTTGAGCCGACGAGCGACCTGCGGCCCTGACGCTCACGATCTCTAAAAAAGTTGGAAAGTTACGCGAATAAATTGACCGACATTACGTAATTACGGTATTACCTGTATTGTGTAATATTCAACGCCTTTTTTGTCGCAAGACGCGAAACTGAATGCACGGAGCAGAAAGAATATTTACGTATTTATGATAACCGAGTAAAAATTGAAGGCGAAAGTTTTCGGTAAGCTTCTAGACGGAAGTGGAGGCGAATCGTTTTGTCAGCGAGCTCCTCACCGCTATTCCGAGCCCGACTCTCAATTTAACGACATCATTTGAACGTTTTTTCCCTCTTAACCTCGTCCCGCATCCGCGGTCTGCGCGAGATTCTCCCATTCTACGCCCCTTCGCGCAGACAATTTTTGCGAAGAAAACAAACGAAAAAACAATTGGAGCCGAAACGACCGTACGACTGCGAGGCAATCCGATACGACATCACGTGGAATAAAATGACAATTTCAGCGAAAAATACAATAAAACGCTAGGTCTCTCGTAGATTTTCATTTCGCGCGATGTTGTCGCTATGCTAGGGGAAAAATAAGCAGATCCGCGAATACGCACACAAAGCGAGTACGTCAAATTGAGGAGATTCATTTTACGGAATTTCAAAGGAATTCTTAATTTCAAAAGAAAATTTAACTTTATCTATTAAAGTTTACAAATTTGAACATTCTTTCAGTTTTTAAGAAGAAACTACAAAAAATGTTAATTTTAATAAAGATATAAATATATACCTACACTCCCTCTCCGATTGCGGTGGGTTTTTCGTATTACTTAATAATCTTCAAATCCTATTTATCCAAGCAATGGCGGTTATATATATATTTAATTCGATCCGTTGATAATTATCTCCCGGAAAATGTATATTTCGCGATTGTATAATTCAAGAGTCCGAGGAGTATGGAAAACAAGGGACGGAACAGAGCCACGGGAGGAGGCTGGTCGCTCTAAACTCTATCCTCTCTTGGTGATGGAAGAACTTGTAGTCCCGATAAATTTTAACGATCTCCACATCGATAACCCTCAATATAGCCTGCTGACATGATAATTTATATGCGTATAGTATATATACGTATTACGAAGCTGCCAAGGGATACAGAGGGTCGACTTTCCGTACGTACCTATGTAGTGGATAGTCGTCCCATAGCGACGAGGGGGTACATTGGATGAGTCTCCCGGAGTCTGCATGGAATGAGAACCCTTGATGTTTAGCTATCGGGATCGTTAAAAGCGATATTCCTTCCTCCATTAGGGAAATGAATTCCATCTCCTGTGAAATACACAGGAAGGACTATAGCGATGGCGGCACCTCTTCTAATTCTCGTTGCGCACGAAACCATTCGCTATACACAAAACGTTGCTAGATTTTATATATTTATACATATAATACATAAAATTCCTGAAATTATACAATCATTTTTTATCATACAATTATAATACAAATTATAATTGTATAATCTCAAGAATTTTATGTATGGGAATTGTAAAAACTTGTAAAAACATAATCGAGATATATAAAACAAATTATGGGCAAAGTTTAGAGGCGTTCGGAAAGCTTTTAATTGTGCCTGTAAGAGCTGGATATTTCTATACAAAAACACATGGGTTTTGCCAAACTATTACTCGATTATTTCATAAATACATAATATTCCTATACACAAAATAAAAACTAAATAACTATACATAAAACTAAAAAAAAATTGGGGTGGCTGTGATTTGGGTCAAGTTTTAATTTTCATAGTCCCCTTGTAAAAACATAACCAAGATACATGAAACAAAGTATGGGCAAAGTTGTGAGACGTTCAGAAAATTTTTGATGGTGCCTGTGAGCAGGGTTGGATATTTCTATACAAAAATATATGGATTTTGCCAAACTCTTGCTCAATTATTTCTCATGCTTAGGATATTCGTAGTAAACATATGAAACTTGGCATACGTATTGTGCACATTATGAGGCATATGACTACATTTTTCCAAAGTTTTCCAGTAGTGATTGTCATTATTGCTAGCTTTGCAATGACATGCAACCTCGTTTTCGTTTTTTGAGTTTCGTTCATCAAAGACTATTTATTGATGTTTTAATGCAACTTTTGACGGGACAAAAACTGAAACATGATAGAAAAGTTTTATTTCAGTCAGAAGGATAAAAATTCTTTAAAATTAAGTTTCAACTTTTAATCAAACCCGAGCCACAAATTCGTTGCACTAAAATAAATCAATGCAATGAATACGATAATTATCGAATAAACATAATTTGCAAATTAAAACTCATACAAAAAAGCACCAAAGTAAAATTTTATTGGTGGAGCGGTCGGCTTAGAGTCCTTTCGTTTATATTTGGATACATTTTCTGGTATTCACCGACAACTTGAACACTGAATTGTTTCTGTTCCTCGTCGCGTGTCAATCTATTATTGTATTCAGTAATGAGCAGTAATTGCTCTTTCCGCGACGGCATTAATGACCTCAATTTTTTGACAATTTGCGAACCCAAGTGATAATTTTCGTTCAAATGTCTCTCGGACACGTCGTTATTTGAGAAGTTACAATTGATCTGGAATATTCTAAAAAATGTTATCGATTGGGTGCTTACGAAAAAATTGATGTTTTCACCCATGAAATAAGCAACCTCTTATCGAGAAATTTCATATCGTTTAGGAATTTCAGTTTGATTTTCATGTTCAGGCAGTTCGTTGGTAATTTGTTTTGCCATTTTTCTTTGAATATCAGTGGGAATGCCTTCATCAAAAAATCCCATTGCATCACTTTCAGCGTTGAAATACCAAGATGATCCGACATTTTTTGAGATCAACTTTGCGCTCAAGGAAATTTATATTCCGGTAATCATCTATTTGTTTAAAAAAATTCAAATCATGATCGGGAGCAGCATTTGCAAATGGAGCTGTGAACCATGCCTGAATGTAAATCAAAACGATTGTATAAAACCTTTTTATACAAATCGAACTTTTTCGTTATGCATGCAGTCTATAGTTAAGTCGTCAATTGCATTAGAATATCAATAAATAGTCTTTGATGAAAGAAACTCAGAAAATGATAACAAGGTTGTCATTGCATAGCTAGTAATAATGACAATTATTGCTGTCAAAATCTGTAAAAGTTGGGTCATATACCTCATAATGTGCAATTAAAGTAATAACTTTTAAAAAACATGTACTTTTATATAAACATGTACGTATTCAAGATCCAAACCCTCACAGGCACCACTAAAATTTTTCGGAGCGCCTCAAAACATGCACATAATTTTTTTTTATATACCTTTCTTGAGTTTTCACAAGGGGACTGTGAAGTTTCAAATTTGACCCGAATTGCAGCCACCCTACTGCTACTATATGCAGAAATTTCAGTTCAGTAAAAGTCCAATGTTTTCGATATTGCGGGCTTTATGTTATTAAGAGAAAAAAATCATCTGCTTTTGGTTTTTCGCATGTTATTTGTACAAATGATACGAATCGACAATAACTAAGCAACTTTTCGAATTAATTGGCGCGATATGCGATTTTTTTACACCGCAGGCTATCCAAGTCAGGTGTTCGAATTGGTTTGTATGAAAATTCTGCATGAGATCTTTTTTTATAACGTTTACTCAGGATTCGAGGTTAAAAAGAAGACAGACTTTTATAGATAAAACGACTTTATAGATAAAGGTGAAACGACTTTAAAGATAAAAGATAAAACGACTATAGATAAAAAGACTTTTATAGATAAAACAAATAACCAAGAGTTTTTTTTTAAACTAGGCCAAAAAAGTTATCATTTGTAGAAATGGCATGCGAAAAACGAAAAGCAAATGATTTTTACAACGAAAACCGTGGGACTTTTACTAAACTGAAATTTCAGCATGTAATAGGTCATGACCTAACCTATCGATAGTTGCAGGATTATTCATTTATAACAGGAGACCCTGTATATAAAGATACGCATAAAAAGAGTTTAACACAAGTTTTCGGTTCGACGCTCGACAACTTTCGTACCCATATAATATTTCCCTCGGTTCTTTAAGTTCCTAATATTAAAAAATTAAAAGCATTTTCAATCCTTCCAATGATCGCGCTGACAGATTCCCAAATTTCTACTCGATGTGCTGCTTTCTATGCCCATATGTCAGTATGGGAAAAGAAAAACTTTGAAAGATCCCTTTTTAAGGCTACCCGGAAAAAATGAATGATGAATTGTACAGAGTTGGGTGGATCTTGCGGAGACACTGGCAATGTCGCAAAGCTACCACATTGATTATTCTAATAAACAATCCAATAGATCCATGCTCTTGACAGCCGTCACGTTTTGAGTACCGGAGATGACCTCCGAGCACGTCCTCTTACTCACTTGACGCGCGCGCGTGTGTGTGTGTGCACATACACGTGTACATGTATACGTGTATATAATATTATTATTTATTGCTTGGGTAGGTAGGATATTGGCGATGTACTGCACCTACCAAACCATCGGTCTCCCTCTCTCTCTCCCCCCTTTCTTTTTTCTCCTTTTGTGTGTGTGTGTGTGTGTGTCGGAATTCTTGTTATTCATCGAGGACGGGTCGCCACTAGAATCCTGAGTATCATACGAATTCGGTTGTAACGAGAGAATATATTATGACAAAGGTACTTTCATATTTCGAGGGTCCTCTTTGTCAATTTTGCCAAGTCTCCTGAAACGAATTGCGTTTTAACGTCAAGTTAATCGTGTACGTACAATAGTGAAACGAAAAAAGAATTGCATCGTTAAAAAAAAGTACCTATTGATTGATTGAGTAATGTAAATTTATTCGAAGCTTAATTGACAATCTCTATTGTATCGTGAGAATAGAATATTTTCTGTAATTCTGAATTATTTTTCACCATAAAAAGAAAGCACGAAAATATATTTTTCAAAAGTCTCACGACCGTATATCCCTCAACTGATGGGAGAATAATATTTTCCTTGAGTCTTTAATTATTTTCGTGCGAGGGTACTTTTAAAGGAGCACGTATTTTTTCCTCTTTCTGCTTTTTTTGCTTCCTCCCTCCACGTGCCTGAAAACGACGATGTTACCGACGAAGTAACGAAAAGGGAGACAAAGACAGAGAGAAGAGTTGCGAGA
Source organism: Ophion costatus (assembly GCA_951751655.1). Lineage (NCBI taxonomy): Eukaryota > Metazoa > Arthropoda > Insecta > Hymenoptera > Ichneumonidae > Ophion > Ophion costatus. Next base: position 48,606,119 of record OX632358.1, read on the forward strand.
CGAGTAGTACGCAAGGGGATGTGTTGCTCGGATGTGAAAGCACATCCCCATGTCAAAGTTTCTGATGCGACGAACAACGGCCACGTGAGAGCGAGCTCCGCCACTCTGAATATTTTATGTTAATACAGAAAGAACGAGACGGGACCCTCTTTTTCTGCACGCCATCTTTGTTTCACGGCCGTCATTTTGTACAGGTTATTCAATGCCAAATAGTCGCCGTTGTTCAATAAAAACAATAGAGCACAAAAGAAAATCCGTCATCTGTACTTTCACTCGTGGACAATAATTACCATTCAGATAATTCAAATTGAAAAAGTTAGCGTTCACCTTTCTCGCTCCAGCCCTCTGATCTCCCGATGCGTGTGCCAATATGAGGCTACAGACTATCCGGGATTTCGAGCAAGTCTCCTGACATGAAAGGCCTTTTGTGTTGGCCCTTCATCTACAGAGAGTGGCCAGGTCGCTGTGAGCTTGCACGGCTTAGATATACATCCATGTGTATATATACATATATATGTCTAGATATGTATGGATATGGGCTTTTCTTGGCAACGCGCGTTCATCTCGTGTATTCATATTTTTGTACCCTCTTGTTGTTCGTCGTCAACGAATACCAGAAATTATGGATTCTCCTCAATGAAAAGGGTGTCGAGGGGGGCGGTGGTGAAACGAAGGCGATAAAACTTTCAAGGATCACAGTAATGTCCATCTCGAATGGAACACCCCATAGGCGAGTACGTCTCACAAGAGAAGTTGCGCAAATGCAAGAGCGATGCATTAAAGTTGTACAAACGATACGCTCGATCGCTCTCGCGGTCTATTCGAACCACCCACACGTTGCAACGCACTATATGAACACACATATATGTGCCGAATGAATGCCGGATGCCACGGGGTCATCCATTTTCTCGTTTTCCTCGTATCTATAGCATCCAAAGAATACAAAAGTTATTTCATTTTGTACGTTCGCATCAAAAAGAGTGTATCTCCTCGCGAGAACTTGGTCAAGCGGACGGGTCAGTATGCGAAAACTTTTCGTACGGATAGTATTCCCGTTTCGATATCTGTCGAGCCCTCGGACAAACAGTTATTTATTCCTCTGTGCGTTCAGTTCCACGTACGTTTTTTTTTCTTTTTTTTTTCTGTCCAAAAACTCGAGGTCTTTGCCAATGATTTCATTTTTCTTCCTGGAACGCTGAAAGAAGCTCAGCGATTGAGGAATTTCATAAAGGCTGTGCTGAATTTTAATCGTAAAAAATTCGAATTCGACCCCTCTTGGTGGGATAATTCCCACGGAGCAATGTTTTGTGAGCGTGTATTTTATAATTAGGTGGGTTATGCGCGGAGCGCGAGATATACCGAGGCATGAGAGTGCATTGCTCCTGGCCGCAGGGATTTAGTGGGAGGCATGCACCCGATGTGCATACGTACAGGAAACGATGGCAGGGGAAGTACAAGCACCGGGAGCAGCTCGGACATACGTGTACATGTGTACGAATATATCCGCATATGCGGCTCCGTGAATTCGTCCATCCTCAACATACAACGGCGTTATTATGCAAACATAAAATGCAACACGGCAAAGCGTTATAAATATTCCAAACCGTGCTAAATGCGCCCGCGTACCCGATAAAACTATTGGAAAAAAAGTATATGTATCTCGTCTTTTTTCCATTTTTCCATCGCTCAATTCAGAGAACTTCCTGTCGGAAATATTCCATGGAAAAGTGTCCGATCGGCAAAAGCGATCGAGATGACAATTATATCTAGCGAAATAGCGTCAAGCGCCAGCTTCTGCAGTGAATCTCCAACAGTCTTGGGCAATGCTTGTGCCGATATGATAATCAATACTACCAGGTTCTCTATCTATGATGCTACTCGTGCCAATAACGTCCACCCGTAACGTGTATATTTATATGGAGAGAGCTTATGCTGGACATACAATTTTGAGGACGGAACAGTGTCTTTAAAACTATCATCAATAATGTTGTCTTTAAAATCAACGATTCGTATATAATAAAAAATTGACAAACCCAAACAATGTCTTTAAAATCATCATGGTTAATTATATCCGCAAATCAACGACGCGTTAAAAAAAATATTGGCAAACTCAAACAAACCAAACTTTGATCCTTCAATATCATCATCGACAATTCTACCTTGAAAATCAACAATTCGTTTAACTCGTTAACGGCTGGTGAGACACATACGCCCTATCTACTTTGAAAAATCGTAACTTCCAGAAAAATGAACATGTTGACATCGTTAAGGTCGCATTTTGAAGATAAAGGGTACGTCTAGTAATGAAAAAACCGGCAAATGCAAGGGTTGCACCCCTTCAGTTTAACACTCTGTCAAAAATTGCGAAAATTGCGAAAAAATGAGAAATGAGCAAAACTTTCAGGCAACATTTTTTTTAGAGCCGCGATCTCAATGTGTATTTTGAAATAACATTGAAAATTTGTAGCAAAACGGTTCGGACCAAAAACCACCGATAACAGTAATTGAATATCGATAACTATCCCTAGCAGTTGTAATACACCCAACAATGCAATTTCGTTGATGTTCAGTTCATAAATATTTTTGAAAACGCATGGAAAATGGGTATCCAGAACATCCGGTTCAAAAACTACCCCGAACAGTAACAGAACATCGAAAACTACCCCTAGAAGTTGTGATGCATCTACAAATTAACTGGCATTAGTGAGGTCGGGTTGTGGAACACCAATGTGTATCAACTCTTTAATTATTTCAGGGGCAGGTTCTTGCATTGAAGGTGATATTTTCTTAATTGAGGGGCAGTTCATAAGGGTTGAAATGATTCGCAAGTTCTTCAGAATATGTTCACGTATTTCAGGATACTCATATTCCGATTTGAAGTAGGATAAAATAATAGGAAATGAGGAATAACGTTTTATGCATTGCGGGTAATTTTTTGCCCCATCTGTAGGGTTATTCATAAGGGTTGGAATTATCCGTAAGTCCTTTAGAATATGCTTATGTTTCTGGAACACTCATATTTCGATTCAGGTCACGATAAAATAACAGAAAATGAGATAACATTTTATCCATCGGGCGGGGGGGATGAATTTCTCCCAATTGAGGGGTCGTCCATAAGGGTTGATTGATCCGTAAGTTCTTCAGTATCCCACTACGTTCTGGAATGACTTTTCCCCAATTTATGGCAGAAATGAACGATGGGAAATGAAATTAAGATGTTTTTAAGCGATTGAGGTGGTTTTTTCATTTACGGGTATTTTCTGAGGGTAGAAGAAATTCTCCAATAATTTTTTTCCTCGCGTTAGGTACACATGAATTCAGATTCACCATGTACCAAGTTAGCCAATCCCTACAAAAAAAACTCAGCTGTTAAAGGTTAAATAAAAAATTGACAAGCCCAAACAACCTCCAATGTTTTCACCGTCATCGTCAAAACTTCTATCCTAAAAATAAACGATTTATTTTTAAAAAATTGACATATCCAAAAAGACTAATTTGCTCAAACTGATAATGGAAAATTATATTTAAAAATCAGAGATTCGTATAAGAAAAAAATGAACAGCCCAAAATAGCCAGATGCCCCGGCAGCCCTTATTCCATTGATGTAATGGCTTAAAAATGTCCTGTTCCCGTATATATATTTAACTTTCAAAAAGTAAAAAATTAACGCCAAGTAATGAAAAAATCCCCTCAAAAACATTATCGCTTATTTCGTCGTATAAAAATATTCCGATTTATCCTATACTTATTTTTTATTTTAATTCATGTAATGGTTTTACTTTATTCTTCAAAGTAATCAAATGTTTAAAAAAAAGTGAGATAACATTTTTCAAACTAGCCAAGCCAGTTTATTAGTAATGATCTACACAAAACTGTTAAACCTTAGGAATGATATTTTTCGAAATATATTATTTTCATTGAAAAAAAAATTATATTACTATCATAACATAAATTGATATCATCATTATAGAATGCTATGCAACGACTTGGCGTGCATGGTGAAAAAAAAATGCTCGGGAAGACATAACATTTTTCGTTCCTACCGCTTGGAAAAATGACTCCTGCAACAGTATATATATTACTTTTAATTTCAAGCGACGCATCAACCGCTGGGATTATTAGCGATGAAACCTACTGTCTCTTACGCTAGTGTGATTCGAATGGGGTAACATTGATATATCGATCGGTACGTATGTCGAACCACTCAGTTTGCGTCATGGTGCCGGAACTACCTTATATCCACTGCTAATAAATATTCGACTGTATTCGTTTCAAGTCATCAAATATATGTCAGCATTAAAATGGAGATATATACTTTTTCGCTAGCAAGACGTCGGACAAAGTCTGTGTGACTAAATATACTTTATGCAACGTGTAATAGTTATGTGATCATATTTATATTTTTATATAACTTGTTAAATTATGTAAATAAAATAAGATTCCAAGTATCGTGTGGTCTAGGAGTACATCACTGATTACTACTATCTGATCAACTTGTATTCCTAAGATCGAGACATGAGGCAATTTAATCTTTTTTTTAACTTGAGAATTGAGTAGTGAAAAGGACAAGATCCTTTGCCGAGCTTTTTTTTCTTAACCATGCACGCCAAGTCGTTCCACAACATTCCCGGTGTACTTGTACGCTACATACGTTGTACTGTTATATAATGGTGATATCAATTTTATGTTATAATAGTAATATAATATTTTTCCAATGAAAAAAATATTGGAAAAATATTATTTCCAAGGGCTAACAGTTTGGTGTGCCATATTTCAAGTAAACTGCTTTGACTTGTTGAAAAATATTACCCTATTTTTTTACATTTGATTAATTTAATAAATAGATTAAAACCGTTGCTAGATTTAAAATAAAAATGAATGATAAGGTAAATAAGAATGTTTTTATAAGTCAAAAGAAGAGATAACGTTTTTAAGGGGATTTTTTTTATTACTTGGCGTTCATTTTTTAGTTTTTAAATGCGACTTCGTATCTTTTTAAAAAGGAAAGAATCCTTCTGTTCTTGAACTTTAGTCCAAATAGAAGTGAATTTGAAATTACTGTTGATTGTTTTCAATTACTGTTAGTAAACAATTGAATTGGCCAACAATCGAATTAAACAATTATCGTCGAATTCAATGTTGATTGTATTTAGTTACTGTCAGATAAACACATATTTTTTTTCGACTAAAAACGATCAATATTTCGCATCTTTAGCGACTGCGATACCAAAAATATGGATTTCTTCGCAGCGATCGGGGACATTGCCTCGGTATAGAGAAGCGCATTTTAAAACTTTTCTCACATCATCTGAAGGGAATTAAAAACGTATATCCATGGAAATATAATTTTTTATTGCCGTGGTTGGATGTGAGAAAAAATCATGGACCAACTCCCCATATGTAGAAGTTTGAGGTTTTCGATGTCTCCGACCGCTGCGAAGAAATCCATGATTTTGGCTTCGGAGTCTCTAAAAATATTAAATATTGATTATTTTTATTTATTGTAAGACCGACAATAAAATGGTCATATAATTAGGCACTGGTGAGTTAAAAAATATGTATTCCTCTTACATTAAATAAAAACAATCAACATTTTATATCTTTAGAGACTGCAAAGCCAAAACACGGAATTCTACTTTAATGCCTCGATACCTATAGGTATACGTTTTTCGTTGTTCAAACAATGAATAGTTTTGTTTTATTGCTCACATTTTTCATTACCTGCAAATTAGTTTCAGTTGCTCAAACGGTACTCGAAAGGGACTTTTCATACCTGAAATTATGCGTTTTTTTCGTACCTAGAAAAAGGGGGCCCAAAGCCGGCACTCCAAGAAAAATTTTAAAAAGCCGTTATAAAATGTCATGTTCAAACATTTTTTTGCTATCGGGTGCTCAATTTATCGTACTTTAATAGTACATTTACACATTTCCAATAAATCTTCAAAATACAAAAACTGAAACCAATTTTGAAACTTTAACGAATGTCTGCTTTGCCCAGGGGGGTGTCCTAAAGCGGGAACGGCTTCTGGGCAAAGCGGATGCGCAGACGGTAAGGCGGGTACCCTGTTTTTTCTCTGAGATTAGGCATAAATAAGAATGAAATAGGGAATCATAGGGGAAGAAACTATGAATGTGCCCACATATTTTATTGCGCAAAAATAATTATTATTATCGTGAACGAACAAAAACTTTACCTTTTTTTCTTAACAGCCAGGGAATTTTACTTTTTTGGCCTAGGATTTTGGTCGTTTCTTCTTAACATTCGGTGAACTTTTCTTTTTTTATGTTTCTTCTTAACATTCAGTACACACGTTTTCACATTTTTTACATGTTTTAACATTTTTTACATATTTTAACATTTTTAACATTCAGCAAAAATATTTTGACATATTTATGGCACGTGCCATAAATTTTTGCCCCGTGCCGTTTTGCCCCGCCCGCTTTGCCCTTTTGCGCTACTTGACGCTTTCATAAAACCGAACCAAACAATTATTGGGATACATTCACGCAAATATCACTGAAAAAAGTGAAATGGGTATAAAACAGTAATCACATTTTAGTATTATTCTATTTTACTTACGAATAGACAGAACACAATGGACATACCTTTTTTTTCAAAATCCATGAAATCTCGTGTTTTTCCACACGAGTCGCGCGGACGGTTGCAGTTGAGCTTCAAGACAGCGGCAGGTCGGGCGGAGCACGGGAAGAAGGACCGTTTTTTTACGCTTCGAAACTCTCTAACTATGACTAAAGATAAGAGGTATCAAACCACTTTACTCTGTAACATATTATCTCATATACATATATTAGCAGGCAAGATAGCAGTCAGGTATCAAGCTGCGCGAGACGACTTTCAAACACGTCGCTCTTTGCGGTGTCAAACGTTTCGTTAATCAACTTTCAAAAGGGCGTATTGCCATTGGGCGTAAAATGCCATTCAACTAAATCACTCGGAAATTCGGCCGAAAATCATGAGATCTCGAAAGGTGGACGGGGGTGGAAGGAGTGGACGGATCAAAAAATAACCTGAACCAAAGACAGGGTAAAATCCTATACACTTGTCAAATTAGATCGTCGATTCGTCGACGCGTTTTGGCGTGGCGTTCGATTCAAAATTCAAAAGTGATACATAAAATACCATCTCATGTGAGTGTAAGAGTACGAGGCGTGTTCGTCACTGTGGTAAACTTTTTCTTTTTTATTACTTAGCGTCAAGACGCTGCAGCGTCTCTGATATCTACGTATATACCACACTCCCTTTGTTTGCTCGTTCCCAATTTTCGGTTTTACTCACCGAGCATTTCAGCTCGCCCTCTCTGCTTCCGGTCTACGTCTCTTCCTTTCACATTCTCCCTCGACGTCTCGCGCCGTTTCATCGAAAGTGATTTTCTTCCCAAGTTTTTCTCGTTAGGAATTCGTGCTGCGAAGCGGGGAAGTGTGAAAAAAAAGAAAATGGCCGTTAAACATTGTTTCCACGGGTTAATTAAGACGAAAAGGTTGGCCATGAGTCGTTCGCGACGTTAATATCCGCTGAGATTCGATTACGCCAGGAAAATCTCGGCAAACCCTTGAAAAGTTGGAAACCTCGTCAAACTTTGGACGCTAACGGAAAATCAATCTAGTTCAAAGAACGCTGAAATTAATTAGCCGATGTATATCTATATATAGACGGTTATACGTAAATCCGACGGGGAAGTCGGTTATACTCATTGGTGGAGATGTGGGAAGCTGCGTGGGCAATCTCAAGTCGCGTTATAATCAAAATGTGCGGTGTTTATCGCCGCATCCTTGTATCGGCGATGGAGCTCGCCAAGTATTGGAATATACGAGAGGGTTTGAGATTGAGTCCAGGGGTATGATGGCGACGTTGGAAAGAGAGGAAGAAGAGGGTCAAGGAGAAGTGGCACGGGGATAGAGAAGGAGCAAGGGAAAGAGATGGAGACAGCGGAAGAGAGCAAGCGATCGAGAGAGACGTAGGAAGGGTGGGTTTGGGTTACCCAGGATATCCTTGGATGGCCGGATTATGGCCAGCACGTCGCCAACAACGACCACGCCGACCCACCATTCTTCCTACACAGTTCGATCAAGTCCATGAATGTTCTTGAAGGACCATGGAACCGTAGGCTAAACCGGGCTGACTAATCGGATCGGATAGAGGATAGACTGTCCCTTTTGAGTTCTATTTCCGTTTTCCACGTTTCTCCTCCTTACCCCCATCTCTCTTCTGCCCTCTTCTTCCCTCTTTCGTTCATGGGAGACCAATTACCCGCTTGATACGAGCTTGACTGGCAATGCCAGCAGCACTCGACCATCGCCAAAAGCTCGGACACTTTGCCACCTGCACTCAGCGACACTCTTCGTTGGCTTCGTAAAAGTCAAGGGCCAGATCGCGCGCAATGAGCGATGAGCTTCCGGACCGCTTCTCCCAAAGATTTCGCCGGTATTATTTTCTTTTGTCTCGCTTTGCAAGAACCAATATCACGCGGGCTTGACGCGCGATCAAAAGATTGCGTTTTTCTCTCGTTTGAATTCGCAATAAACAAGGGCCTGGCTCGAGCCTATCAACCGAAAGTATAGATCCAATTGGAACACCCATCAGTTTACGATGCTTCAGCGATTATATTCAATTCCGTTTGTTCCCAATCAAATGTGTCAATTCAGTGAGATTGCTACGATTACGATGGTACCTGAATTTGTCCGTTCAACAATAACGTTTTTCAGCAATATTGTAACTTTTTCTAAAACAATCGTGTAACTCTTTGGACAATATGGCCAACTTTGCTTGTTTTACAATGATACGATACGTGTCCCGTCATCGTTATTCTCACTACAAGAGAGCTTTCGTGAACTTCTCTATTCAATTGGCACACTATGAGCCGCATAAGAATCCGTCTCGTGGCTGCTGGTAAGTAAGCTCTTTGCAACTGTTTTATCGACGAGCAAACTTACCATCAGTCACACCGTGAACGCCCGTCATCCGATGAAGCTATAATTGAGAGCACGAATCAAGCGATCGTGTCGGCCAACTTTGCCCCCCCCCCCCTGCCCCGTAAAACTGTGAGCCCCCAGTTGTGTTTGAACCCAAGGAAAAACGACTAATTCGAAGCAAATAAACGAAGAACGGAGTTTCACGAACGAATCGATCTCGTAAGGTGAATCCGCTATCGGGGAACTTTATCAAGAGACCCCAAATTCTGGCAGAGCTTCTATTGGATAATAAAGTTTAAATGGTGCCGAAAATATGCATGGGAAAAAAATTACGTTTCGTTGCGCAATTCGGGTCGATCGAAACTCGAATTGAAGCTAATTGAAATAAAATTGGCAATTGTCTATCAGGGCACCATTTCGATGAAATATTGTATCGCATAATTCTCCACTTATTTTACTCAGGAGAATTCGACGCTAAAAACACAACTGAATTTTCTTGGTGAAAATCATCTCGATCCAAAGTTCCCATGATACAGTAATTCCCATACCGACCGTAGACTTTGGCCTTTCTTTTCCTCGATTCCTAAGAGTTCCTTGATTCCGCCACTTTTTCAGTTCTGACTCTCGAAAAACGAGGTTGCGGTCTGTTAACTGACATACGGGGCGAATGATGTCCCAGCGTATCCGTCAATCGGGTATCTTATAAACATATTCGTGTTCCATCGGGGTTATGAGTAAAAACGTTCTTTCGCTATCCGAGTGCGTTTAGCCTAGGTACACGATATTGATCGACGTACTAACGCTACGCGCAACTCTCCCTGTGTGTTTCTCGTTCTGCTTTGACGTTTTCTCTTCCGCCAGTGTGTTTTCTCCCTCTCTCGCTCTCGCTCTCTTTCCCCGCCCCCCTTTTTCCACTCAGCCACCCTTCCATCTTCATTTTCTTCGTACTACTTCTTTTTACTTTTCACGACAGAGACTCCCAATCTCATTCCTTTTTTACCCGTTCTTTCACCACCACTCTCCCGTCGTCGTCCACCCCATTTATCCTCCCCCCCCTCTCGTTCTCTCTCTCTCTCCCTCTGTCTCCGTTTCTCGTCGAGAAGTTGGCGTACTCCATCAACTAGCTGGGATACTCCATAATACATATAGACACAGCCTTGATGTTCTCGAGATGAGTATAAGCACTGAAATTTCAAATATCAGGACCGCTCGAGAGACGTATTTTTCTCCTTTTTTCTCAGGCCTGCCCTCCCATCCGCCCTCCCTTGAAGCACTCTCGCGGCCGTTCGCGCTCCGAGTTTTCCTCGTTCTATGAATATGAGGCGAAACGAAGTTTGTGTATACGAGCCTCGATGAGGCGAAATGAATTTTCCAAGAGCCTCGTATACTAATGCTAATTGGATTTATACGAAAGGAAAAAAACGAGGGATCTTCGCGGCGAATAATGAAAGGTGGGCGCGTAAGGAACCAGCCCGGAACGGGATCGTACTCATTTAGCGTTCTATGGTGCGCCTCGTTTCGAGCCAGCGATTACACTTTGAGTATTGCGTTGGGCTCATCCGCGTCCTGTCGAATATTTCATTACTGACGATACACTCCCCTAACCCAACGACGAGGGAAAGAAAAGACAACTTGAAATTTTCATTTTCTCGCTTTCGCACATCGTACATTATTTCAATTAGAGCTACATTTTATACGAATCTCTTTTTTCACCCGTTCTACGAGAATATACACTGTTGAAACGATTTATTTGATTTCAGTAGCAGCTATTTGAGTCAAGTATTTTTTTCCGTCGGCCTAATAAGATTCTGCTTCGTTCAGATATATCTTTTCAAGCATCTCTTTCTGTAGGTAATGCAATAAATACGTAAATATATAGTGTATATCACGATTGAATATTTTTTTTTACAAACAATTCCGTATACGAAATTATTGGAGGCAGACACATATTGAATCACTCAATGCCGTTAAGTAGGCCTTGATTTAAATAAATGAATAAATAACTACATCACATATAAAGATCTGAAATAGTCGATTTCAATTTTGTTAAATTTGATTTTACGAACACTTTAGTGAAAAAAATAGTTGATCAATTAACTACATTTAAAAACTTTGATCCTACTAAAATTAAAATAAATTCATTTTTCTTTCCTAGGTAATGTTGTTTTGAATTTAAACATTTTTGAATTAACTCAAATTTTCGTAAAGTCAAACTAAAAAATGTAATTCTACAATACTATTCCGGATATTTATTTGCGATATATTTATTTATTCATATAAATCGAGATATGTTTAACGCCGTTGAGAAATTCGAAGTTTACAAGCTCCTAATAATTTAAGCATCTGGAACTATTAACTAATTTTTAAATTAACCGTTTGAAGAAAAATAATTTTTTTTTTCACAAAACTTGCGGGAAATTACAGCTTAAAAAATTAGTGGATTTTAAAATTGGTCAATTCCTTTAAAAACAAGCTAATTAATTATCGAAATTTTAACATTTAGTTACTTTCGATAACCGTCTCTTTATCAGTGTTCGGATTCGTTCTTGAAATTCTCCTCAGAAAAATAGACTCTACAAGCCACGAGGATAATCATAATAATACGTACGAGAAGTAGCAAAATACCCGGGTCTCTCGTCCATTTGACGGACAGGCAATTGTTTATGGAACGTGATCAAGCGGCAATTTGTCCGGAAAGACTCGAACGCTAGGGATGCTAATAACTGCACGATTGGCATGCAATTACGTAGGGACGTTGGACGATTATGCTATTTCGAAATGGAACTCTGCAGGGGGTCGCGTGCGCGTCAAATCTCCCTTCGAAAGTGGACTCGATAGGTTCGTATGATGGATCTCCGTTCATTAAGTATAACAACGAGTTTGAATTGTGGTCCATGACTATTCCAATGCGGATTATGATTTTGGTTCAATTGTCCACCCAATTATAGATATATGCGGGTGCATGCGCGCGCGCGCGCGCGCGCGTGTGTGTGTGTGTGTGTGTGTGTGTGGGTGTGTAAACTTGTAAATGGTGAATATATCTGGGACATTGAAATGGAGGACTTGACTGTGGTACCGATATACGAAATCGAAGGATATGTCATTATCGAAACCCATTTGGATACAGGCCTGACGCCATCAACGAGATTATAACACAATTATCGTCACTTTCGCGTTATCGATACTTCGGCCGTATATGGAAGGGCATACCAATCCGCTATTTTAAATCTTCCTCCTTGACATACATTGTGAATATTGCGATCATCATAACACCGCATGTTCCCGTAATTTTTATTATTGCAAGTGCACCGTTAGTTGCAGAAAAACGGCACGATAAATACGAAAATTCTACAATTTGTTTTCCAGTCTCATAGTATGACAATTTCCTCTTAAGGCTCTCCAACCCGTCAGCAAAATACTTTTCAACTCCTGATAATCCGTTCGCAATGGATTTCAATAACGTTTCCTTCAATCATCTGGCATTTTCCCCATTTCCATCCCCATCGGCTAATTTTCGAGCCTATAATTTGACATTACTTTTACGAAGCTACTGCTATCAGTGTACTTCAACTTGTTTCCTGCTTTTGTGGCAAAACGGTGATGGCGTTTTTCTCATAATGAGGATATTGTATAGTCTTTATCTTGTGCTATTCATGAAAGCAACAAAGTTGGAAAACTGTAGTTAAGATCATAGAAAAGGTATATGGGGGAGGATGCAGAGTTTGCATAACTCGAGCCTTGCTTCGTTCTGTACAGCGCGTGCGTGCGCGCATGAGGAAAACAGACGCCGAAAGGGAGGGAGAGACAAAAGCAACGGGCAAACAGAATCGTGGGTAGCAGCTCGCCTTTCTGATTTTCTCTCTCGCTCTCTTCACTTCCGGTCACGTACAGCCCCATTTGCCGACGTTCTCGTCCCTCCTCTCGCCATATATCTCCTGTGGTCAACGTGGCCGCAGCACCTCACGCACCTTTTTCCACGAACGTGCGCAAATAAAAAAAAAAGGAAGAAGAAAAACAAATAAACAATTACGCCGTGTTGCGAGATTTTTTGCCACGATTTATCAAGGAGGCAAACACAATCCGCTCCGCAATAACACAAAAAGGATCTTTCATCAGCACCTCGTCGCGATTGATCGGTCAAATATTGAGGAGTTGTTCGATCGTGCTAAAAAATGCGATTACAACTCGAGTCAAAATCGTTACCTCTGGCCTTTTGCCGATCAGTCGGCACTGTTCGGACCAACCGAAACAAAGTCTGACCACGTAATAAGTACAAAAAGGCTAGTGAAACAAAATTAATGAGGAGGACCAAACACAACTTTGCCAATTGAAAAGCGTATCACTCGAATTGATATTCAGTAATAATGATACGGCACGTAATCGATGTCGGCGATCTCTCATGGTGAGCCACGTTAGCTTGTGCCAGTACTCGGATGGGTGCCCGGCTCGCGCGCTGAGCACCGAAAGGCAGTTTTACCGAGCGTCTCATGCAAGCGAGAATCGAACCGGGAGAAGATAGAGCCGTTTCTATGCAGGTTTTCCGACGTTCCCCTGCACCCCTCCCGTGAATGTGTTCAACGAGTAGCTGTGGACAAAACTCCGGGGAGTCTCTCAGGGACTGGAAATAAGTGACAAGTCTGGCCGGCAAAAGTGAAAGGGATGGGTTCGTAAAAGCTCGTAAGGGTAAACAAGGGACCGCTGGAATTATTCATCGAACTGTGCAAAAAAGTCTCGTCTCCGACAGTTTTCCTTTGCAAGGTTTCCTACACCCTTTTTTCATTCAAAGCTCGGAATTAAATTTTTCCACGAGGGCGAACAAAACGTCACTTCATTAGTTGAAAGAGGAACATTATTTGGATAATATTTTGATACTAATTGTTTTTTGGTTGCAATGCGATTGCTCGTTTCGTATTCCTGGCATTTTTACGAATCTTTTCTCTTCCCGTTCGTTCTCTCTGTTTTTTTGCTGCCTCTTCTGCTTGGCATCTTCCGCTTCGCAATTATTGGCAAAAGGACGTGAAAAAAACGGATGAACATGAGAGGGTGAAGTGTGAACGAGGCAGGAGTGGCAGAGAACGAGGGAGTACATACGGAACGCATGTCAGCGAAAGATGCAAAAACAAAACAAAAACGGAGAAGGGGCGACATAAAAAAATTAAAACACGACGCTAAGCCATTGAGCGAAATGGGTCTGTCGCACATTCGTTTTTCCCAAAGCGTACGCCCCGGCAAGCAGTTTATCTTGATAGACGTCACAGCGAGAATTTCGAATGCTCCACAAATCCTCGAAAAATTACACGCACAAAGAGCGTTTTCTGATAATTCGAAATCCTCGAATAAAAATCTTCCTTGTTCTCCATGCAGACGCCGATTTCCGCCACTTTTACTTTGAAGAAAAATACTCGAAAAGCCAATTTTACGTTCCAAACATTATTATGTTGCGAAGTGACATATTTTTTGGTAGTAATTCCCTGTTTTTTTAAACACATTTCAATTAGTTCTAATCTCGACATTAAAAAATATTCAATTTTCATTGCATTTACCTTGAACATTTTCATTGCTGAAGGAAAGTACTTCACAGAGGAATTTTCTCTTTGACGAACTATTCGGTCACGAAGTGAAATATATATCTTAATATACATTTTTCAATCTGTAAATCCTTTTCACTTTAAGCCAATCGTGATCTCGAAAAATATTAATTTGTTTATTTCTCGTCTGGTGTGCAAAACGCTTTGAACTCTGCAATGATCTACTCTGAAATCAACTTAAGGGCAGATATACACCTAGGAACCGGAAAAAACGTCATTTTTGTGAATTTTTTCAAGGAAAACTATTTGAAATTTCGGATTGGGGTTTTAATTATCTAAAAGTATATACATTCAAAAATATGGTTAATTTTCTTTATTTAAAAATATCGAAAATATACAAGGATATTGAATGATCATTGGAGCGTCGTAAAAAAATCGGTGCCCAAAATTTATCGAAAACCACTGAACCGAGCCTTGAGGTTTTTTGTGGTTATTCTATACACCATTATCTAGTACTTGTCATAGCCGATTTTGAAAATATCGATTTATGACAAAATGGCGGACGTTTGAACATAAATTGTGATTTTTGGGCCAAAAATGAATTACTATTTTGCCTATAAAACAAAAACTAAGTAACGGAAAAAAATCCTCCGACAAGTACTACATAATGGTGTATAGAATAACCACAAAAAACCTCAAGGCAATCGGTTCATTGGTTTTCGAGAAATTTTGGGTACCGATTTTTTTACGACGCTTCAAGGATCATACAATATCCTTGTATATTTTTGATATTTTTAAATAAATAAAATTAAACATATTTTTGAATGTATATACTTTTAGACAATTAAAAACCCAATCCGAAATTTCAAATAGTTTACCTTGAAAAAATGCACAAAAATTACCTTTCTTCCGGTTCCTAGGTGTATATCTGCCCTTAAGAAAAGCCCCGACTCTATTTGTCGGTTTGTTTGCTGTAACGCTTTTTCTGTAGTGCCCCCCTCTCCCCCAACACCGAAGGAAAAAACTAATAACAGCTGAAAAAATATTAAACTTCAAAGACCAGGAGGTGTAAAACAATATAAATTTGAGCTGCGTGTTTTCAACAAAGTCGGCCATCAAGAAACTGTGATTATAGTGATATGACGTTTAGTGTGAGCTTTTCCAATTTCCATACGATTTCTTCAGAGACTGTTTAACAAGCTTTCCTTCAAATTTGCTGGCGCACCGCGCCTCAGCTGCCCTAAGACTGTTGTGAGGGGTCGCGCAACAACCCCCGAACAACTTC
This sequence comes from Ophion costatus, assembly GCA_951751655.1. Classification (NCBI taxonomy): domain Eukaryota; kingdom Metazoa; phylum Arthropoda; class Insecta; order Hymenoptera; family Ichneumonidae; genus Ophion; species Ophion costatus. Next base: position 48,621,863 of record OX632358.1, read on the forward strand.
GTAAATAATATAAATCAATTGATTTTTTTACGAATTTGGATATATATTTAAAAAATTTCTTGTTTAATATTAACCTCGAATATTTTTTCATATACGATAAAACTATAGAAAGAACAGAAATCTTTACTTTAAAAAGAAAACAGCGTAAAATATTCCAACATGATCTTTCGCAGATTCGAAACAAACATATCCTGAATAACATACATTTGTTAATAATAATGATATTTTCAATGGTATGTACACGTACATATTATCGAAAATATTAATTGAACGGTATATTTGTACAATCTGCTTGTTAAATCAGTGATTTGCTGAAACCCACGCTTTCATGCGCCATTTGGCCAAGCCTTGTTTGTAATTCGACACGATAATCATATCTCCTGGCAAAATTAATGCAGCCGCAGACGCGAGTGCGCGTTCCCGCGCATGCTTTGACGTCGTTTGTTCCAGTTTATTCAGGCTATTTGTGGTATTTCTCGTTATCTGCCAGCTAAAATTCAATATTTAAACCAGATTTTCCCATTAGCCCACAGAATGTTTGATTTCTCGCCGAAAAAAGAACACTCGATAAACCGCGATCGAAACTTTTTTTCTCTTTACAAACGAATCGTTGAGATGGTTCGAGCAACAAGACAAGAGAGAGTAACGAATGTCGAATATTTTGATGATCTGTATGTAACACTAAATATTTATTGGGAATATGGAGACACCTGTTACCAGAAGTAGCGTTATTGTGAACCCCGATCGGAATAAAATTCAATAAATGTCGATATTTTTTTCGATCAGGTTTTAATCGAATCATCATTTCATCGAAATTTTATTTTTATTACACAATTAATCACTTATTTTTTCTCACCAGATCTTAACATGACATACTCAATAAAACTCAATTTCTGTGGTTTGTCCTTGTTGAGTCATGTAGGTATATCGGAGAAGGACAAGAATGTGGAAGATTTGTGCAACAATGATTGACTTGGCGTATAAGAGAATTTCAAACTCGGCTTTATAATTCGCCGTGGTCCCTTAAGAGGGAAGAGGAGGGCGGTAGGCGGTATGGAGTATGGCGGAGCGGTTAAGGAAGCCGAAAGTGTCGAGGGAAATGGGCACGTGTATAAACAGACATTTCCTGATAACTTCGCCGAATGCTCTTAAGGGGGTCGCTTTCCATCCCTCCCTCTCTCTCTCTCTCTCTCTCTCTCTTCATCTTCATCTTCATCGTGAGCCCGCGAGTACAGGTATACACCTTGACTAGAATGTTGGAGTATTGCGAAAGGAAGTTGTATACCAGCTCGAAATACCGAAGCTCCTTAATTAATTAGCGCTAATTAACAAACGTGCCCGAGTGCCTTCCAAAGCTTTCTCTCTCGCTCTGCCTCCAGCGCGCGGGGGCGTTCGCCCTCGATGTGGCCATGTCCGTTTGTACACCATTTGCAAGATGCAAAGGTCTGTCGCATCGTACGAGAGTTCTCTCTTGTGGCCCTTCGCCGTCCTCCTTGACTTGGCCGTCGACGTTGTCGTTGACGGCGACGTCGTCGTTTGTACACCCACTGACGTACTCGAGCGTATCCCTCTCGGGACAATCCCATTGCGTATGTGCCCCGAACTCTCCACCTCCAATATGCAATGTTCACGCAAACACTGCCGAGTACATTGAACCCCGAGAGAGGTCTGCAAGCTCGATATCCACCTTCGTAAAAATTCACGACCTCCGCTTGGTAGCTTTCTCGCAATCAGGAGAACGCGTCATTGTTCCTCGTACATCTCCCCGTTCTCCGGATCATTGTTTCACGTAGAGAACAATCGTATCTTAATTTCGTATGCTTGTCGCTTTACTTGTTACGACGCTGACGTTTGCATCGTTGGAATGGAACGTGCACGTTTTTTATTTTTTATTTCTTCATTTTTATATGTATCCAAAGCCTCTTTCCACAAATTGAGCTCGTAGATTTCTAATAACAATACGTAGAAACGTTCTAGCGATTTTCAAAACCTACACGGACAAAAAAATGGAATTATTCGGAAGAATTAATTTTGGAGCGGCACCCTTCCAAGTATTGAACCACCGCTGCTCGGAATTTTCAAATCCGGTAAAGAAATCTCGACAATTCTCTGCATGGAAATTTTTCACTCATCACGCACGGTTGGCCATTTTTTTTGTTTTTCTCTTCGCACACTGCAGTTCTTCCTGTCCCAGTTGGCAAATTGCCGCGTATTTCGTCGTTCTTCACTGATGCTGCGCACCCTTCCCGTACGTCCCTCCCTCTCGCCGCAAACCCTTAACCCGGCTCTTTTTGAGTCACGGATGTGGCTCGTTGCATCTGGCGCGACTCCCGACGTCCTTGGGAATGTCAATGCGATGACGAAGAACGAAGGTCCTGATTTTCTCTCGCTCTTTCCCACACTCGTTGCAACGTGCAATCGGACTGTTCTTTGGGATATACGAAAATTCGACTAAATTCATTTGCCATTAAATTCGCGGTCTTTGTACTTTAAAGGTACAAGTGGAATAGTTTGGAGCTACGAAATAGCCAGTCCCGCTTCGATAATCCTTCCATTATGATTCTCATATAACGAGAGCGTGGTATTGAATTAATTGAGGCAGTATAAAAGACTGAGTGAAGCTCGAGATATGAATTTACATTAAATATCCAATTAGACAACCAACTGAACGAAATTCCTATAAATGTATGTATAAGGAATGGACACTTTGAACCCGTATTTCTGTAATGTTGGCTTTTAGGACATCGGCCTGTTTTGAGGACGATCCTTGAGCATTTTTCACCCAAATGATTCTCTGGGCAAGATGGTCCTGAAAAATCTGCAATAGATTTGCTTCCATTTACATAAAAGTCTTTTTGCAGACATGAGGCTTTAATAAACTACTGTGAGGACCGTCCTAAAAGTTGAATGTCCTCAAAATCACCATTCGCCGCATATCTGTTTATATTTCGAAATATTTCGTTTCCTCTTCCGTTAAACTCATTTCCGTACACGGGATCTCTCGTACCCCGTCCGTGCACCTCATCGCAATATCGACCTACACAACCCTTTCCGTACCTGCAATTCCACAAAGTGGTGCTGTATCTAAACGACCCCGTGCTCTCCTGGCATTTAAGCTTAAGCGTGGTAATGTTGTACCGAAATACCTTCGTGGCTCTCTTTCCCCATCTTTTCATTTCTTTTCTCTCTCTCTCTCTCACTCTCTCTCTCTCTCTCTCTCTCCCTCTCTCTCTCCCTCCCTCTCTCTCTCGCAGTCTCGTTAAGGCTGTGCTCAGAGCCCGAAGAGTCGAGCGAGAAGGACGCGATTCTTTTTCCCCGCAGAACCTGGACTCTTTCGCGAAGTACCGCAAACAGCTGGACGTAATTTTTTTTGTGGCTCGAAACGAGCGTCTCCTTCGACCAATCTCGCCCGAGTGGTGACTGTAACGTAAACCAAAAAAAAAGTCAAGTAAAATAGAACCTTTGAAAAAACCCTCGAATCCGTAAATCCGCCAAATCCACATTTTTTTTCAAGAGTTGCCTCTCGTCGATGCGTCTCTCAGAATACGTATCGTTTCGAGTGTCCGAGCTGTGAGGAATATCTCAACTTTTTTACATGAAAAGTCGCACGGAGAAATGTGGCAAAAGTCTCGACATAGCAATTTGGCGACCAATGTCCGGCGGTAAATCCCGTCGACGGAAATGCGTGCGCTACGACGTCGTATATCTACTTTTCGTTTGCTTTTTTTCTAAATAAACTTTCACAAATTGAAAGAAAATTTTTATTTTGAGCTTCATCGAAGTTGCGATGCTGCATCGATGCAGAGCGAAAGAAGAGCAAAAAGAGATAATTCGTTTCTTAACCCTCGATCCGTAAAGGTATTTGAGGCACCTTAATCCCGTGAACCTGAGTGGTTTTCGTTTTCGCACTACCGAACGAACAATTGTCAATGAAAAAAACTGAAAAAATTAATGATCAAACTCTAGGTCGTACTTCTCAAGGGAAATTCGGGTTTTTATTCTCATTTTTTTTTCATTAAATATTAAGCAACCTGGGAAGAAAATGATTTTGGGCAGGACGAAGATGACCCAGGTTCACGGATTGAGGGTTGATAGAAAAAAAAAACAAGCACGCATATATATTCTCCGTTGTCGAATTAATTGCTCTAGTGACGGAGTGAATATTTTGTCCCGAATCAAGGACCATCTACAATTCTGATTTTCATCTAAAGAATACCTATATACCTAAGAAAGTTTGCTTTTCGGCTAAGTAAATTGTTGCTTGAAGTCAATCATTTAATTTTAAACGCGGATGCATTATTTTCAATGATCTTGTGATTACTCCGGTTGGTGTGCGTCGTACCTTTCCTTTAGCCCTTCCAGTGATTAGAAAAGGCTGCTATGAGTACGATCTGAAATGCGAATTTCCTCAAAATTATCTTTCCCCTCGAAATAAATATATACATAGGTACATGAAGTTTGTATATACGTTTGAGATAAGGGTTGGCATTTTGGCGTACGTTTAGTATCGTTTTCAATGCTTGTACGAGTTCAGACCCTTCGCATTTGTTTTTTCCTATCTCGAATCCCTATTTTTCTCCTCATCAGGAACAATTTTCAGAAGATTCTGTCATAGAATGTCACTGAGCAACAGAGAGGGAAACAGCACTCTCTTTTATCATCTTGCCTCTCCCGTTCTTTTTCCCTCTTCTTTCAATCTTCATTTTGTTAAGTTGAGAAATTTTCTTATTTTCATTAGCTTATCCAGACTTTTTATAAAACTATTCATATAGAGTTATTTTATCTTGATTTTGTTTGAATAGACACATTTTTAGTTTTCGTATCGAGCGTCTTTTGTTCCGTCATTTTTTTTTCTTCGTATTATATCGATCATGAGAATTGTGTACCAAAGGATGTTTCAGTTCTAGAGCACGAATAAACATAATCTAATATAATGTCTCTCCCTCTTTCTCGCTACCTTGGTGTTTTCCCCCACATATTGAAATAACGGGACCGACTGGGTCGTCCAGGTAGAGAAATGCGAAACACGATGAGCACATACGACACCTCGAGCACTGCGGGACCGACGAGACACGAGATAGCTGAAGAAATAAGAGTGCTTCTTTTCGCGACAGCCAGACGCGCTTTCGTTCTCCTTTTACGAGCGAATTTACGCGATCCTCGATGCAAACGACATCTCGCTTTTATCGGGGCCACCCCTCCCCGCCAAGCCAGCCGCAGGATCATCGATCATCGCGCCAACCCGCCATTACCGTTAGAACCGTGCCACACGATAACTCTCACTGCATTCTATGCATTTCTCTCTTCCTCCACCCCTCTCTCTCTCACTTACTCACTCACTCACTCACTCACTCGCTCGCTCGCTCACTCACTCACTCACTCACTCACTCACTCACTCACTCACTCACTCACTCACTCACTCACTCACTCACTCACTCACTCACTCACTCACTCACTCACTCACTCACTCACTCACTCACTCACTCACTCACTCACTCACTCACTCACTCACTCACTCACTCACTCACTCACTCACTCACTCACTCACTCACTCACTCACTCACTCACTCACTCACTCACTCACTCACTCACTCACTCACTCACTCACTCACTCACTCACTCACTCACTCACTCACTCACTCACTCACTCACTCACTCACTCACTCACTCACTCACTTACTCACCCACTCACTCACTCACTCACTCACTCACTCACTCACTCACTCACTCACTCACTCACTTGTTGGCTGGATGGTAATGACTAAACTTGTAGAATATCGAATGCTTTACAACTTTGGTCATAGGAGTTTTTTCTCTACCATCGATATTTTTCGAATTAAACCTCAAAAAGCAGCTATTGCATTATCTCGTTTATTTTTTACTTTCGGGCATAAGCGAATATGAACAAATCTATATATATGAATATACATATATATATATATATATATATATATATATATATATATATATATATATATATATATATATATATATATATATATATATATATATATATGTATATATAAAATATAGTATATATATATATACTGTTGTGTAGTTGTGGCATAGAGTAGTCTTTGTTAATTTTATCTAATTTTTTAAGTAATGTAAATAACGTAATATTTCAAGTACCGCATAGTCTGGGAGTACATCGCAGACTTGATTCGTACTTCGCGAGTTTATGAATTTAATTTACACTTGTATAATAAATTGGGGCAGTTTATGTTTTTAACCTGCGAGTTAAGTACTTAAGAAGAAGAAACTCTTCACTGAACTTTTTCCTTAACCATGTACGCCAAGTTGTTTACATTGCACAGCATTTTTAGGGCCCTTGTGTAGTAGTTACCTTCTACTTTTATATAATGGTGATACCAATTTTTTGTTATAACATCAATATGATTTTTTTATGTGATAAAGTAGGTTACTACAAACGCCGCTCGCGCTTCCAAAACGTTCGTAGTTGTTTGTAGTTCCATATGTATCGTTTGTAGTTGTAGACAAAGTGACTACAAACGAGGGAATGACGTGAAAATATTTTTTCAGCAATGTGAGAAAGAAACGTTCGATTGTAGTCATAAAATAGGTTACTACAAACGACACACGCGCTTGTAAAACGTTTGTAGTTGTTTGTAATTCCGTATTTATCGTTTGTAGTAGCAGAGAAAGTAACTACAAACGAAGAAATCACCTGACAATCATTTTTCTACGCTTTTGGAAGGATATGTTCGTTTGGAGTAATAAACTTGTCTACTACAAACGACGCTCGCGATTCTAAATCGTTTGTAGTTGTTTGTAGTTCTGTATTTATCGTTTGTAGTAGTACTACAAACGACGCCGGCGGTATTAAAACGTTTGTAGTAGTTCGTAGTTTCGTATTTATAGTTTGTAGTTGCAGAGAAAGTAACTACAAACGATGACATCACCTGAAAATTATGTTTCCACGATTTTTGAAGGAAATGTTCGTTTGTAGTAATGGAGTAAGTAACTACAAACGATGCCCGCGCTTCTAAAACGTTTGTAGTTGTTTGTAGTTCCGTATTTGTCGTTTGTAGTTATAGTGAAAGTAACTACAAACGAGGAAATGACCTGAAACTGATTTTTCCACGGATTTGGAAGGATATGTTCGTTTGTAGTAAAGGAGCAAGTAACTACAAACGACGTCGGCGCTTCTAAAACGTCCGTAGTTGTATGTAGTTCCGTATGTATCGTTTGTAGTTGTAGAAAAAGTGACTCCAAACGAGGGAATGACGTGAAAATATTTTTTCAGTAATGTGAGAAAGAAACGTTTGATTGTAGTAATAAAATAGGTTACTAGAAACGACGCACGCGCTTGTCAAACGTTTTGTTTGGGTTTGTAGTTCCGTATTTATCGTTTGTAGTAACAGAGAAAGTAACTACAAACGAAGAAATCACCTGACAATGATTTTTCCACGCTTTTGGAAGGATATGTTCGTTTGGAGTAATGAAGTTGGCTACTACAAACGACTCCCGCGATTCTAAATCGTTTCTAGTTACTTTCTATGCAACTACAAACGATACATACGGAACTACAAACAACTACAAACGTTTTAGAAGGGCGGGCGTCGTTTGTAGTTATCTAGTTTACTACTAAATACAAATTATCTATCCTACCGTACGACAGGATAGATCGTTTTCCTGCTTCTGCGGTGTATGCAACGGATACGCTGCTGAGATCAATCGTGAAATATTGCATTTCCGTAATGCCTTCGTTTGAATTTTTATCTTTTATGTCAGATATATGTTAATTAGCATTTAGGATTCACTCCAAAAATTGTTACCGGTCGTTTCATTTTTTGGAGTCCGTTTTTTTGGAAAATAAAAAAACCCTTCAACTACAAACGAAAAAAAGTCTACTACAATCAACTACAAACGATTTTGAATGAAAATAAATTGCTAAAAGTTTTTTATTTTTATTTCGGGCGATGCCGTTTTTTTTGGTGGTCGTAATTTTTTTTCTACGCTACTACAAACGAAATTAAGTTTACTACAATCAACTACAAACGAAAACTTTCCGAAATCACCAAAAAAAATTCAGATCGGAGATACTCGGGTGCCAAGTTCACATAGGTGTCGGGTACCTCTAAGATTTCGTACTTAACACTATAATAATAACTTCTAGCCTTATACACTAAGAAGTTATCATTGCCTATGTTCGAGGCAAGAAAAATTATTATCGGCGACCTCTTGTTACCTGTGAATTAAACGTGTGAATTTTTATTCTTTGTCGTCAAGCAAATCCTCCATCTCCTGCTGTAAGATAAAAATGCATTACACTGAATATGATATTCAAGTTACTCTGTATGAATTGGGTACCTTTCTCGGTTGTTGTGATTCTTTGCCAGATTTTATGGGTGCGCTCTGAGTACCCAACCTACACTTGTACATTATAAATTAGCATATCTACCGATTTGGCTTGACGATGCTTTGCCTTTCTTATGTGTCCTTAATGTTCAGCTAAGTGATAATTTCAGCTGCTCGATACCCAGTATAGATCTGTCATTGCCTCTGACAAGGAACATCCCTCAGGTGACACCCTTCGATTTTGTCGAAATTTGGATATGTTATAAAGCACCTAAAAGTAAGCGATACGTATTTTTTTTTATCGGCGGAAAAACGGTTTTAAGGGGTGAAACGCGCCCTCGAAAGTAGGGGTGTTTTTCGTTTTTCGTCGATAATGGTATCGTTCTGATCTCCAATGTATAGTACATGAAAAAATAAACATTGTTGCAATTTGAATTTTTTTAATATCTCATACCGTTAAAACGTTATCGACGAAAAACGAAAAAACATCCCCATTTTTGAGGGTGCGTTTCACCCCTCGAAACCGTTTTTCCGCCGATAAAAAAAAATACGTGTCTCTTAGTTTTTGATACTCTTCTATATAAAAAAGTTTCAACAAAATCGGAGGCGGACACCAAGGTGATGTTCCTTGTGAGTAACGAAAAGTTTATTTTTTTTTCCTTGCCTGTGTTCGATATAAGACAATTCTCTACTTTTGGCCTTTTCTTCCCTCCGGTGCAAAGACTTATGTAGATGAGCTCAACTGTAAATAGGGCTTGCCGTCTTTTGTACAGTTTCGAAGCATTTTTTAATGTTAAAATTTGCGACACGAAGAATCCTTGTCAAATTAATTTTTCGCTCTGAAAAGGGCCGTTTGTTTGACTTATTTTAAGAAATTTTTTAGGGTTAACGTGCACGACACTGACAACCTCCGTAAAATTCACTTTGGCCCGAAAAAGAGCCGTTTATTTTATATGTCCCACTTTCACTGCTTTTCTCTCTACTATTCCACTGTCACGCTCTGACCCTACTTGGAGGTTAGAGTCAGTAGAAGACGTACACTTAAAGAACCCGACTGTTTTGAGGCTAGCACGCCATCGTTTGTCTCTGGCGGTGAGCTGAGGAACGTTGCAATCCATAGCGTACGCGTACGCTGAACGTGACGCTCTCGTAAAGGACGTATGTAGCAATACTTACGATGTGACCGAATGACTTTATTCGATTGAGCAAACCGACGAGTCTGGAACGACAAGGCTGGAAGAATAATTTGGGTGGGAAAAAGTCGCCCGAAAATTCGGCCGAATATTGTGAGATCTCACGATTGAGTAGACGGATCGAGAACTGACCCAAGCAATAACTATAGGGAAAAATCACATTACATTGGTCAAATGTCAATAGATTTTTCATTCATCGTCGTAATTTCGATTCAAAGTACAAAAAATCATCTGCTAAAGCCCATCTTACTGTGTAAAGAGTCGCGGCGTGTTCGCCGTCCGTGACAGTGGTGCTCTTTTTTTTATTACTTGGCGTCAAGACGCTGCCTCGTCTCTTGATCAAAGCCAAAAAGGCCATTTTTGCTTTGAACGGCGATCACTCAACGAAAAATCACCATACAAATCTCACGAACCGCTCAAATTGAAAAGCCAGTATCGAACTCAAAGCGCTTCAAGGTGAAATTGTTGAAAAAAATTCAAGTCCGTCGACCTTTCGAAAGGCACGCTCAAATTAAAAAAAAAATTCCGCTGATCTCTCTAAGCTTACTCAAAAATGGTTAAGGATGAAAATGTTCGACCTCCCCGTCGCAAAACTAGAGACTTTAAGCGTGAATTTGCTTTTTTCATTGCTCTACGACGACTTTTTGGCAAGTTTTGAAAATCACCTAAAAATTTAAACATTTTTTTGTGACCCGTGTAAATATAAACTAGCGACTCTTTCTCTAGTCTCTCTACGGATTTTCCTGCAACCTCATGAGGTGGATAAATTGTAGACAGTTCCGCAACTCTCCGATGCGCTGAAAAGACAAACACAGAATGGTCGTGGTACCGGAAGCGACCGAATGCCATCCTGCTTCATTTCTATACGGTCTATATTTCGAAACTTTATATACCCATATGTACTCACGAAAACACATTCACAAACCATCACAAATTTATATATCCAGAGGGTGAAAAATGAATTTGTACATCTCACACGAAACTGTTGTTAATTTGGCTTTATTTGTTTGGTCATATTTTTACAAGGTTGTTGTAAGCAGACACCATGTATATTTAAGATAAACTATCAAATACAGGAAGTTAATAAAGCATTTTATTTTTTCGTAGGATAATTTGAAAAAGACGACGTGCACAAATACTTTTTTTTACCCAATCCATATATATATCACTGTTTGGTGTGAAACTTGGAAGAATCGTCCGGTATTTGTCGTGTCTTAGCAGTTGCGCTTTTCGCCGAGCTTTGTCAGCCAAAAAACGAGTTGAGAGATCTGTCCGAGCATTGTCATCCCCGCTGGTGCTAAAACGTGCCGCCTTTGTCGCTCTTTGCCCCCTCTCCTCTCTCACGTTCTGTCGTTCACGAACAGACTAAAGTGCAAAATTACTCACCCGCTCTTTGTACGCGAACGCTGCCTTCGAATCAACATCCCCTTGTCGTCCTCGTGGCTCCTCGCACCCTTGCGCTACTTCTTCACCCTGCTTCCGCACACACCCTGTGCGGAACCGCGATGAAGAAAGTACACTTTGTGAGTTTTTACTCTCGAAGTTGCATCGAATTTAAACACCCATCGTCGATATTCTTTATCGCAGTATGAAAAATCGAGAGCTTTTTGTTCAATTTATTCATTTTCCACGTTAAATCCTTCGCATAACTGTTATTTGCTATTGGTTAATAATTAATTTTTTTCATCCAATGCACTCTTCTTATTTATTTCTTATTATGTATCGTAATTTTGTTAAATTGTTTCTATTGAGGTTTCAAGGATTAGTCAGGTTTTACGAAGCACTACGATACAGTAATTAGAGACGATATTCATTAGAGTGCCTGGCAAGGAAAGGTTGCGAGATCGATCTCTCCGACTTCGATGAAATTTGGCATGCTTGTCGAATGGGTAAAAAAGGCGCCACGTATTTTTTCATATCTGCGGAACTCGATTTTCAAGGGGCGAAACGCATCATCGAACACAGGGGTGTTTTTCGCTTTTCGTCGATAACGTTATCGTTCTCACCTCCAATGTGTAGCACACGAAAAAATAAACATCGTTGCAATTTGAAATTTGTTCATATCTCCCACCGTTAAAACGTTATCGACGAAAAACGAAAAACATCCCAATTTTCGAGGGTGCGGTTCAGCTTTTAAAAATCGGGTTCCGCACATATAAAAAAATACGTGTCGCCTATTTTTACCCATTCTACAAGCACACCACAATGCATCGAGACCGGAGAGATCGACCTCGCAACCCTTCCGTGTGGGTAAGAAAAAAAACAGCAGAAGAGATTAGATCGGTAAGGAAACGAAACAAAGTGAGCATCCATCCAATGCATCTTCAGTCTGTCGAATATAAGAGAACTACGAATACAAGTTTGCCTCTGACTAGATAGAGAGAAACAGAAAACATATCGATCAAAGGAACTAGTAATTTTACGATCAAGGCTATTGAGTAATCAATCGTTTCGACAATTTTTTATCAAATAAAAAATACGCGGAAGGAATGTTGACCAGTCTCTTTTCACGACGCATGGGCTTTTGTTGTTCTATGGTGACGGTGTGGAATATCGAGTATCGAATTCGCAGACGACTTTGTCCAACGTATCTTCTCTTTTTCGTGCAGACGATCAAATATTTTTCACGGGGACCAACGGGCCTTGTACCTTTTTATCGCAATCCTTTTCCTCCTTTTTGTCAGCCGAGCGGTCTCATGAATATTCTTCTTTAGATATTATCGCGGGTCGATGGAGCAGCGATGAATACCAATTTTTCGGGTATTGCACCGCGAGGTAGGGAACGTTCAACCGAAAGTGACGTATTACCGAATTTATTTACCATGGTGGAAAAAGAGCGAGAAAGAGCAAAGAGAATATATATACAGGGGAAGGTGATTTTGAGGACCCTCGATTTCGTGGACCGTCCTCGTCGTGGTCCGTTGTCCTCTGACTCAACATTGTATTCAAGCATATTTATATAGTCGTCATTTGAAGTGTCCTCCCGTCCCGAAAATCAACGAAGCGCTCGAAATAAGTTGAAGGACCGTCCCCAAAACACCAATACATATAGATGCGTACGTTGAGCAATAGATAGGATGGTGGGAAAGAGTCATCGAATTTTGGCATCGGCCTTAAACCATCGCCGATGTGGATTCGCGGTTGGAAGGTTGTTCACGAGAGACCGTGCTACGAAAAGCGCCACCAGAGACGAGGAGTTGTTGGTTCTGGTGCTGCGAGCACGGGCTTTAGCACCAGCTGAGAGGAAGTTGATAAAGCTCTTGGCTGGTCTCATTGGAAAAAAGCTTTCCCACCGGCAATATCGGCCTCTTTTTTCCCTTCCTGTACCGTAAAATCCAGCCCTCATCCATCCCCTCCGACTCTTACCACCGCATCTCTTTTACCAACGGCAGTGCCCGGAGCATTTTGGATTTTTCGCTCACCGTAAGCTCACTTCTCGATTTTCGAGTCCCCCGCCATAGACGCAATAAGCTTACTTCAAAATAATCCCGGATATCGATTCTTCGGATCGTTTATTTTTTAATCGCACTAATTCTGGAATTATTCTATCGTTGTATAATCGAATGCACCGTTGGCGAATAAAGAGGATTTCGCACTTGGTTACCTTTTATTTCTCTCGATCTCTTCTTGTGTGAAGGCACAGCCGAGGGGAGGGAATCTGTTGCGAACACGCTACGAATAAATTGCACAGAACAAATTCATCCCGTGAAATAATTTCGTTGAGAGTCTTTTCTTCATTCGTTTGATGTTTTTCCTCCCTGTTCGCTCGTTCGCAATTATCGGAAATTGATATTTAAAATAAAAACGTATCGCGGCAGACGTTCATGAAATTTTCCATGTTTTTTCTTCATTTTTTCTTGGACTACTTTCTTTGTTCGCCTATCCAGGTGATATCTGAGGCAGTGATATCTGAGGAGAGAACCAATAAATGCGCGAGGAAGGAAGAAACTTTATGAATAAATAATCGACCTTTGATACTGTATAATTATTTCTCGTCAGTCCAGCTGCGGAAATTTTTTCTCATTTTATTCACAGAAGAATACTGTACAGGCGTTAAAAAAGTTTCCCACGCGGATTAAAAAAAAAAGGTATACAAGGGCCTATTTAAAAGATACACACTATTTGATATGTAATCAGGCAGGAAAAATCCACTGTCAATGTCGAACAACAGACTAAGAAACTAAGAAACAATCCAAACAAAACAACACGTCGATTTATCCCCCTTTCGCAAAAAAATTAATATAAACAGATCACTCCCCTAACTCCGCGCGGTCGCCAAGAAACGAGCCAAAAGCCCCTCGGCAAATCTACGCATAATTGCCATTCGAAACAATGGCCATTTCCTTCTTCTCGTGGAGCATAGATTTCCTTCTCTTGGCCAGCATGAGCTGTATTTCGTTCAATGATTTGCCTTTGGTCTCGGGCAGCACGAGAACGCTATAAATTGTGAGAAAGATCATGAGCGCCGAGTAGAACCAGAAGACGTACTTTTCCGTGAAGAGATCGACCATAGGCTGGTAAGTTTTGCTCGTAAAGAAAGCGAACGCAGCGGATGTCATGTTGATCAGGCAAGTGGACATGCTCTTGATGTTGGAAGGAAACATCTCGCTGATGAGGGTACTTGGCACGGGCATTATGCCGATGGCCAGGCTCATTTGAAAGGATATTATCGAGATTATGGGTAACCATTGAAAAATGGCTTCTCTTGAGTCAAAGCCAAGATCCAATAGTTGATAATCAAGGCCCAGGGCGAAAAGCGCAAGAGCCACGCCGAGGCTCGAGAGAGACAGCATGATTTTCCGCCCGCAGGCGTCATTCGTGTAAGTTGTCGTCCACCCGGCAACGATACCCAGAAGACCGACAATTATGACGACGCTCGAGGGCGCGATGACCGTAACACCGGATTTCTTCAGTATGATCTCCATGTAGAAGGCCATTGTCCAGAGGCCGCTCAGTTGGACCAGTATGTAGACAACGTTGACGAGCATAACGGCTCTCCGATTGATCGGTTTCGCAATCTCGCGAAACTTGTCCATGTACGAGAGCCTCTTCTCCGCAGATGTGAACTGTTTGATACTTTCCAATTCCTGCGTTACGTCTGTGCCTCGATTGTACCACTCGAGGGAGGCCCTTGCTTCGTCGATTCTTCCATGGATCACGAGATAGTGCGGTGATTCCGGTTTCAGATAGAAAGCACCGACGAACAGCAGATTGGGCAAAAGACTGGCGCAGGAAAAGATCCACATGGGCGTATAAGCCCCGACGATGTTGCCGAGCACGTTGCCGACCGGTAAGCCCTGCGTTATAAGGCCAACCAGCGAACCGCGTATCTTCGGATCCGATATCTCACCGATGTACAATGGAAAGGCCGTGTAATACATTCCCATGCCAAGTCCACTCAGTACACGCGATACGTATACCCAAATAATGCTGTCGGCCATCAGGAGGCACGCCCACCCGAGCGCCAATGGTATACCGCTGTAAAGCAACGAGGCTCTGCTGCCCAATTGATCGACACCGAGGACACCCAGCATAGCACCGATTATACGTCCCAGTCCTATTATCGCCGCTATCCAAGATGCCTCTGAATCCGTTGCCGGCAATTCGGCCCCGGGACTCGCGAACTTTGCGAGATACGGCGACGACCATCCACCCACCATTCCAACAACGATCGACAGCATAAATACTGCGGGACATAGTTCCGGAGAAACGTTAATCGCGACATTATGGTAATTCTTTATCGGGCATCTCTATTTCTGGCTGCATCGAGGCAACTCTCTCTCTCTCTCTCTCTCTCTCCCTCTCTCTCTCTCTCTCGCTTGCTCCTTTCCTTGGTATCAAGGTCGGAATCATTCACGCGGTCGCGGATTCAGCACAATTTGCACACGTAGACACTTGCATCGGTTAACCATTTGTTTTAGACTCCGGTACCAGGGGTCAATAACTAGTTTCCGCGTGCTCGTCTCTGACGTCTTCGTTGACCTACTGCTGACCGAACACGTACCAATTTATCGCGGATCCACTCGAGCAAATTCAATACAAATATTACCATTGTTACGGAACTTAAGTGTAATGAAATATTGATAATTCGTTTCTAATTTAGCGAATGTGATAATTATGACACTTTTAATATTGTGTCGTTCACGGACCGATTTGCTTTGATATTTTTATTTAAACGACTTTTTTCAATGAGGAGAGCGCGTTTGGATCAATGATTTGTGATAAAAAGATGAAAAAAACACGGGTGGTATTTTTGTCACGAATGGGAAAGCGACGTTTGATTCGGTATTCATGAAAATGATAGGTACAAACGAAAATGTTTCAAAACTAACCGTCAGTTGCCGCGAGCCATTGAGGCCAAACTGCCCTCCACTTGGGAGCTTTGGACGTTTCGAACACGGTCGAGGTCATACTTGAATGAATCTGCTCTAGTCGACTCGAATGATGACTTCAATGCCCTCGTTCCCTCTCGATGTCTTCCTTCGAGCAATGAGTTGAAACTCACTGCCGAGATGTCGACGCGTACAGGCTCTACCTTGAACTCTAAGTCTCAACCTGGGGGAAAACGTTTCGTATGCGCGTCTGTCTCATCTTCGTTTTGTTCTCACTCCCCGCATCTCTCGATAAGCAATGATTTACGATGTGAAAGAATTATCAGAGGTTATCAGCGTGCTTGTTTGATGTGCAAGTCACGGTCAGGGCCGTCCGCGTGTTTCGTTTCGATCTTTGACAGGAAATTCGTGCATCGTGTTTTACGATCCCATCTCACCCGCGAACACTGCAAATATTTGTATAGTTTTTCCTTGCCGGAGGTGATAGATAAGTTTCGCTATTTTTCGCCGAGCTCGACAGAGCATGATGCAAGTTCTCTACACCGCGGTAATCGCGCGTCAGCGTTTTCCACATCGCGTCATTCGAGGCGCTTCTATCATCACCGCGAACCTTCCGATTCACCCGTAATCATCGAATTACATGCTTTTTTTATTTTTCATTAATAAATCAACCAAAAATCTTACCTTCATCCTTCCGTTCGATCGTTAGAGGGAGATGTTTACGCTCCTCTGACTGGCTCGATTAGTCAATGGCAAATTGTTGGAGAAAAATGTACAATTTGGACAATTTTTGACTCCGAGAATCAAGCGAGTTTTAGTTGTGCGACTCGACGGAGCGTCTCATAATGACACAAAAGTACCGAGCGCACTTTAACGTTGAGGGTCTCTCGTCACAATGGTTCAACTCCTCGAGATGCAAATGATGAAGCAATCGATCGCATCCTCGCGGCTCGCGATCCACACATTATTGAGAAGTCAATTGCGCGTACCGACTATATAAACTCGACTGAATTTATAATCTTATTGAATCAGATGGACCGACGAGACGAGTAAGACGTCGAAAAAAACAATGTTTTTTTTTCTGCGATCTATAGCGCTATTAGTTTGCCTGAATCCGGTGTATTTTTAGAGACAGCGTGATCCATAGGCAAAGCACGTGGGTCTTCGTCTTCGCGGCGTATGGCGCCGATTGATCAAACAAGGGCCACGAAAAAGAAAAAAAACATAGATTGTCGGTCTAATTTATTTCAACGGCATCCCGCTATCTCGTACACGTGCGGTCGCGACAACTCCCGCGACGTTCGCTGAATCCACATTTGCCTAAGCCTGTCGTACCATCTTCTGGCGCCGATGATGAAATCTTCATTATTTATTCCAATTCCTTGCTATCGTCGATCGATTAATAATACATTTCGCGCTTCCTCTGTCCAATCGATAGCCGGCGTTTTTCGATAATTGACAAGCTCATGAAAGTTTTGCTCCTTTGATTTTTTTATTTTTTGATTTATGGAAAAATCTTGAAATATTCGCCAAGGTATCACGATCAATTCGAATGATTATATTTAAACGAAAAAAAGAAATACAGCGCGATCTTCGTACTCGCGGTGGAGATAAATCAGAATGATAATTTCACACGTGAGGAACGATAAAAGAAACTTGTCTGTCTGTCAAATCTCCGAGGAAGCCCTTGTTCAAACTGTGCATACGGGAGGGAAAAAAATATTATCTTTGAATTACGGCAGTGATGGTAAGAGATACAATTATTAGCTGCTCAAAAAGACGATCTAGTACAGTTTTTGACACTTACAACAGTTCGCGAACAATGTAGCGTTGCATCGTAGAGAACGACGAAAAATGTAGCAATCAACGAAGATTAGGTACTCCGTTGTGCACTAAATTGGCGCAAAACTTGATTTAAGAAATTTGAGAAAAAAACATAGTAAAATAAGGAAAATAAAAATAGGAACGAACGAAATTTAATTGAATTTCTATGCGTTTGGATGTGACAGATGTCCTGACAGCGGGCCACGGGCCACCAGGATGCCGACAGACGACGACTATGGCCGAAGAGAACGTCTCCTGTTGCACCAGCACCCCACCTCGCAGTACGGACAGCCGTCGTCGACAGTGTCGTCACTGCCCCTATCGTCATCGGTATCATCGTCTTCAGCGTCATCGTCAGCGGCGACGCAGCAGCAACAGCACGCTGGCCTTGACAATACAAGCTCCGTTTCCACGATTGCAATCCTTGGGTTGCCCAGTGGTATCGTCGCGACGGACTGTTATCACAAGCAACAGCAACAGCAGCAGCAGCAGCAGCAGCAACAACAACAACAACAGCAACAACAACAGCAGCAGAAGTCCAATCTGCGTAGCGCTTCCTCGTGCACAAGCTCTGCCTTGTCGGGAATCGTTTCCACGTCGATCGTCCCGTCTCATCAGGAGCGCTATCAGATCAACGAGAGAATACCGTCGAGCGACGTTAGCAGCGAATATGGCGCTCGCATGCCGCACGAGAGGTACGAAAAGTCTAACGAAAAACTGCACTATCCGAACAAAGTGGACGACGTATCCCTCAAGTACGGTGAGCCGTCCTCACGCGCAATCCAATCCAGTATCGACGCCAATCCGCGATACCTCATTGGATCGTGTCAGGATCAGAGACTCGGTCAATCGGCGTCAGCCGCCGTACAGATCGGCCATCACGGATACGATCGGTCCGTTGCAACCGGACAACCGTCGAATTCGTGCCAATCGTCCGCTTCGTTCTCGTCTTCGACGATCGGTCAGGGCAACGTTCTCGCCGATCGTTACGCCCGCTATACCGAGGCGAGCTCGCTCTCCGGCGATAAGAGGCTCTCGCTCCAGCCGATCGATCGGTCTTTCCAGCCGATCGGCAATGAGACGATCGACCACCACAATCAACACCACCACCACCAGCAGCAGCAGCAGCAGCAGCAGCAGCAGCAGCAGCAGCATCATCACCACCACCATCACCACCACCATCATCACAACCCGTACAATAACGGCAGAACGAGCGCCACCGGTTCGCTCGTGTCGAGTGACGAACGCACCAACGGGATGTCCAGCGATCGTTCAAAGATCGTCGGGACGAGCTGCGCGAGCGAATACGCGAATTCCTCGATCATCACGAGTATCGGGAATGGAAGCGTGGTCGTTGGTGGTTGCGGCGGTGGGGGCTCGAGCGGCAACGTGTTCTCACCGGATACCTTCCCATCGCCACCGTCGCCAGCACCAGCGAGCGATCGGTTCGTGCCTCCGCCACCGCTCTCACCAAGCCCGAGCGAGAAGTACACTTCCTCCCAGAGTCTCAACGCTGTTTCTTATTCTGGCGCTACTTGCGATAGAATTTTACCACCCAGCTCCCCGAGAAGCCGCGAACGCTGTTACGTCACGGCGCCGGCATCCCCCATGTCCAAGGACCACAGGTACTCGGTCGGATTGTCTTTGGGTGGCCTCGTCCCCGATCGCGCGCAGACGTCGTTGCACGAGACCAAGGAGCAGCAGCAGCAGCAGCAGCAGCGGTACGCCGTCGCGTCGAGCGAGAGGCTACTATCCTCCGCTTCACCGGTACTCGGTGCCGTTCAATCAGGAGATCCCGACAACTCCCGTTGCGGCCTTTACCAGCTCGCCATTGGACTCAAGGATGCTGCCGCAAACGTCGGTGCATCCTCGAGATACTCGATGTCCAGCGATAGACTCGTCTCCTCGTCGCCCATCAACGCACCCGAGAGATTCGCGACTGGTGGCAAGAGCGCGGAAAGATATCGCGGCAGCAACGAATCGCCCACTCACGACAATCACACCAAGCGTTATCATAATCGTCAGGACGCCCCGTCGAATCTCGCCCATCACGATCGTTACACCGGTGGCCCCACCACCGACAGATATCTGTCCGGTTTGCAGAATCCCGAGACAGCCCACGGACGTTACTCATCCACCGAGCGCGTACTTGCCAATCCCGTTGCGGGCACCCTCGATCACGGCAACTCTCGTGAAACGCGACGTTACTCCACTTCCGAGAGAAGCCTCGAGGCTTTGTCTCAGAAGTACGTGGAGAGGAGCGAGTCGAGAGTCTGCTCGAGCTCCGGCTCGCCCGCCAATACCGGAGACTACTCGTGCGGTAGGTTCACCGCCTTCCAGGAGGTCAACGCGCAGCCACGATATCCACCGGATCAACGAACCTTCGGGGATATCGGAAGCCTCCAGCGTTACGCCCTCGGTCAGTCGAGCAGCAGTAGCAGCAGCAGCAGCAGCAACAGCACCAACTACAACAACAACAACAACAGCAACAACAACAACAACAACAGCAGCAACAACACCAACAACAACAACAACAACAACAGCGGCCGACTCGAGCAGCAGACGAGAAACAACGACAGATTCGTCACTGGGACGAGCAACGAGCGTTATCTCTCGAACGCATCGCCGGGACACGATAGCCGTTTGCACGTCAATTCCGAGGCCGTTAGATACGGGAATTGCCCTGGTGCATCCTCGAACGACAGACTCTTGGCCTCGAGCTCGTCCCCTTCGAACTCTGATGCGGGACGGTATCATCAGGCCCTCTATCCTACCGGGACCACCACCAACTGCGGCCAAACGAAAGCTGATCGTTACGGAGCGCTTTCTCCCACACGCGAGAACAATCAGTCCAACGGACGCAATTACGCGCAGCAAGGCGGCTGTTCCGCGACCAAGAATAACGCTAATCCAACCACCAATGACAAGTACATTCAGGTTTCGAAATCGCTTCAAGCGTCATACGGTGGGGCGGAGCGGTATCACCAAGTGGCTCAGATGGAGCAGTTCGAAAGATCGGGACAGGATCGGGGCTACGGAATCGACAGATACGGAAATCCGGTGGCATCGAATACAACCGATCAACGCTATCAGATCACCGCTAACTCCGGAGCCTTTCACAGTCTCAGCAACGAGAGGTATTCACCAGCACGGGCCGGACATCCGGACAAGTATCTTTGCCTACCGAAACCAAAAGACAGCTTCGCCACTGGTCGGGTTGTAGCCTCGTGCTCGACTCTCGGCTCCGCCGCAGCCGCCGTCGCCGCCTCCACTGGCAATTCCTCGGTCGCGGCAACCGACAGACCCTACGGAAGCAACGCAACGTCCAGTTACGTACCACCAAACGCCCACACACCCGTAGAACGTTACGTTCCCCAACCACCACCGGAAATTCTGTATCCCGAGAGATACGCTGATCGATACGTACCACCCGCGGCTCATACACCGACCGATCGTTACGTGCCTGCTGCCGATCCTGGCGATCCTTACATGAGACGCGATCTTGGCTTTCATCATCATTATCGGCTACCACCGCCCGGCTATCCCTACCATCAGACGCACTTCCGCTTTCGGAGCTTCGCCTATGCGTCGCCTGGCCGCCTCGGTGGTAGTCCCGGCTCCAGCAGCTCCAGCAGCTCCACATCCGTTCAGCGAGAATTCTCCACCTCACCGTTGCTCCGCTCGAAAGTACGAAACTCGGAAATCGAGATCTGCAACTCCGGACGTCAGGTCGGCGGCCAGGCTACCTGTTGCAACGATCCGACCAGAAATTGCTGCCCGCCGATCAGAAGATCTTTGCCACCTGGTGCTCTGCCTTCCATACCTAATCAATCGGCACATTCTACGTGGTGAGTAATGTTTTGAGGCATATCTCCCTCCCCCCCTCCACTCCCCGCTACGACCGATCGTTCCCCTACCATATTCTACCCACTTATATTCTCGTAACCACTTGCTAAAAATGAGAAACAAGCTTTTCAATTTGGCAAAACATCTGTCTACGATATTTATTGTTCTCTCTACTACGTTCGATCGTTCGATATTTCACTTACTTATTATTTTGATAATTAACCTAAATAATAGAATTATCAATAGTTGATGAGTTAATCTTTGCATTATAATTGTCGATGTATCCTTACTTTGATGCGGGACCCGACCCTCGCCCGAATTTTTCTTATCTTTATTTTATTTATTTGTTATCTTTATTTATTTTCAACGATATTTGCCAATTTTAGATTACATTGAAAAATATTATGAATTTTACAAAATATAAAACAAAAGAGAATAAATAGATTTTGAAAAATGTAATCCGGAAGGTTTTTTTTCTCGAATGGTTTTATTTTCCCGGAAAAAACACAATTGCCGCGATAGTTATTGATTTTCGACCATTGCGAGACACTCGGTTATGGATCCATACCAAGTTCGTAAACTTTTGTAAGATGCCCCTAACTTTATTCGCAAGTGTCGAAGAATTTTCTTCTTACGCCGTATGACCACATACGAATCTCCTGTCAAAATAACACGTCGCTTGCACAAAGATAGTAAAATCCGTGCATGTCCGCTTGTGGAACGAGCTGGCGATGCAGTTTCACCGGGGTTAATCCTCGCGGTAGCGAACAGGGAAAGGATATTGTTGTGAATTATAAGTTCAGCGATAAGATACGAGCGGGGGTCGGGAGGGCTGGTGCAGAGGTCGTACTTCAAACCTCTCGGCGCCACACGCTTCGCAGGATGTACGGAGAGTTGCATCCTTGCAGGATGTTTGCGTCGTGTAGCCGAAAATCCCGGCGTTATAGATATACCACCCTAGAGTCTCCTAATTAGCGCCACGAAAACCCTCCACGCTCGGCTGGCTGCATGATAAAGCCCGGAAATTAGAATGGAGGAGAAAAAGTGCAACCTAATCCCGAGTTAAATATTGTTTATGTACGCCTGTAAGTGGCACAAGGGGGTACAGAGTAGAGTCAACCGAAGGATGATGCTCCGCGAACGAAAAAATTAACGCGTTCTTTTTTATCGCGCAACGAAGACACGAGTAATCCTATGAAAGAGCGTTGCGCTTCTTTCGTCAATGAATTCCTCTGATTCGAGATTGATGACGAAGATGAGGGTCTCGGAAGTACGATGTTCTCTTCTCTGCTACATCTCGAACGGTCACTTGGGATAAGTGCTCGGCTATTCATTATCGGATAAAATAAAATTTCAATCGCACTTCACTTTAATGTCTGTAAAAATTGATCGAGAGAAAAACTGGTCCGATTTCTCATTCGCGGCTGCAATCATTTTTACGAACTAATTAGAGGAAAAAAGGGACCCAAAAAAAGAGAAGCCAATATTTATCGGTAGTTTGGTGCCGACAGCTCGTGTTTGTGCAATCGATCGCATATGTAAACACATATCTAAAAATATAAGGATTGTTATTCGTCGACGACCTCGTCCGAGTGCCGTGACAGTTGTAAGAGCGTCGCTAATATTAGTCCCTGCTTCACCCGAGTCAATTTAGTCAACTTGAGGACGCCATGTTGGAAGTCGAAATTACTCGAGCGTGGAATCAACCAGCTGTGATCGCTTGTGGAGCGAACGACGGTAATCGTAATACGAATACTTGATACGACACACGTGAATGAACTTGGCCCCTGTATTTATTGACCCTTTTTATTTTTCTTCTCACTTCAAATTGCGCAGTTTCGCGAGATAATGATTCGGCGAATTCTTTTTCTTCTGCTGATAACTCATAGACCCGCGGGTGCACCAGAGGTCGATTCATTTTTTCGCAATTAAAATTGTCAAAAGTTCGTCCCATGGCACCCCTTCGACGGACGGACAGAATATCGCGGCTTTGAGCGACTGAAAGTAAACTCGAATATTCGAGACATTGCTCGAGTTTCGCTTCTTAATTTCCGCTGAATTCCAGAACGATCTCCGGCAGTTTCGCAACGGGCAGTTTGAGAAAAACACTATCGCCACTTTTCTAGGCCTCGATAAGTTTTCAGAAAAAAAAGACACATTTTCCGAACAGCATCGAGAACCCATCGAAGGTCCTCCGTTAAGCGATTTTTATTGCCTATATGCGCGGGCTCTTGGCACTATCGAAAATAGTTTTTTTTCTTCGAATGATCGAGGCGAAAGATCTGCCACAGATTTTTCGTAAACAAACCCTCAGTGATAAATTAATCTGGAAAACACAGCAATGCTCTGACTCAATTGGTAACGGTGGATTTGAGCCAATTTTATCTCGGCAAAAACAGTCTGGCATTTCCCTCGTTTTGTCGCGAATCAGCCTATTCTGCGATAATAATACCGAGTTGTTGCCCACTCTCATTATTCTGTCTCTTTCTCTCACCCCGTGTATCAACGTTGCTCTCATAGACTGGGTGCCAAGGATTCAATTTCCCAGAGTGTCAGGGGCCGACCCCCCATCTCCATCCTGCCATCTTCCTTGCCGCACGAGGACGCAAAAGGGTACGGGCCCGAAACTTTTAATTAGTTCGTGATCCTCGCCTCTCCGTGCTTATACCCAGCCTCGGTGTGTCTCGAGATGACTCCGGGGGAAGAACGTTCAAGATATAGAGTCTTCTCAGTTGTCGAGACACCCGAGCTGCACCCCGAGCTCTTCTTCGTATCCGCGTCATCCCTGATTAATTAAAAAAGGAATGCTGTCTCTGTCTACCACGCCTTCTCTCTTTATTTCTCGCTATGGGGTAGATGGAATTAAGACTCACGTCGGAAATGTCACGAGATTCCTCGTGGCGGGAGCTTAGAGCACTCAACTATTACGCAATGAAATAAAATGGATGTTGCACCAATACACATGGGCCATTCGCAGCGAAAAAAAATAATTTTCTTCGACAATAGATTAGATTAAAAGTGAGAAAAGGTGATTTAAAACGATTATTATATACATACATCAGATGAGACCGAACATCTTCAAAATATTCTCTAGATAAATACAAGGCTATTTGTGTGGAGATTACATTACATAGATATGGTGGGTACGAAATGTACCTTCCTTATATATACAGGGTGAGGCACATAAAGTGTTACAGAGCAATAGCACTCAAACTATTGTTTATACCCAAAAATGTTTCAGACAAAAGTTTCAATGTTCGAGAAGGCCGTCATACTGGACCGACCTATTTTTTTATCGGTGGAGGCGCTGAAGCGACCTGAAGGCCAACTCCACTCTTTTAAATGGAACCATGTATTTTTTTTCGATGACATTATTACCGATTTTAAGACGAATTCAGCGACCTATAATACAAGGTATTCCAGTCATGCAAAGTATGAAAATAGTCGAAAAATCGAAAAATATCGGATTAATCACTTTCAAAGGATCCACTAACCTTGGTTTGGGTCTACCTACAGAAGATGCTCGAACTGATGACCTTCGACTTGTAAACACTTGTTGGATCGCCGTTTTCATTTCTTACGATAGCAATGTTTCTCATCGGCAGTAAGTACGCATTTTCTGTTGACATATCAGTTAGTCACGCATTACCTTCTAATGTGAGTACATCGGATCGCGAAAATGAACGCTTTTCAAGAATCTGTTGATATGTTGATGGTGTTGGGGAAATGCCGTAAACATTACAGAAACGCCCAAGATTTGTATGCGGCTCGTTATCCGGAAAGGCAACAAAAATCGCACATAGCTTTTAAGCGATTAGCTGTCCGTTTCTGTCGCTTCGGTACAGCGAAAGAAACACGAGGCAAACGTCGACCGAATGTTAATGAAAATAATGCGGCCGCTATCTTCCCGAGTCAAAATTTTCGACCCGCAAAATGAAGGCTTCCTTTCCCGAGCGAAAATCGGCAATAGCGGATTATCGGGGATCTAAAGGAGGGTACAGTGATTGAAAACGCTAGGCGTTAGGGCCTCCGTTGAACCTTCGGTATGGAAGAAACTAGACTTTTTGACTCAAAGGAGGTCAATGAGATCCACAACTCAACCTACGGAACCTTAGATGGGCCTACGTTGAGCGCTCCCACCGAACCTACTGGCTCCCCTTTCGACCTACTGTATACTACCAAAATAAATCTTTATTTGCTTACAACGTACACTGTACGTCTACGTGTACTATATGCATAAAATATTTGATAAACCAAATTAAAATAAATCCCTCAATTCAGAGTTTTACCACAACGATTTTTCATCGTAATTCGTCATCCCCTAGCCTATTGATATGATTTTTTTCGAAGAAAATATTTCACCTACCTATATGAGATTCAAACCTAGTACCGTCCTATTCATAACTACGCACGTTGCCCCTATACTACCGAGTACTTATAACATTTTAGTCATAGATATGGCATAGGTGACCAACTAAATACCTATAATTGTTTGTTGTATCACATGAACTATATCAATTAGTTAATATGATTGTGATAATTAGAGAGTTTTATCGGATAACATCCTATACATTTTTCAAACATAACCTATATATATGTATATAATTCCTCTCTCTCCACCCTCTCTACCCCCATGCCCCTTTGACATAAGTGTTGCAACAAAGACGGACCATTGGTTCAATCAATTTTTTAAAAAATGGTTTGCTCTACGAAAATTGTATTTAATTTAAATTAAAAAAAACTACTAGATCCATTTAGTGAATTCAACTAAATTGTTTTTTGAACAGATCTAACGAAATCACAAATGGATGGAAATCAAATGAAATATTCAATTATTAGACGTTATTAAATTTTGATTTGAATGAATCAATCATTTGAATATATTGAAAGAAATAATTATAATAATGGAATGCAATAGGAAAAATTTAGTCCTACGAAGAATCCAGTTAAATAAAAGAAAATCTAATAGACGCGGTTAGTTAAAATAAATAGAGTTTTTCTGTCAGTGTAGGCGCACTGTAAACGCTCTGGACCCTCCATCTATAGATAGAGGCTCCAGGGGTTTATCTATATCGTCCATAAACGTTAGGGTATTATTATTAATACCCTAACGTTTTATATAGATATCAACATTATATGTTATTTAGATATACACTGCTAGCCAAACATTTTCGGACACTGCACATAATTGCAAAACTGGTGAGCACTGGATAATTGCCAAATAATGTTAGAGTAATATACAATAAAGTATGAAATAAATAATTTAGTATTTTACGAAGATACTATAGAGCTCTATGTAATTAATTATTTTAACATGATTTTGCAATTATCCGAAGTGATTGAAAGTTTTGCAATTATCTAAAGTGTCCGAAATTTTTTACCAGTAATGTATATTCGAATATATTAATGCAACCACATATTTTAAATATAATATATATATATATATATATATATATATATATATATATATATATATATATATATAGTATTATATAATATAAACTGCCGCTTAAATGTTTGGATACACCAGTCGATATTTCTTGCCGCACTAAAAGTTACATACTTAGCTACGCAAAAAAAAAAGATAAGCAAATTTACCGAACGGCGCTTTGGAGGGAACAAATCCAGCTTTATTTTTCCTTTTTTGAAATATTTTTTAATGCATTTTTTTCGACCCAGTACGGCTTTTTCTTCGACCATCGAGAATTGAGAATTGTGGGAAATTTGTTTGTCATGTATATTCATGATAAACTTGAACGAGGTAGCAGGAGCTCCATTTTTATTTTTTGAAAAGTTTCGTACAATTCTTTTTCGCAAAGTTATTTCATTTTTGGCTAAAAAAAGACATTCTGGCAAATTCAATGTAATTCAAGAATGATAGGGTTTAAGAGGAAATATCAAAGATGTAAAAAAGCAGCGTAAGTTTTTACTAGATATCCTGGAAGTTTTGAAGAATTTTCCTGTGAGATTTTTTTCTCACCGGAAAACTTGTGACGTCCATAAATTCGATGGAACTGGAGTAAGACTGCATATGCGAACATTCTTTTATGTATCACCTATAAAATGATAATAAACCGATATTGAGAAAATTAGATTCTTTTCGCATATTAATATTGCACTAATAATTTAATAAGGTGACGATGTATTTTTATTAATTGTGTAGTATTTATTCATCATCGGATAACGCATATTTACCTGTGCCATTCTTCGAGGAATCAGGAAAAACGTATCTTTTTCGTCATCGAACGGGTTACCGAACAGGCCACAATAGAGTGATGATGGCAGAGATATCGAATCTGGGCCAAAAGTAAGTTAGGTAGGGTCGAGGCAACGAATTTGAGATCAAAAGCAGGTTGAGGAGACCTGTGTTCTGCACGGGTCACTGACAATGAAACTGGGCATCGACAGAAGGTTTGGGAGGTCTAACAGAGGCTACACTGGACCAAGAGGAGGTCTCTTTATGGCACTGAACTCGACGAATAGAGTTTGGTAGGTCCAACGGAGGCTGGCGACTTGTGCATTACAAAAGAAATGGGTCCTGCAAGGGTTCAAAGGAGGCTTAAAATTTTTACTCGGGTTAGCTTTTGCTGCACTAAATCCACATGCGAGCAGCAGGCAAATAGAAAGAGAGAGTGGAATTAGTCAGCGATTTGTATTAAGAATCTTACATAAACACAAGTTCCATCCGTATCGTGTGTCCTTACATCAGGTCTTGTACGGCAATGATTTCCTAAATCGCGCCAATTTCTGTAACTGGATTCGTAGAAAAATGCGCATAGATGTCTCATTTTTGGGTCATGTGCTTTTTTCTGACGAATCTAACTTCACAAATACGGGAAATGTGAATAGGTATAACATGCATTATTGGGCAAATGAGAATCCTCGATGGATGAGAACTGTACCATGTCAACATCCGTCGTCCGTTAATTGTTGATGCGGCATTGTTGGCGATCACATCATTGGTCCATATTTTTTTTAAGGTCGCTTGACTGGGCAAGTTTACGCGAACTTTCTGCGAAAGGTACTGCCTCAATATACTGGAAGACGTGCCCTTGCATGTTTGCATGAACATGTGGATGCAACACGACGGTGCACCACCCCATTATGCTCTGTGTTCCAGACAAGTGATGAATGAGATTTTTGGTGAAAAGTGGATAGGACGAGGCGGCCCTGTAGCTTGGCCACCTCGTTCGGCAGATCTAACATCACCATATTACTTTTTATGGGGTTTTGTCAAAGAACGCGTAATGGCGGTAGCACCTACCACGCCTGACGACATGAAAGAAAGAGTACGCCGAGCATGTACCAAAATCACACCACAAACGTTGGCTGAAGTTAGACGGTCTTTTCATCAGCGAATTAACAAGTGCTTACAAGTCGAGGGTCATTACTTCGAGCATCTTCTGTAGGTAAACCCAAACCAAGGTTAGTGGATTCTTTGAATGTGATTATTCCGATATTTTTCGATTTTTCGACTATTTTTATACTTTGCGTGACTAGAATGACCTTTTGCTGGAGGTCGCTGAATTCGTCTTAAAATCGGTAATAATGTCATCGAAAGAAAATACACGGTTCCATTTTAAAAAATGGAGTTGACCCTGACGTAGCTTCAGCGCCTCCACCGATAAAAAATAGGGTGGTTCAGGATGACGGCCTCCTCGAACACTGAAACTTTTGTCTGAAACATTTTTGGATATGATCAATAGTTTGAGTGCTATTGCTCTGTAACACTTTATGTGCCTCACCCTGTATATATATATATACACATATAAATCTATTTATCTGGATACAAAGATTCCACGTAGGATGTTTCTACGATGCTGTAAAGCGTGGTTGGCTGGCAGGCAAGCCTGGTCATTCGAAATTGATGATCCAAACAGACCGAGGGAGATCGAGGAGTGAGACGGTTATACGATGCGAAAAATATTGGCCAAATCGCTATCACGACAATGTGGAGCTTCATGTTTCCCCAGTTATATATATACACACACGTACCTAGATAAAAAGGATAAATGTCGTTCGTATATGTACGCACACAGAAGCATATATATTCCGCTATGAGAGTACTTGGCCCATTCTCGTGTTGGTTGTGATATAGCGAGAAAACAGTGCTGAGGAAACGATAAATTTTCTCGTCTCCATCTTGCAAGTTTTTTCTTCTATTTTTTCGCAATCACGATTCGGTACACGAAGTTTTGAGTGAGCCAAAAAATAACGATTTTTCGACGATCCTTCACACCATACGACAAATCATTTTCCGCATGAAGATAAATGTCTCTTTCGTTCGTGTATAGGAGTATTTCGTGCCGAAGTCACGCGGTGTGGGGCCGATAATAGCAGAACGTTGCGGTCAATTTCTACGTGGGATATGGATTTGCATTGACGTATATCATTTGCATTCAGACTCTCGGGGTAGGATTCTTTTTCCGTTTCGGTCAGAATATAGTCTGGGAACGAGGGGACTCTAGGGTGAAAAAAAGAAAAAAATGGCCGCGAAGCGAGAGAAGAACCGGGGGATGGGACGGACATAAGGAAGGACGAGGCAGAAAGAGAGAAGGAGATCTTCATAGACGAACGATCGATAGGATTCTGTGTCGTACAATCGGATTACGTCGTGGCAAGTATCTTCCTGCTCCTTCTCGGGCGATTTCCGACTCGCTGATATCGTCGTTTCAGTTTTTACTCTTTTTCTTCCTTTTCTTATTCTTCCTCCGTCTCTCTTTTTTCTCCTCCTCATCCTTCTCCTCCTCTCGCATCTTCGTGCTTTTCGTCGTTTTTCGCCCCGTTGCTGCCCCTTCTGCTTTTCTCTCGATCGGACGTTCTTGAGCTGACGATCCAATTTTTGCAGGACCAAGTGTTTGCGTATAACGATATCGAGGAGCTTCAAGGGCCACATAAACGACAGCTTGAGCCAAGAATGTCAAAGAGACACGGTTTGGTTCTCACGTCTTCTCCTTCTCTCTCTCTCTCCCTCTCTCTCTCTCTCTCTCTCTCTCTCTCTCTCTCTCTCTCTCTCTCTCTCTCATTCCTAATGCACTAATAAAATCTAATCTAATCTAATCTAATCTTGTGCGCGCGTCGACACACACGCGCACACACACTGTCCTTCTTTTCTCCCCCTCTGTTCCGTGCACCCGCACATCTTCACAAACATTTGAGTAGACTCAAAGCTGAAAAAAAATAAAGCTATATACAGGCGAATAAACTATCCAGTGTTAAAAGGCCCTCGGAAAAAAATGACTTCATTCGTTTCCGCCGCACTTGAATATTATGAAACTTTTTACCTCCGCATACAGCCAGATTCTGCCGGTATTTTACAATTTTCACACCATTTTCCTACTTCGCTGTTCTTTATCTTTCGATGCGGTTGCCTATCGTCGTCACATAAGGTAAGCTTTCCGATGGAACGGCAAAACCATTTTTTTTTCTCGCCAAATATCAGTATGCACGCGTCGAATTTAGCATTAAAAGTATTTTTGTATAATGTCAAGCCTTTTATATTCAATTCCACGCCGCAAATTTTCAAAAATTGAAAGCGCTCTCTCGGCTTTTCGAGTGTGCGCTTATCTAGTTCCTTGAAACGGCCAAAGAATGTTTTCTCGAATGGCGAACGATTTGAATGCTAGAGAGAGAGAGAGAGAAAGAGATAAGGGGAAGGAAGCTCGTAACACATGAGGAAATACAGAGAAGGAGACGAACGATTCGCAGAGTGCACTTTCCAAATGTAACGAATACTTCTGTTACGCCCTTATCGCGCTCGTTCGTTTTCCGCGTACGAAAGAGGAGAGCGACTGAAATGCTCACTCTACTCGTTGAGAAACAGTCGGGGAAGAAGGAGGATGCTCTATGTGCTCTCATATATACTTGTTTGTCTATGTGAGGAATGGAGGAAGAAAATTTTGAAGACATTCGCCTTTATGGACCGTCCTCGGAAGAGCCATGTGTCCTTATAGTCAACATAACACAGAGATAAGGCGTTCGACACATCCATTCTTCATATACATATATTGTACGTGTAGAGTGTATGTTTCAATGGCCGAATAGCACAGCGTTGAACGACCTACATCGGGTTTTGTGAAGAATTTATACGCGACCGTGCATTCGAAGCTTTTCTCCTCCCGACATTTCCGAAAATGATAGTGCCCTCCGTACAAACTTCATTTTTCAGAGATTTCTTCAACGTAAGATCCATAAAAGATTGAAAAAATAAATCAACAATGCACAATCGCTTTCTCTCTGCTGTACGATAAAAATGACGAATATTGTAGACTAATTGAAAAATTTCGTTAAAAATAGGAAGAAAATAAGTAACGATTGGTTGGTCTTGCAATCTTCGGTTCAAGCATAATTTGAATTTCTTTCACATCGCCAATGGCCTCTTCGTCCATGAGAAGCTTAGGAATTCTTCGCGGTACGAGTTTATCCCCCATATCCGAGTCGTTGGCCCTTTCGTGAAAACTTCAATTCCAAATTCCAACCCCGAGAGCCTTTCTATTTCGCAGGTGTCGTAAATGCGGCTTTTCTCCTCCTCCTTCTCTCCCTCAATCTCTTCGCCTTTGTCTATCTCCTTCCCCTCTCTATATTTCTTGCCTCCTGTTTTTCTATTTTAGCTCCATTTTAGCTTCAGACACGCTGAAATATAGCGTCTCTCTCAGCCCTCGCGCATTGCACTTCCAGCCTTCCCCTTCTCTTCTTCCTCTTCCCTTCTGGTCCATTTCCTATTTTTTCACTTCGTGTTCATTTTTTTTGTGAACCCTTTTTGTCTCTCCTCTAGGCTTTATCCACCAAGAATCTTAATTAGCGAAAAACCCTTGAGCCCCGGTCCAGGTCACGACCGGTGAACCAGAACGCGTGCACGTAATTTGCTTTTCTTCAAGTGGTTTTTATCCCCGTGCCCTTTCCTTTTTCTCCCTCCTCTCCTCGCTTCTTTTTCCTTCTTTCTTCGGGCTTTTTCTTTTCTTCCTCCTCTCGCGTTCTCGCTCCTCTCTCTCTCTCTCTCTCTCTCTCTCTCTCTCTCTCTCTCTCTCTCTCTCTCTCTCTCTCTCTCTCTCTCTCTCTCTCTCTCTCTCTCTCTCACTCTACTGCCCCCTCCATTGCCAATACCGTTTATACGCTATTTTTTTGCTGCACGTATTCCGGCAACGATTAACGAGAATATCACAAAAGCCCTGTGTTCCCTTTTTTTCGGCTGACGAATTTTAATTCGCCACACCGATCTCGGGGCACTTTTGTCCCATCGAAACTCGGGAAAAGAAATGCCAGCAAAATGTCTCAGGAAAGAACGAAACGGTGAGAAAACGTGGAACGCAAAAAACAACCCGAGCATTAAGATAAGTCGGTGAAGCAATGACACCAGTGGAATTGCCGTTTCAATGGACTCTGCTTTTTTTTATTGCTACAGGAGGTGAATTTTCAGTATGGGTTACACCGCTATATATAGCCCTTCGCAAAGTGCTCGAACTCTCATAGCCGTCCCGCTACTCCCGACAGGAATAACTCTTCTTCTTTCAGGGGCTATGCCACGCGTTTAACGCACTGTGAAACAAACAAAAAACATTATGTCTGACGTATGAAATGCGCAATAATAACAACAATAATCATCTTCTTCAGATATCAGCTCTTATGGAAAAATTATTTGCATGGGGTTATGATGTGGAAGAAATGTATTTGCAAATTCAAAGGTTCTTCAATAATCCACACTTATGAAGAGTATATTAACTTTCTATTCGTTAATAATGAATTATATACACTACCGCTAAAAAGTTTCAAGTCACAATTTCAAATTGCGGTAACTTATTCAGCTTTGTTTTGCTTTATTAAAATATTTTATGATTTTTTTCGAAACGGCACGCACGTGACCGTTTTTCGGACATTTTTCGACCATCAAGAATTGGGCGCAAAACTTATGGAATGTTTTTTTTAAGTTTTTATCCATGATAAACTTAGAAGGGGTAGCACATTTCGATTTTCGTTTTTTGATAAGTTTCGTACATTTTTTCGCCAAGTTCTTTCATTTTTGGCTAAAGAAGACAAATTGTGGAAAATGCAACCGAACTCAAAAACTATAGGATTTGAAAGGAAATGTCGAAGATGTAAAAAGTTGCGGAAGTTTATACTGGATCGGTTGGAATGTTTTAAGAACTTTCCTGTGAGATTTTTTTTTTTTACTATTTTCACTCGAAACTGATGAGTAGGATGGTTTAACTCAAAAAGTATGGCGTTTAGGACAAAAGGTCAGGAGAAGAAACTACTTTAATGTGCGATTTTAAATTTGCGCGAATTCTTTCTGATTTTTTTTCAAATTTTTGTAGTCTCAAGTATTGATTGGCGTATCTCGAAAACTATTGAGGTAGAGACAAAATATCAAGAGGAGACAATATTGCAGTATTTCGTTTTAGACACGTTAAAATTTGTTCAGATTTCTTTCAAAATTTTTTTTACAATGTTTCAAGAGCACCGAGACAAACTAATCAAAACAATGTAAAAAAATTATTAAAAAATCATTAAAAATTTAAACGTATTCAAAACGAAACACTGCAACATTTTCTCCTCTTGATATTTTATCTCTAACTCGATCGTTTCCGGCATACGCCAAACAGTTGTTTGGAAGATTCTCAGAGATTGGGCCAAAAAAATTTCAAAAAAAAAATTCGGAACGCATGAAGCGAATTTAAAAACGAGAATTAAAAAAGTTTTCTCTCCTGATATTCTCACCTAAACGCCATACCTAAACGCCATACTTTTCGAATAAAGCTATCAGAGTTTCGAGCAAAAATAATGAAAAAAAAAAAAATTCGACAGAAAATACTGAAAAAAATCCAGGCAATGCAATATAAACGTCCGCAACTTTTTACATCTATACCATTTCCTCTTAAACTCTATAGTTCTTGAGTTACGTCGCATTGTTAAAAATTTGTCTTTTTTTAGCGAAAAATGAAATAACTTTGCGAAAAAAAATCGTACAAAACTTTTAAAAAACGAAAATGCAGCTTCTGCTACCCCTTTTAAGTTTATCATAGATGATAATGACAAAAACATTTCCATAATTTATGCGCCCAATTCTCGAGGGTCGAAAAAAAGCCGAAAAACAGTCATGTACAAAAGTGCGTACCGGGTCGAAGAAAAATCATAAAAAATATTTCAAAAAAGCAAACAAAGCTCAATTTGTTCCCTTCAAAACGCCGTTTGTTAAGTTTCGTTATCTTTTTTTTAACGAAGCCATGTAACTTTTAGTGCGCCAAGAAATAACGACTGGTATCCAAACTTTTGCGCGGTAGTGTACATGTGTGTGTGCGTGCGTACGTGCGTAACTAAACCCTTGCAGTAAGCAAATAATGCACAAACGGCGCTGCAAAGTTGACAATATCGAGGCAATTGTCCCGTACATTCGGTCCTTATGCGCTTACGTGTACGATTAACGAGTCAACGACGATCGTGTCCGCATGGCAACTGACAATAATCGTACGAAAGCGGGATATGGAACAACGATTGAATCGATCGCTTGAGAATGTATGTTGCACTCGGTCAACAGATGGAGCGAGAGAGAGGGGGCGTGCAGAGAACGCTTGAAACGAGGGAAAGGGAGAAGACTCGATTACTCCGTTAATACTCGATATCGCGATTTCGAAAGTTCGCTTGACCACCTGTCGCATTCTCAGCTCTTTGCTTCATTCTAATAAATTCCACCGCAATGCCTTCTGACACGAAATTCTCATCGGACATTATCCGTAAACACAGCTCTACAGGATCGCGAAAAAAATCGACCCGCTCCGACCTGGAGGTTCAGGTGCTCGGACTTTCACTAATTACAGTCAATATCTATGTTGATTTTTTTCTACCCACTGATACGTCCACCAAGATTCCAACTCCCAATTTTGCTCGAGCCTCCTCGAGGACTATGCAAAATACGTTTTTCCGCAACGAAATCAGGAGGGAAAAAAACGTTTTTCTTCTTTTGAACAAGGAAAGAGCGTGATTTCGGAATAATTCTCCCATACGGGCTCCATCGCGAATAGCCGGCCGAGAAAGCAAGTCGCCACATCTCACGAGCACGTAGTGAATTCGTAACGAATTCTCACCTCGATCGTTCGCCCGATCGTCAATCGGGAATCTCCTTTCTCCTTC
Source organism: Ophion costatus (assembly GCA_951751655.1). Taxonomy (NCBI): domain Eukaryota; kingdom Metazoa; phylum Arthropoda; class Insecta; order Hymenoptera; family Ichneumonidae; genus Ophion; species Ophion costatus. The sequence goes on from OX632358.1 coordinate 48,657,504, forward strand.
CAGGCGATTCCTCTTACCGTTCGTGAGCCTAGGCTCGCGGGGTGGAGGAAGATCGTATTCCGAGATCTCGTCACCGACCATTCCCCCCCCCCCCCCCCCCCCTCGCGATTACTCCTTCGCTGTCTGCCCGCCTTCAACTGCTTCTACTTGGGCTCCGTCTCCCTCCCCCCCCCCGCTCGTGCTCTCTCTTTCTCGCTCTCGGCCACTGTCCCATTCGTTGTTTCGTCTTTTCTCGAGTTTCTCGGCGACTCGACCAAGATCAGTGAACTCCCGCTGCTTCTGCCGTATATCCGTCTTTGTTTTTTTCTTTTAATTTCATTCTTTTTCCTCTTGCCCGTGAGATTCGTATGAGTCATGGTGTTTCAGACGGCGAGAGAGTGAGAGGGAGAGAGAGAGACAGAGACAGAGACAGAGAGAGAGAGAGAGAGAAGGAATGAGAGAGAGAGACAGACAGAAACTTGTCTCGCTCGTTCGGCTTTTAGTACACGAGAGACTCGAGACCAGCACGCTATATTATCGTAAAACACGCGCAGGAGTACAAGATTGTAGCTACGTATTTGAAAAACTCAACATCCACAATATTTTTACTGGGTAGAATGCAAAGTGTGTGGGTCATTCACGTGATTTAAATTGTTAATGTGCAAATACCCTTTTGCTGAGTAACTATTCGTTCCACGAATATATATATTAGACCTGTTCTTAAGAAAGGCAAAATCGAATTTTAATGGTCTTACCCCCCAAATTGGTTCGAAATAATATTTAAAAAATGACAGAATTAAAAAAAAAATTTCCCTCCATATTTACCCACCGCTAGGAAGCCTTACTTTTTCCCATAAGAAAAGCATTAATATTTCGTGATTTTTAATCTTTTTTTACCGTTGCCCTAATTATCAGCTAAAAAATCGTAAATTCTCAGAAAATGTTGACAGCAATGTTACCTTTTTGTCGGATTTTTTGGAATTCGATACAAGCATTTTTGGGCTACATCAATCACATCTTTATTCTCTGTATGTTGAGAAGAACGCGGAAAAAAGCAAAAAAAAGAATAATAAATTGGCAGAAATTTAAAAAATAGGAAACTTTTCGCCGAAGATGATAAATTCTCGGAAATCGCTGAAAATAGAAAAAAAACCCGAAAAGTATCTTTCAGAGGTCTAAATATAGAAGTTAAAATCTCACATAGTTTATTTTGGATAATTTCGTCCAACTCTGGTTAGCTTATGATCGAAAATCTTGATGCACTTTTCTCATTACTGTAATTGATTTCCAAAACATAATACGAATAAACATTCAGAACAAACAATCAGAATGTGTACGCGATGCCGGGTTCTTGAAATTGGTTTTTGCGGCGGTGTGACGTGCTCGAACAGCAAGTGAAGCAGGAAAAACAGAAAAAATTTAAATCGTGGCATAATCGATTTGGCTGCAGGGGTGGCCTTGAATTTTTTTTACGTGATTAATTATTTTGTACAAAGAATTCCATATGTTTTAAGACTACTCCGATTGAATTATTTCGATATTTAACTCTTCGAATCACGTTTTTCGACTTTTTCCGCGTTTTTCGGAACATACAGAGAATAAAAATGTGATTGATCTAGCCTAAAAATGCTTGTATCGAATTCCAAAAAATCCGACAAAAAGGTAACATTACTGTCAAAATTTTCTGAGAATTTGCGATTTTTTAGCTGACAATTAGGGCAACGATAAAAAAAAATATTAAAAATCACGAAAAATCAATGCTTTTCTTATGGAAGGCTTCCTAGCGGTGGGTAAATATGGAGGGAATTTTTTTTTTCAAATTTTGACATTAAAAAAAAATTATTTCGAACCAATTTGGGGATAAGACCATTAAAATTCGATTTTGCCCTTCTTAAGGACAGGTCTAATATATATCGAAAAAAGGAACGCAGTTTTGGCGCTTTGCAATTAGAGAGGAAGATGTATGTGTATAGAAATATGTGATCGTCGACCGTGCCGATTCTCAACACATGTTTGCTCTCTAAGGATGCAGAAGAGTCTTTCGTCGCGACGAAAATTCATGCCCCTTCTATTATAGATATACTCCGAAAGAGTCGCGGCAACGGTACGTCGTTGAACTTGTCCTTTGTCGTGACGTTTCCACTTGCACATATATTTTGAGCGTATTATCCCGATGATGCACGCCTACATCGATATCTCGAGGTGAGATATCTCTTGGCTGAGGCTCACTCGTGAACGCGAATAAAGCGACGAGACTCTCCTGTGAGAAAACATCCGGTGTTGTGCCGGTTGATACAAGCGTGAATTTTGTGTACAGTCAGTGAATGTGCGAAGTAGTAACGGAACGTCGTGCCGAACACTCTGGGTCGGTCGCGCAAACACGCGCGTCGAATGTAACAATCGTCGAATAGTTTACGTTCGTTTGCTTGTTTTTTCTCGGCGCTATTGCTAAATGGGGCCTTGTTCGTCGCATTTTGAAAGTGTTTGTGTTTTTTTCGTTGAATATAACATGGAAATATTTGCCGTGTGGATTCTTTTGGCATCGAGAAAGCAGGAAATTGCTCGAGGAGAATTTTTTTGCTAGGAGGTCGTGTGTAGGTGTTTTTTTTTAATATTGGCTGGGCGAAGTGAACGTGGAGGAGAGAGTTTGAGGATTGTCGTGGATTATTGAAAGTGGGACTTTCGTCATTGAAAGATTCAGCGAGGAAAAATATTCACGATGAGTAAACATTTTTGGTGAGTTGGCTGGCGCTGCAAACGCTCGTTTTTCCTTTTCATCGACGTATCAAGATATTTATCTCATACCCAGTGTTGGATAACCTGTCGCGATTAGATTATCTTCAACGGATGCCGCGCGAGTTTGAGAGGATGACGAATCGTAAGGCAACTCGAGAATACCCAACGTTCATTTCACTATATTTGAAAATCCAAACTTTCCGGTTGTCCGCTCTTCGCGATGAGAGAGAGAGAGGCAGAGAGAGAGAGAGGGGGGGGAGAGAGAGATTTTTGTTTATTTTAAAGTCTACACTTAGATGTTAAATCTTTTGTCCGATCGCCCAATTACTTCTTCATGAAAAACACCAAGAACGTAAACCAGCATGGCCATGTAAAAGCCTTTTTACTCCCGCCATAAACACGCAATTTCTTAACGCAATTGTTTGCGCCCTCACGTCTCATTCGTTAACGAACTATCGTCAATTAAATAATTGCGGGCTCGCCTAAGGGCCTTGTAATTTTCGAGTGAGTATGCTGGCGTTGCCATAGATTTACCCCAACAATTATTTCACCGCATCCTACAATATTACATTAATTCGTGTGGCCGAGTAATTTAATGATGACAACATTTTCCACGTACCAGGTCATGAAGTTTGACTAATGGCCCATGCAACACTGTTATACGCGTACATATACTCACGCGGACATCGGGGCTGATTGTTCATCAATATAATTGCGACAGTCACGAATCGCTCGCGCCATGCGATAATTTTATGGAGGCCTCACGGCGCGGTGGCGCTTGCGTAGTGGAGCCCAGTGGTTTGAGTTGCAGCAGCAATATTCGATCAATTCTGTAATAGATTTTCCGTTCACCCTGTCGCGGGCTTAATCAAGCGTACTCGTTTACGAAACTCGCCGAATCGCCCAACATAGATATTACACATCGGCTACACGAGCCTTTAATTTTATTCCGGAATCGTCTCGCGCCTCTACTTCGCGAAACAAAATTCCAACAACTAAAAACTCCACACCAGAACTCGTGCAAATTTCAAGTTGTGCAAACGCTCAGTTATCAAGCGCTGCGACAATACCTGATTTCATGTTAATACCGCATTTTCCCAAAATGACAAACAATCGACCAGTGTTCTTATCAATTTTTATTAATCGCTTCTCATCCGGCGGATCATTTTTTTCACCTCCAGCGGACACGTTGAATCGACGATACTGGCTTGTAGCCCCATCACGATAGAATCGGGAGGGGAGGGGCAAAATCCTCGAAACTTAAACTCGGTTAGTTATGAATACCATTCGGTTGCACATACTATGTATTATTCTTGCATATAAGTTACTCGCATGAAATTTTCCTTTTCGGTATAACATGCTTTCGTGTACGGAGAACATGAACGCCTCCCCCAAGGACGTGGCCTATATATATAACCCTCTTTGGAGTATGGTGCCGAAAATTAACCGTACAAGCTATGTATGTACACAATGTACGTGCATATACCAGGCGTAGAAGTCGGAAACCGGAATTTCCCTATAGATGGTACTAGCCATCAGTTTAGGGGCCGTAGGACCGCGTCTGCAGTGCCATCATGTCCCTCTAAAAGCTGACGAAGATTTTCAACACACAACAGCCCAAGTTCCCTACACCGGTATATTTTTCTATAACCTTAAGCATGTCGAGTTTTTTGCCTACGAACTACGATTTACGGACAGCATTGGTTTTCTGTTATCATTTGAAGAAAACTTCTGCACAATCGCATCGAATGCTTGTCGAAGCTTACGATGAAGATGCTCTTGGTAAAACACCAAGAGCATCTTCGAACGTTCAAAAAATTCCAAAGTGGTGATTTTCACGTGAGAAACGAAGAGAGTGGGAAACCACCGAAAAAGTTCGCAGACAACGAATTGCAAGCCTTATTGGATAAAGATAATACTCAAAGTCAACAAGAACTCGCGGATCAATTAAATGTGACGCAGAAGAAAGCCATCTCCATTCGTTTTTATCATTTTCAAACAACAGACGGGTAATTTTTCCAAAAAGTTCCGGTTTCATACTTCTACAACTGGTATATACATACATATAACTAACTATCTATCTATAAATCGAAGAAATTATATAAAAACGGTTCTTATAAATAAAAAAATTAAATATTGAAAATTCT